>JACCHR010000066.1:27500-42500 GCA_013433145.1 Ascaris suum
TTTTTTTTTTTTTTTTTTTTTTTTTTTTTTTTTTTTTTTTTTTTTTTTTTTTTTTTTTTTTTTTTTTTTTTTTTTTTTTTTTTTTTTTTTTTTTTTTTTTTTTTTTTTTTTTTTTTTTTTTTTTTTTGTTTTTTTTTTTTTTTTTTTTTTTTTTTTTTTTTTTTTTTTTTTTTTTTTTTTTTTTTTTTTTTTTTTTTTTTTTTTTTTTTTTTTTTTTTTTTCTTTTTTTTTTTTTTTTTTTTTTTTTTTTTTTTTTTTTTTTTTTTTTTTTTTTTTTTTTTTTTTTTTTTTTTTTTTTTTTTTTTTTTTTTTTTTTTTTTTTTTTTTTTTTTTTTTTTTTTTTTTTTTTTTTTTTTTTTTTTTTTTTTTTTTTTTTTTTTTTTTTTTTTTTTTTTTTTTTTTTTTTTTTTTTTTTTTTTTTTTTTTTTTTTTTTTTTTTTTTTTTTTTTTTTTTTTTTTTTTTTTTTTTTTTTTTTTTTTTTTTTTTTTTTTTTTTTTTTTTTTTTTTTTTTTTTTTTTTTTTTTTTTTTTTTTTTTTTTTTTTTTTTTTTTTTTTTTTTTTTTTTTTTTTTTTTTTTTTTTTTTTTTTTTTTTTTTTTTTTTTTTTTTTTTTTTTTTTTTTTTTTTTTTTTTTTTTTTTTTTTTTTTTTTTTTTTTTTTTTTTTTTTTTTTTTTTTTTTTTTTTTTTTTTTTTTTTTTTTTTTTTTTTTTTTTTTTTTTTTTTTTTTTTTTTTTTTTTTTTTTTTTTTTTTTTTTTTTTTTTTTTTTTTTTTTTTTTTTTTTTTTTTTTTTTTTTTTTTTTTTTTTTTTTTTTTTTTTTTTTTTTTTTTTTTTTTTTTTTTTTTTTTTTTTTTTTTTTTTTTTTTTTTTTTTTTTTTTTTTTTTTTTTTTTTTTTTTTTTTTTTTTTTTTTTTTTTTTTTTTTTTTTTTTTTTTTTTTTTTTTTTTTTTTTTTTTTTTTTTTTTTTTTTTTTTTTTTTTTTTTTTTTTTTTTTTTTTTTTTTTTTTTTTTTTTTTTTTTTTTTTTTTTTTTTTTTTTTTTTTTTTTTTTTTTTTTTTTTTTTTTTTTTTTTTTTTTTTTTTTTTTTTTTTTTTTTTTTTTTTTTTTTTTTTTTTTTTTTTTTTTTTTTTTTTTTTTTTTTTTTTTTTTTTTTTTTTTTTTTTTTTTTTTTTTTTTTTTTTTTTTTTTTTTTTTTTTTTTTTTTTTTTTTTTTTTTTTTTTTTTTTTTTTTTTTTTTTTTTTTTTTTTTTTTTTTTTTTTTTTTTTTTTTTTTTTTTTTTTTTTTTTTTTTTTTTTTTTTTTTTTTTTTTTTTTTTTTTTTTTTTTTTTTTTTTTTTTTTTTTTTTTTTTTTTTTTTTTTTTTTTTTTTTTTTTTTTTTTTTTTTTTTTTTTTTTTTTTTTTTTTTTTTTTTTTTTTTTTTTTTTTTTTTTTTTTTTTTTTTTTTTTTTTTTTTTTTTTTTTTTTTTTTTTTTTTTTTTTTTTTTTTTTTTTTTTTTTTTTTTTTTTTTTTTTTTTTTTTTTTTTTTTTTTTTTTTTTTTTTTTTTTTTTTTTTTTTTTTTTTTTTTTTTTTTTTTTTTTTTTTTTTTTTTTTTTTTTTTTTTTTTTTTTTTTTTTTTTTTTTTTTTTTTTTTTTTTTTTTTTTTTTTTTTTTTTTTTTTTTTTTTTTTTTTTTTTTTTTTTTTTTTTTTTTTTTTTTTTTTTTTTTTTTTTTTTTT
Source organism: Ascaris suum (assembly GCA_013433145.1). Lineage (NCBI taxonomy): Eukaryota > Metazoa > Nematoda > Chromadorea > Rhabditida > Ascarididae > Ascaris > Ascaris suum. The sequence continues at coordinate 29,218 of JACCHR010000066.1, forward strand.
TTTTTTTTTTTTTTTTTTTTTTTTTTTTTTTTTTTTTTTTTTTTTTTTTTTTTTTTTTTTTTTTTTTTTTTTTTTTTTTTTTTTTTTTTTTTTTTTTTTTTTTTTTTTTTTTTTTTTTTTTTTTTTTTTTTTTTTTTTTTTTTTTTTTTTTTTTTTTTTTTTTTTTTTTTTTTTTTTTTTTTTTTTTTTTTTTTTTTTTTTTTTTTTTTTTTTTTTTTTTTTTTTTTTTTTTTTTTTTTTTTTTTTTTTTTTTTTTTTTTTTTTTTTTTTTTTTTTTTTTTTTTTTTTTTTTTTTTTTTTTTTTTTTTTTTTTTTTTTTTTTTTTTTTTTTTTTTTTTTTTTTTTTTTTTTTTTTTTTTTTTTTTTTTTTTTTTTTTTTTTTTTTTTTTTTTTTTTTTTTTTTTTTTTTTTTTTTTTTTTTTTTTTTTTTTTTTTTTTTTTTTTTTTTTTTTTTTTTTTTTTTTTTTTTTTTTTTTTTTTTTTTTTTTTTTTTTTTTTTTTTTTTTTTTTTTTTTTTTTTTTTTTTTTTTTTTTTTTTTTTTTTTTTTTTTTTTTTTTTTTTTTTTTTTTTTTTTTTTTTTTTTTTTTTTTTTTTTTTTTTTTTTTTTTTTTTTTTTTTTTTTTTTTTTTTTTTTTTTTTTTTTTTTTTTTTTTTTTTTTTTTTTTTTTTTTTTTTTTTTTTTTTTTTTTTTTTTTTTTTTTTTTTTTTTTTTTTTTTTTTTTTTTTTTTTTTTTTTTTTTTTTTTTTTTTTTTTTTTTTTTTTTTTTTTTTTTTTTTTTTTTTTTTTTTTTTTTTTTTTTTTTTTTTTTTTTTTTTTTTTTTTTTTTTTTTTTTTTTTTTTTTTTTTTTTTTTTTTTTTTTTTTTTTTTTTTTTTTTTTTTTTTTTTTTTTTTTTTTTTTTTTTTTTTTTTTTTTTTTTTTTTTTTTTTTTTTTTTTTTTTTTTTTTTTTTTTTTTTTTTTTTTTTTTTTTTTTTTTTTTTTTTTTTTTTTTTTTTTTTTTTTTTTTTTTTTTTTTTTTTTTTTTTTTTTTTTTTTTTTTTTTTTTTTTTTTTTTTTTTTTTTTTTTTTTTTTTTTTTTTTTTTTTTTTTTTTTTTTTTTTTTTTTTTTTTTTTTTTTTTTTTTTTTTTTTTTTTTTTTTTTTTTTTTTTTTTTTTTTTTTTTTTTTTTTTTTTTTTTTTTTTTTTTTTTTTTTTTTTTTTTTTTTTTTTTTTTTTTTTTTTTTTTTTTTTTTTTTTTTTTTTTTTTTTTTTTTTTTTTTTTTTTTTTTTTTTTTTTTTTTTTTTTTTTTTTTTTTTTTTTTTTTTTTTTTTTTTTTTTTTTTTTTTTTTTTTTTTTTTTTTTTTTTTTTTTTTTTTTTTTTTTTTTTTTTTTTTTTTTTTTTTTTTTTTTTTTTTTTTTTTTTTTTTTTTTTTTTTTTTTTTTTTTTTTTTTTTTTTTTTTTTTTTTTTTTTTTTTTTTTTTTTTTTTTTTTTTTTTTTTTTTTTTTTTTTTTTTTTTTTTTTTTTTTTTTTTTTTTTTTTTTTTTTTTTTTTTTTTTTTTTTTTTTTTTTTTTTTTTTTTTTTTTTTTTTTTTTTTTTTTTTTTTTTTTTTTTTTTTTTTTTTTTTTTTTTTTTTTTTTTTTTTTTTTTTTTTTTTTTTTTTTTTTTTTTTTTTTTTTTTTTTTTTTTTTTTTTTTTTTTTTTTTTTTTTTTTTTTTTTTTTTTTTTTTTTTTTTTTTTTTTTTTTTTTTTTTTTTTTTTTTTTTTTTTTTTTTTTTTTTTTTTTTTTTTTTTTTTTTTTTTTTTTTTTTTTTTTTTTTTTTTTTTTTTTTTTTTTTTTTTTTTTTTTTTTTTTTTTTTTTTTTTTTTTTTTTTTTTTTTTTTTTTTTTTTTTTTTTTTTTTTTTTTTTTTTTTTTTTTTTTTTTTTTTTTTTTTTTTTTTTTTTTTTTTTTTTTTTTTTTTTTTTTTTTTTTTTTTTTTTTTTTTTTTTTTTTTTTTTTTTTTTTTTTTTTTTTTTTTTTTTTTTTTTTTTTTTTTTTTTTTTTTTTTTTTTTTTTTTTTTTTTTTTTTTTTTTTTTTTTTTTTTTTTTTTTTTTTTTTTTTTTTTTTTTTTTTTTTTTTTTTTTTTTTTTTTTTTTTTTTTTTTTTTTTTTTTTTTTTTTTTTTTTTTTTTTTTTTTTTTTTTTTTTTTTTTTTTTTTTTTTTTTTTTTTTTTTTTTTTTTTTTTTTTTTTTTTTTTTTTTTTTTTTTTTTTTTTTTTTTTTTTTTTTTTTTTTTTTTTTTTTTTTTTTTTTTTTTTTTTTTTTTTTTTTTTTTTTTTTTTTTTTTTTTTTTTTTTTTTTTTTTTTTTTTTTTTTTTTTTTTTTTTTTTTTTTTTTTTTTTTTTTTTTTTTTTTTTTTTTTTTTTTTTTTTTTTTTTTTTTTTTTTTTTTTTTTTTTTTTTTTTTTTTTTTTTTTTTTTTTTTTTTTTTTTTTTTTTTTTTTTTTTTTTTTTTTTTTTTTTTTTTTTTTTTTTTTTTTTTTTTTTTTTTTTTTTTTTTTTTTTTTTTTTTTTTTTTTTTTTTTTTTTTTTTTTTTTTTTTTTTTTTTTTTTTTTTTTTTTTTTTTTTTTTTTTTTTTTTTTTTTTTTTTTTTTTTTTTTTTTTTTTTTTTTTTTTTTTTTTTTTTTTTTTTTTTTTTTTTTTTTTTTTTTTTTTTTTTTTTTTTTTTTTTTTTTTTTTTTTTTTTTTTTTTTTTTTTTTTTTTTTTTTTTTTTTTTTTTTTTTTTTTTTTTTTTTTTTTTTTTTTTTTTTTTTTTTTTTTTTTTTTTTTTTTTTTTTTTTTTTTTTTTTTTTTTTTTTTTTTTTTTTTTTTTTTTTTTTTTTTTTTTTTTTTTTTTTTTTTTTTTTTTTTTTTTTTTTTTTTTTTTTTTTTTTTTTTTTTTTTTTTTTTTTTTTTTTTTTTTTTTTTTTTTTTTTTTTTTTTTTTTTTTTTTTTTTTTTTTTTTTTTTTTTTTTTTTTTTTTTTTTTTTTTTTTTTTTTTTTTTTTTTTTTTTTTTTTTTTTTTTTTTTTTTTTTTTTTTTTTTTTTTTTTTTTTTTTTTTTTTTTTTTTTTTTTTTTTTTTTTTTTTTTTTTTTTTTTTTTTTTTTTTTTTTTTTTTTTTTTTTTTTTTTTTTTTTTTTTTTTTTTTTTTTTTTTTTTTTTTTTTTTTTTTTTTTTTTTTTTTTTTTTTTTTTTTTTTTTTTTTTTTTTTTTTTTTTTTTTTTTTTTTTTTTTTTTTTTTTTTTTTTTTTTTTTTTTTTTTTTTTTTTTTTTTTTTTTTTTTTTTTTTTTTTTTTTTTTTTTTTTTTTTTTTTTTTTTTTTTTTTTTTTTTTTTTTTTTTTTTTTTTTTTTTTTTTTTTTTTTTTTTTTTTTTTTTTTTTTTTTTTTTTTTTTTTTTTTTTTTTTTTTTTTTTTTTTTTTTTTTTTTTTTTTTTTTTTTTTTTTTTTTTTTTTTTTTTTTTTTTTTTTTTTTTTTTTTTTTTTTTTTTTTTTTTTTTTTTTTTTTTTTTTTTTTTTTTTTTTTTTTTTTTTTTTTTTTTTTTTTTTTTTTTTTTTTTTTTTTTTTTTTTTTTTTTTTTTTTTTTTTTTTTTTTTTTTTTTTTTTTTTTTTTTTTTTTTTTTTTTTTTTTTTTTTTTTTTTTTTTTTTTTTTTTTTTTTTTTTTTTTTTTTTTTTTTTTTTTTTTTTTTTTTTTTTTTTTTTTTTTTTTTTTTTTTTTTTTTTTTTTTTTTTTTTTTTTTTTTTTTTTTTTTTTTTTTTTTTTTTTTTTTTTTTTTTTTTTTTTTTTTTTTTTTTTTTTTTTTTTTTTTTTTTTTTTTTTTTTTTTTTTTTTTTTTTTTTTTTTTTTTTTTTTTTTTTTTTTTTTTTTTTTTTTTTTTTTTTTTTTTTTTTTTTTTTTTTTTTTTTTTTTTTTTTTTTTTTTTTTTTTTTTTTTTTTTTTTTTTTTTTTTTTTTTTTTTTTTTTTTTTTTTTTTTTTTTTTTTTTTTTTTTTTTTTTTTTTTTTTTTTTTTTTTTTTTTTTTTTTTTTTTTTTTTTTTTTTTTTTTTTTTTTTTTTTTTTTTTTTTTTTTTTTTTTTTTTTTTTTTTTTTTTTTTTTTTTTTTTTTTTTTTTTTTTTTTTTTTTTTTTTTTTTTTTTTTTTTTTTTTTTTTTTTTTTTTTTTTTTTTTTTTTTTTTTTTTTTTTTTTTTTTTTTTTTTTTTTTTTTTTTTTTTTTTTTTTTTTTTTTTTTTTTTTTTTTTTTTTTTTTTTTTTTTTTTTTTTTTTTTTTTTTTTTTTTTTTTTTTTTTTTTTTTTTTTTTTTTTTTTTTTTTTTTTTTTTTTTTTTTTTTTTTTTTTTTTTTTTTTTTTTTTTTTTTTTTTTTTTTTTTTTTTTTTTTTTTTTTTTTTTTTTTTTTTTTTTTTTTTTTTTTTTTTTTTTTTTTTTTTTTTTTTTTTTTTTTTTTTTTTTTTTTTTTTTTTTTTTTTTTTTTTTTTTTTTTTTTTTTTTTTTTTTTTTTTTTTTTTTTTTTTTTTTTTTTTTTTTTTTTTTTTTTTTTTTTTTTTTTTTTTTTTTTTTTTTTTTTTTTTTTTTTTTTTTTTTTTTTTTTTTTTTTTTTTTTTTTTTTTTTTTTTTTTTTTTTTTTTTTTTTTTTTTTTTTTTTTTTTTTTTTTTTTTTTTTTTTTTTTTTTTTTTTTTTTTTTTTTTTTTTTTTTTTTTTTTTTTTTTTTTTTTTTTTTTTTTTTTTTTTTTTTTTTTTTTTTTTTTTTTTTTTTTTTTTTTTTTTTTTTTTTTTTTTTTTTTTTTTTTTTTTTTTTTTTTTTTTTTTTTTTTTTTTTTTTTTTTTTTTTTTTTTTTTTTTTTTTTTTTTTTTTTTTTTTTTTTTTTTTTTTTTTTTTTTTTTTTTTTTTTTTTTTTTTTTTTTTTTTTTTTTTTTTTTTTTTTTTTTTTTTTTTTTTTTTTTTTTTTTTTTTTTTTTTTTTTTTTTTTTTTTTTTTTTTTTTTTTTTTTTTTTTTTTTTTTTTTTTTTTTTTTTTTTTTTTTTTTTTTTTTTTTTTTTTTTTTTTTTTTTTTTTTTTTTTTTTTTTTTTTTTTTTTTTTTTTTTTTTTTTTTTTTTTTTTTTTTTTTTTTTTTTTTTTTTTTTTTTTTTTTTTTTTTTTTTTTTTTTTTTTTTTTTTTTTTTTTTTTTTTTTTTTTTTTTTTTTTTTTTTTTTTTTTTTTTTTTTTTTTTTTTTTTTTTTTTTTTTTTTTTTTTTTTTTTTTTTTTTTTTTTTTTTTTTTTTTTTTTTTTTTTTTTTTTTTTTTTTTTTTTTTTTTTTTTTTTTTTTTTTTTTTTTTTTTTTTTTTTTTTTTTTTTTTTTTTTTTTTTTTTTTTTTTTTTTTTTTTTTTTTTTTTTTTTTTTTTTTTTTTTTTTTTTTTTTTTTTTTTTTTTTTTTTTTTTTTTTTTTTTTTTTTTTTTTTTTTTTTTTTTTTTTTTTTTTTTTTTTTTTTTTTTTTTTTTTTTTTTTTTTTTTTTTTTTTTTTTTTTTTTTTTTTTTTTTTTTTTTTTTTTTTTTTTTTTTTTTTTTTTTTTTTTTTTTTTTTTTTTTTTTTTTTTTTTTTTTTTTTTTTTTTTTTTTTTTTTTTTTTTTTTTTTTTTTTTTTTTTTTTTTTTTTTTTTTTTTTTTTTTTTTTTTTTTTTTTTTTTTTTTTTTTTTTTTTTTTTTTTTTTTTTTTTTTTTTTTTTTTTTTTTTTTTTTTTTTTTTTTTTTTTTTTTTTTTTTTTTTTTTTTTTTTTTTTTTTTTTTTTTTTTTTTTTTTTTTTTTTTTTTTTTTTTTTTTTTTTTTTTTTTTTTTTTTTTTTTTTTTTTTTTTTTTTTTTTTTTTTTTTTTTTTTTTTTTTTTTTTTTTTTTTTTTTTTTTTTTTTTTTTTTTTTTTTTTTTTTTTTTTTTTTTTTTTTTTTTTTTTTTTTTTTTTTTTTTTTTTTTTTTTTTTTTTTTTTTTTTTTTTTTTTTTTTTTTTTTTTTTTTTTTTTTTTTTTTTTTTTTTTTTTTTTTTTTTTTTTTTTTTTTTTTTTTTTTTTTTTTTTTTTTTTTTTTTTTTTTTTTTTTTTTTTTTTTTTTTTTTTTTTTTTTTTTTTTTTTTTTTTTTTTTTTTTTTTTTTTTTTTTTTTTTTTTTTTTTTTTTTTTTTTTTTTTTTTTTTTTTTTTTTTTTTTTTTTTTTTTTTTTTTTTTTTTTTTTTTTTTTTTTTTTTTTTTTTTTTTTTTTTTTTTTTTTTTTTTTTTTTTTTTTTTTTTTTTTTTTTTTTTTTTTTTTTTTTTTTTTTTTTTTTTTTTTTTTTTTTTTTTTTTTTTTTTTTTTTTTTTTTTTTTTTTTTTTTTTTTTTTTTTTTTTTTTTTTTTTTTTTTTTTTTTTTTTTTTTTTTTTTTTTTTTTTTTTTTTTTTTTTTTTTTTTTTTTTTTTTTTTTTTTTTTTTTTTTTTTTTTTTTTTTTTTTTTTTTTTTTTTTTTTTTTTTTTTTTTTTTTTTTTTTTTTTTTTTTTTTTTTTTTTTTTTTTTTTTTTTTTTTTTTTTTTTTTTTTTTTTTTTTTTTTTTTTTTTTTTTTTTTTTTTTTTTTTTTTTTTTTTTTTTTTTTTTTTTTTTTTTTTTTTTTTTTTTTTTTTTTTTTTTTTTTTTTTTTTTTTTTTTTTTTTTTTTTTTTTTTTTTTTTTTTTTTTTTTTTTTTTTTTTTTTTTTTTTTTTTTTTTTTTTTTTTTTTTTTTTTTTTTTTTTTTTTTTTTTTTTTTTTTTTTTTTTTTTTTTTTTTTTTTTTTTTTTTTTTTTTTTTTTTTTTTTTTTTTTTTTTTTTTTTTTTTTTTTTTTTTTTTTTTTTTTTTTTTTTTTTTTTTTTTTTTTTTTTTTTTTTTTTTTTTTTTTTTTTTTTTTTTTTTTTTTTTTTTTTTTTTTTTTTTTTTTTTTTTTTTTTTTTTTTTTTTTTTTTTTTTTTTTTTTTTTTTTTTTTTTTTTTTTTTTTTTTTTTTTTTTTTTTTTTTTTTTTTTTTTTTTTTTTTTTTTTTTTTTTTTTTTTTTTTTTTTTTTTTTTTTTTTTTTTTTTTTTTTTTTTTTTTTTTTTTTTTTTTTTTTTTTTTTTTTTTTTTTTTTTTTTTTTTTTTTTTTTTTTTTTTTTTTTTTTTTTTTTTTTTTTTTTTTTTTTTTTTTTTTTTTTTTTTTTTTTTTTTTTTTTTTTTTTTTTTTTTTTTTTTTTTTTTTTTTTTTTTTTTTTTTTTTTTTTTTTTTTTTTTTTTTTTTTTTTTTTTTTTTTTTTTTTTTTTTTTTTTTTTTTTTTTTTTTTTTTTTTTTTTTTTTTTTTTTTTTTTTTTTTTTTTTTTTTTTTTTTTTTTTTTTTTTTTTTTTTTTTTTTTTTTTTTTTTTTTTTTTTTTTTTTTTTTTTTTTTTTTTTTTTTTTTTTTTTTTTTTTTTTTTTTTTTTTTTTTTTTTTTTTTTTTTTTTTTTTTTTTTTTTTTTTTTTTTTTTTTTTTTTTTTTTTTTTTTTTTTTTTTTTTTTTTTTTTTTTTTTTTTTTTTTTTTTTTTTTTTTTTTTTTTTTTTTTTTTTTTTTTTTTTTTTTTTTTTTTTTTTTTTTTTTTTTTTTTTTTTTTTTTTTTTTTTTTTTTTTTTTTTTTTTTTTTTTTTTTTTTTTTTTTTTTTTTTTTTTTTTTTTTTTTTTTTTTTTTTTTTTTTTTTTTTTTTTTTTTTTTTTTTTTTTTTTTTTTTTTTTTTTTTTTTTTTTTTTTTTTTTTTTTTTTTTTTTTTTTTTTTTTTTTTTTTTTTTTTTTTTTTTTTTTTTTTTTTTTTTTTTTTTTTTTTTTTTTTTTTTTTTTTTTTTTTTTTTTTTTTTTTTTTTTTTTTTTTTTTTTTTTTTTTTTTTTTTTTTTTTTTTTTTTTTTTTTTTTTTTTTTTTTTTTTTTTTTTTTTTTTTTTTTTTTTTTTTTTTTTTTTTTTTTTTTTTTTTTTTTTTTTTTTTTTTTTTTTTTTTTTTTTTTTTTTTTTTTTTTTTTTTTTTTTTTTTTTTTTTTTTTTTTTTTTTTTTTTTTTTTTTTTTTTTTTTTTTTTTTTTTTTTTTTTTTTTTTTTTTTTTTTTTTTTTTTTTTTTTTTTTTTTTTTTTTTTTTTTTTTTTTTTTTTTTTTTTTTTTTTTTTTTTTTTTTTTTTTTTTTTTTTTTTTTTTTTTTTTTTTTTTTTTTTTTTTTTTTTTTTTTTTTTTTTTTTTTTTTTTTTTTTTTTTTTTTTTTTTTTTTTTTTTTTTTTTTTTTTTTTTTTTTTTTTTTTTTTTTTTTTTTTTTTTTTTTTTTTTTTTTTTTTTTTTTTTTTTTTTTTTTTTTTTTTTTTTTTTTTTTTTTTTTTTTTTTTTTTTTTTTTTTTTTTTTTTTTTTTTTTTTTTTTTTTTTTTTTTTTTTTTTTTTTTTTTTTTTTTTTTTTTTTTTTTTTTTTTTTTTTTTTTTTTTTTTTTTTTTTTTTTTTTTTTTTTTTTTTTTTTTTTTTTTTTTTTTTTTTTTTTTTTTTTTTTTTTTTTTTTTTTTTTTTTTTTTTTTTTTTTTTTTTTTTTTTTTTTTTTTTTTTTTTTTTTTTTTTTTTTTTTTTTTTTTTTTTTTTTTTTTTTTTTTTTTTTTTTTTTTTTTTTTTTTTTTTTTTTTTTTTTTTTTTTTTTTTTTTTTTTTTTTTTTTTTTTTTTTTTTTTTTTTTTTTTTTTTTTTTTTTTTTTTTTTTTTTTTTTTTTTTTTTTTTTTTTTTTTTTTTTTTTTTTTTTTTTTTTTTTTTTTTTTTTTTTTTTTTTTTTTTTTTTTTTTTTTTTTTTTTTTTTTTTTTTTTTTTTTTTTTTTTTTTTTTTTTTTTTTTTTTTTTTTTTTTTTTTTTTTTTTTTTTTTTTTTTTTTTTTTTTTTTTTTTTTTTTTTTTTTTTTTTTTTTTTTTTTTTTTTTTTTTTTTTTTTTTTTTTTTTTTTTTTTTTTTTTTTTTTTTTTTTTTTTTTTTTTTTTTTTTTTTTTTTTTTTTTTTTTTTTTTTTTTTTTTTTTTTTTTTTTTTTTTTTTTTTTTTTTTTTTTTTTTTTTTTTTTTTTTTTTTTTTTTTTTTTTTTTTTTTTTTTTTTTTTTTTTTTTTTTTTTTTTTTTTTTTTTTTTTTTTTTTTTTTTTTTTTTTTTTTTTTTTTTTTTTTTTTTTTTTTTTTTTTTTTTTTTTTTTTTTTTTTTTTTTTTTTTTTTTTTTTTTTTTTTTTTTTTTTTTTTTTTTTTTTTTTTTTTTTTTTTTTTTTTTTTTTTTTTTTTTTTTTTTTTTTTTTTTTTTTTTTTTTTTTTTTTTTTTTTTTTTTTTTTTTTTTTTTTTTTTTTTTTTTTTTTTTTTTTTTTTTTTTTTTTTTTTTTTTTTTTTTTTTTTTTTTTTTTTTTTTTTTTTTTTTTTTTTTTTTTTTTTTTTTTTTTTTTTTTTTTTTTTTTTTTTTTTTTTTTTTTTTTTTTTTTTTTTTTTTTTTTTTTTTTTTTTTTTTTTTTTTTTTTTTTTTTTTTTTTTTTTTTTTTTTTTTTTTTTTTTTTTTTTTTTTTTTTTTTTTTTTTTTTTTTTTTTTTTTTTTTTTTTTTTTTTTTTTTTTTTTTTTTTTTTTTTTTTTTTTTTTTTTTTTTTTTTTTTTTTTTTTTTTTTTTTTTTTTTTTTTTTTTTTTTTTTTTTTTTTTTTTTTTTTTTTTTTTTTTTTTTTTTTTTTTTTTTTTTTTTTTTTTTTTTTTTTTTTTTTTTTTTTTTTTTTTTTTTTTTTTTTTTTTTTTTTTTTTTTTTTTTTTTTTTTTTTTTTTTTTTTTTTTTTTTTTTTTTTTTTTTTTTTTTTTTTTTTTTTTTTTTTTTTTTTTTTTTTTTTTTTTTTTTTTTTTTTTTTTTTTTTTTTTTTTTTTTTTTTTTTTTTTTTTTTTTTTTTTTTTTTTTTTTTTTTTTTTTTTTTTTTTTTTTTTTTTTTTTTTTTTTTTTTTTTTTTTTTTTTTTTTTTTTTTTTTTTTTTTTTTTTTTTTTTTTTTTTTTTTTTTTTTTTTTTTTTTTTTTTTTTTTTTTTTTTTTTTTTTTTTTTTTTTTTTTTTTTTTTTTTTTTTTTTTTTTTTTTTTTTTTTTTTTTTTTTTTTTTTTTTTTTTTTTTTTTTTTTTTTTTTTTTTTTTTTTTTTTTTTTTTTTTTTTTTTTTTTTTTTTTTTTTTTTTTTTTATTTTTTTTTTTTTTTTTTTTTTTTTTTTTTTTTTTTTTTTTTTTTTTTTTTTTTTTTTTTTTTTTTTTTTTTTTTTTTTTTTTTTTTTTTTTTTTTTTTTTTTTTTTTTTTTTTTTTTTTTTTTTTTTTTTTTTTTTTTTTTTTTTTTTTTTTTTTTTTTTTTTTTTTTTTTTTTTTTTTTTTTTTTTTTTTTTTTTTTTTTTTTTTTTTTTTTTTTTTTTTTTTTTTTTTTTTTTTTTTTTTTTTTTTTTTTTTTTTTTTTTTTTTTTTTTTTTTTTTTTTTTTTTTTTTTTTTTTTTTTTTTTTTTTTTTTTTTTTTTTTTTTTTTTTTTTTTTTTTTTTTTTTTTTTTTTTTTTTTTTTTTTTTTTTTTTTTTTTTTTTTTTTTTTTTTTTTTTTTTTTTTTTTTTTTTTTTTTTTTTTTTTTTTTTTTTTTTTTTTTTTTTTTTTTTTTTTTTTTTTTTTTTTTTTTTTTTTTTTTTTTTTTTTTTTTTTTTTTTTTTTTTTTTTTTTTTTTTTTTTTTTTTTTTTTTTTTTTTTTTTTTTTTTTTTTTTTTTTTTTTTTTTTTTTTTTTTTTTTTTTTTTTTTTTTTTTTTTTTTTTTTTTTTTTTTTTTTTTTTTTTTTTTTTTTTTTTTTTTTTTTTTTTTTTTTTTTTTTTTTTTTTTTTTTTTTTTTTTTTTTTTTTTTTTTTTTTTTTTTTTTTTTTTTTTTTTTTTTTTTTTTTTTTTTTTTTTTTTTTTTTTTTTTTTTTTTTTTTTTTTTTTTTTTTTTTTTTTTTTTTTTTTTTTTTTTTTTTTTTTTTTTTTTTTTTTTTTTTTTTTTTTTTTTTTTTTTTTTTTTTTTTTTTTTTTTTTTTTTTTTTTTTTTTTTTTTTTTTTTTTTTTTTTTTTTTTTTTTTTTTTTTTTTTTTTTTTTTTTTTTTTTTTTTTTTTTTTTTTTTTTTTTTTTTTTTTTTTTTTTTTTTTTTTTTTTTTTTTTTTTTTTTTTTTTTTTTTTTTTTTTTTTTTTTTTTTTTTTTTTTTTTTTTTTTTTTTTTTTTTTTTTTTTTTTTTTTTTTTTTTTTTTTTTTTTTTTTTTTTTTTTTTTTTTTTTTTTTTTTTTTTTTTTTTTTTTTTTTTTTTTTTTTTTTTTTTTTTTTTTTTTTTTTTTTTTTTTTTTTTTTTTTTTTTTTTTTTTTTTTTTTTTTTTTTTTTTTTTTTTTTTTTTTTTTTTTTTTTTTTTTTTTTTTTTTTTTTTTTTTTTTTTTTTTTTTTTTTTTTTTTTTTTTTTTTTTTTTTTTTTTTTTTTTTTTTTTTTTTTTTTTTTTTTTTTTTTTTTTTTTTTTTTTTTTTTTTTTTTTTTTTTTTTTTTTTTTTTTTTTTTTTTTTTTTTTTTTTTTTTTTTTTTTTTTTTTTTTTTTTTTTTTTTTTTTTTTTTTTTTTTTTTTTTTTTTTTTTTTTTTTTTTTTTTTTTTTTTTTTTTTTTTTTTTTTTTTTTTTTTTTTTTTTTTTTTTTTTTTTTTTTTTTTTTTTTTTTTTTTTTTTTTTTTTTTTTTTTTTTTTTTTTTTTTTTTTTTTTTTTTTTTTTTTTTTTTTTTTTTTTTTTTTTTTTTTTTTTTTTTTTTTTTTTTTTTTTTTTTTTTTTTTTTTTTTTTTTTTTTTTTTTTTTTTTTTTTTTTTTTTTTTTTTTTTTTTTTTTTTTTTTTTTTTTTTTTTTTTTTTTTTTTTTTTTTTTTTTTTTTTTTTTTTTTTTTTTTTTTTTTTTTTTTTTTTTTTTTTTTTTTTTTTTTTTTTTTTTTTTTTTTTTTTTTTTTTTTTTTTTTTTTTTTTTTTTTTTTTTTTTTTTTTTTTTTTTTTTTTTTTTTTTTTTTTTTTTTTTTTTTTTTTTTTTTTTTTTTTTTTTTTTTTTTTTTTTTTTTTTTTTTTTTTTTTTTTTTTTTTTTTTTTTTTTTTTTTTTTTTTTTTTTTTTTTTTTTTTTTTTTTTTTTTTTTTTTTTTTTTTTTTTTTTTTTTTTTTTTTTTTTTTTTTTTTTTTTTTTTTTTTTTTTTTTTTTTTTTTTTTTTTTTTTTTTTTTTTTTTTTTTTTTTTTTTTTTTTTTTTTTTTTTTTTTTTTTTTTTTTTTTTTTTTTTTTTTTTTTTTTTTTTTTTTTTTTTTTTTTTTTTTTTTTTTTTTTTTTTTTTTTTTTTTTTTTTTTTTTTTTTTTTTTTTTTTTTTTTTTTTTTTTTTTTTTTTTTTTTTTTTTTTTTTTTTTTTTTTTTTTTTTTTTTTTTTTTTTTTTTTTTTTTTTTTTTTTTTTTTTTTTTTTTTTTTTTTTTTTTTTTTTTTTTTTTTTTTTTTTTTTTTTTTTTTTTTTTTTTTTTTTTTTTTTTTTTTTTTTTTTTTTTTTTTTTTTTTTTTTTTTTTTTTTTTTTTTTTTTTTTTTTTTTTTTTTTTTTTTTTTTTTTTTTTTTTTTTTTTTTTTTTTTTTTTTTTTTTTTTTTTTTTTTTTTTTTTTTTTTTTTTTTTTTTTTTTTTTTTTTTTTTTTTTTTTTTTTTTTTTTTTTTTATTTTTTTTTTTTTTTTTTTTTTTTTTTTTTTTTTTTTTTTTTTTTTTTTTTTTTTTTTTTTTTTTTTTTTTTTTTTTTTTTTTTTTTTTTTTTTTTTTTTTTTTTTTTTTTTTTTTTTTTTTTTTTTTTTTTTTTTTTTTTTTTTTTTTTTTTTTTTTTTTTTTTTTTTTTTTTTTTTTTTTTTTTTTTTTTTTTTTTTTTTTTTTTTTTTTTTTTTTTTTTTTTTTTTTTTTTTTTTTTTTTTTTTTTTTTTTTTTTTTTTTTTTTTTTTTTTTTTTTTTTTTTTTTTTTTTTTTTTTTTTTTTTTTTTTTTTTTTTTTTTTTTTTTTTTTTTTTTTTTTTTTTTTTTTTTTTTTTTTTTTTTTTTTTTTTTTTTTTTTTTTTTTTTTTTTTTTTTTTTTTTTTTTTTTTTTTTTTTTTTTTTTTTTTTTTTTTTTTTTTTTTTTTTTTTTTTTTTTTTTTTTTTTTTTTTTTTTTTTTTTTTTTTTTTTTTTTTTTTTTTTTTTTTTTTTTTTTTTTTTTTTTTTTTTTTTTTTTTTTTTTTTTTTTTTTTTTTTTTTTTTTTTTTTTTTTTTT
>JACCHR010000071.1:22500-46901 GCA_013433145.1 Ascaris suum
AAAAAAAAAAAAAAAAAAAAAAAAAAAAAAAAAAAAAAAAAAAAAAAAAAAAAAAAAAAAAAAAAAAAAAAAAAAAAAAAAATAAAAAAAAAAAAAAAAAAAAAAAAAAAAAAAAAAAAAAAAAAAAAAAAAAAAAAAAAAAAAAAAAAAATAAAAAAAAAAAAAAAAAAAAAAAAAAAAAAAAAAAAAAAAAAAAAAAAAAAAAAAAAAAAAAAAAAAAAAAAAAAAAAAAAAAAAAAAAAAAAAAAAAAAAAAAAAAAAAAAAAAAAAAAAAAAAAAAAAAAAAAAAAAAAAAAAAAAAAAAAAAAATAAAAAAAAAAAAAAAAAAAAAAAAAAAAAAAAAAAAAAAAAAAAAAAAAAAAAAAAAAAAAAAAAAAAAAAAAAAAAAAAAAAAAAAAAAAAAAAAAAAAATAAAAAAAAAAAAAAAAAAAAAAAAAAAAAAAAAAAAAAAAAAAAAAAAAAAAAAAAAAAAAAAAAAAAAAAAAAAAAAAAAAAAAAAAAAAAAAAAAAAAAAAAAAAAAAAAAAAAAAAAAAAAAAAAAAAAATAAAAAAAAAAAAAAAAAAAAAAAAAAAAAAAAAAAAAAAAAAAAAAAAAAAAAAAAAAAAAAAAAAAAAAAAAAAAAAAAAAAAAAAAAAAAAAAAAAAAAAAAAAAAAAAAAAAAAAAAAAAAAAAAAAAAAAAAAAAAAAAAAAAAAAAAAAAAAAAAAAAAAAAAAAAAAAAAAAAAAAAAAAAAAAAAAAAAAAAAAAAAAAAAAAATAAAAAAAAAAAAAAAAAAAAAAAAAAAAAAAAAAAAAAAAAAAAAAAAAAAAAAAAAAAAAAAAAAAAAAAAAAAAAAAAAAAAAAAAAAAAAAAAAAAAAAAAAAAAAAAAAAAAAAAAAAAAAAAAAAAAAAAAAAAAAAAAAAAAAAAAAAAAAAAAAAAAAAAAAAAAAAAAAAAAAAAAAAAAAAAAAAAAAAAAAAAAAAAAAAAAAAAAAAAAAAAAAAAAAAAAAAAAAAAAAAAAAAAAAAAAAAAATAAAAAAAAAAAAAAAAAAAAAAAAAAAAAAAAAAAAAAAAAAAAAAAAAAAAAAAAAAAAAAAAAAAAAAAAAAAAAAAAAAAAAAAAAAAAAAAAAAAAAAAAAAAAAAAAAAAAAAAAAAAAAAAAAAAAAAAAAAAAAAAAAAAAAAAAAAAAAAAAAAAAAAAAAAAAAAAAAAAAAAAAAAAAAAAAAAAAAAAAAAAAAAAAAAAAAAAAAAAAAAAAAAAAAAAAAAAAAAAAAAAAAAAAAAAAAAAAAAAAAAAAAAAAAAAAAAAAAAAAAAAAAAAAAAAAAAAAAAAAAAAAAAAAAAAAAAAAAAAAAAAAAAAAAAAAAAAAAAAAAAAAAAAAAAAAAAAAAAAAAAAAAAAAAAAAAAAAAAAAAAAAAAAAAAAAAAAAAAAAAAAAAAAAAAAAAAAAAAAAAAAAAAAAAAAAAAAAAAAAAAAAAAAAAAAAAAAAAAAAAAAAAAAAAAAAAAAAAAAAAAAAAAAAAAAAAAAAAAAAAAAAAAAAAAAAAAAAAAAAAAAAAAAAAAAAAAAAAAAAAAAAAAATAAAAAAAAAAAAAAAAAAAAAAAAAAAAAAAAAAAAAAAAAAAAAAAAAAAAAATAAAAAAAAAAAAAAAAAAAAAAAAAAAAAAAAAAAAAAAAAAAAAAAAAAAAATAAAAAAAAAAAAAAAAAAAAAAAAAAAAAAAAAAAAAAAAAAAAAAAAAAAAAAAAAAAAAAAAAAAAAAAAAAAAAAAAAAAAAAAAAAAAAAAAAAAAAAAAAAAAAAAAAAAAAAAAAAAAAAAAAAAAAAAAAAAAAAAAAAAAAAAAAAAAAAAAAAAAAAAAAAAAAAAAAAAAAAAAAAAAAAAAAAAAAAAAAAAAAAAAAAAAAAAAAAAAAAAAAAAAAAAAAAAAAAAAAAAAAAAAAAAAAAAAAAAAAAAAAAAAAAAAAAAAAAAAAAAAAAAAAAAAAAAAAAAAAAAAAAAAAAAAAAAAAAAAAAAAAAAAAAAAAAAAAAAAAAAAAAAAAAAAAAAAAAAAAAAAAAAAAAAAAAAAAAAAAAAAAAAAAAAAAAAAAAAAAAAAAAAAAAAAAAAAAAAAAAAAAAAAAAAAAAAAAAAAAAAAAAAAAAAAAAAAAAAAAAAAAAAAAAAAAAAAAAAAAAAAAAAAAAAAAAAAAAAAAAAAAAAAAAAAAAAAAAAAAAAAAAAAAAAAAAAAAAAAAAAAAAAAAAAAAAAAAAAAAAAAAAAAAAAAAAAAAAAAAAAAAAAAAAAAAAAAAAAAAAAAAAAAAAAAAAAAAAAAAAAAAAAAAAAAAAAAAAAAAAAAAAAAAAAAAAAAAAAAAAAAAAAAAAAAAAAAAAAAAAAAAAAAAAAAAAAAAAAAAAAAAAAAAAAAAAAAAAAAAAAAAAAAAAAAAAAAAAAAAAAAAAAAAAAAAAAAAAAAAAAAAAAAAAAAAAAAAAAAAAAAAAAAAAAAAAAAAAAAAAAAAAAAAAAAAAAAAAAAAAAAAAAAAAAAAAAAAAAAAAAAAAAAAAAAAAAAAAAAAAAAAAAAAAAAAAAAAAAAAAAAAAAAAAAAAAAAAAAAAAAAAAAAAAAAAAAAAAAAAAAAAAAAAAAAAAAAAAAAAAAAAAAAAAAAAAAAAAAAAAAAAAAAAAAAAAAAAAAAAAAAAAAAAAAAAAAAAAAAAAAAAAAAAAAAAAAAAAAAAAAAAAAAAAAAAAAAAAAAAAAAAAAAAAAAAAAAAAAAAAAAAAAAAAAAAAAAAAAAAAAAAAAAAAAAAAAAAAAAAAAAAAAAAAAAAAAAAAAAAAAAAAAAAAAAAAAAAAAAAAAAAAAAAAAAAAAAAAAAAAAAAAAAAAAAAAAAAAAAAAAAAAAAAAAAAAAAAAAAAAAAAAAAAAAAAAAAAAAAAAAAAAAAAAAAAAAAAAAAAAAAAAAAAAAAAAAAAAAAAAAAAAAAAAAAAAAAAAAAAAAAAAAAAAATAAAAAAAAAAAAAAAAAAAAAAAAAAAAAAAAAAAAAAAAAAAAAAAAAAAAAAAAAAAAAAAAAAAAAAAAAAAAAAAAAAAAAAAAAAAAAAAAAAAAAAAAAAAAAAAAAAAAAAAAAAAAAAAAAAAAAAAAAAAAAAAAAAAAAAAAAAAAAAAAAAAAAAAAAAAAAAAAAAAAAAAAAAAAAAAAAAAAAAAAAAAAAAAAAAAAAAAAAAAAAAAAAAAAAAAAAAATAAAAAAAAAAAAAAAAAAAAAAAAAAAAAAAAAAAAAAAAAAAAAAAAAAAAAAAAAAAAAAAAAAAAAAAAAAAAAAAAAAAAAAAAAAAAAAAAAAAAAAAAAAAAAAAAAAAAAAAAAAAAAAAAAAAAAAAAAAAAAAAAAAAAAAAAAAAAAAAAAAAAAAAAAAAAAAAAAAAAAAAAAAAAAAAAAAAAAAAAAAAAAAAAAAAAAAAAAAAAAAAAAAAAAAAAAAAAAAAAAAAAAAAAAAAAAAAAAAAAAAAAAAAAAAAAAAAAAAAAAAAAAAAAAAAAAAAAAAAAAAAAAAAAAAAAAAAAAAAAAAAAAAAAAAAAAAAAAAAAAAAAAAAAAAAAAAAAAAAAAAAAAAAAAAAAAAAAAAAAAAAAAAAAAAAAAAAAAAAAAAAAAAAAAAAAAAAAAAAAAAAAAAAAAAAAAAAAAAAAAAAAAAAAAAAAAAAAAAAAAAAAAAAAAAAAAAAAAAAAAAAAAAAAAAAAAAAAAAAAAAAAAAAAAAAAAAAAAAAAAAAAAAAAAAAAAAAAAAAAAAAAAAAAAAAAAAAAAAAAAAAAAAAAAAAAAAAAAAAAAAAAAAAAAAAAAAAAAAAAAAAAAAAAAAAAAAAAAAAAAAAAAAAAAAAAAAAAAAAAAAAAAAAAAAAAAAAAAAAAAAAAAAAAAAAAAAAAAAAAAAAAAAAAAAAAAAAAAAAAAAAAAAAAAAAAAAAAAAAAAAAAAAAAAAAAAAAAAAAAAAAAAAAAAAAAAAAAAAAAAAAAAAAAAAAAAAAAAAAAAAAAAAAAAAAAAAAAAAAAAAAAAAAAAAAAAAAAAAAAAAAAAAAAAAAAAAAAAAAAAAAAAAAAAAAAAAAAAAAAAAAAAAAAAAAAAAAAAAAAAAAAAAAAAAAAAAAAAAAAAAAAAAAAAAAAAAAAAAAAAAAAAAAAAAAAAAAAAAAAAAAAAAAAAAAAAAAAAAAAAAAAAAAAAAAAAAAAAAAAAAAAAAAAAAAAAAAAAAAAAAAAAAAAAAAAAAAAAAAAAAAAAAAAAAAAAAAAAAAAAAAAAAAAAAAAAAAAAAAAAAAAAAAAAAAAAAAAAAAAAAAAAAAAAAAAAAAAAAAAAAAAAAAAAAAATAAAAAAAAAAAAAAAAAAAAAAAAAAAAAAAAAAAAAAAAAAAAAAAAAAAAAAAAAAAAAAAAAAAAAAAAAAAAAAAAAAAAAAAAAAAAAAAAAAAAAAAAAAAAAAAAAAAAAAAAAAAAAAAAAAAAAAAAAAAAAAAAAAAAAAAAAAAAAAAAAAAAAAAAAAAAAAAAAAAAAAAAAAAAAAAAAAAAAAAAAAAAAAAAAAAAAAAAAAAAAAAAAAAAAAAAAAAAAAAAAAAAAAAAAAAAAAAAAAAAAAAAAAAAAAAAAAAAAAAAAAAAAAAAAAAAAAAAAAAAAAAAAAAAAAAAAAAAAAAAAAAAAAAAAAAAAAAAAAAAAAAAAAAAAAAAAAAAAAAAAAAAAAAAAAAAAAAAAAAAAAAAAAAAAAAAAAAAAAAAAAAAAAAAAAAAAAAAAAAAAAAAAAAAAAAAAAAAAAAAAAAAAAAAAAAAAAAAAAAAAAAAAAAAAAAAAAAAAAAAAAAAAAAAAAAAAAAAAAAAAAAAAAAAAAAAAAAAAAAAAAAAAAAAAAAAAAAAAAAAAAAAAAAAAAAAAAAAAAAAAAAAAAAAAAAAAAAAAAAAAAAAAAAAAAAAAAAAAAAAAAAAAAAAAAAAAAAAAAAAAAAAAAAAAAAAAAAAAAAAAAAAAAAAAAAAAAAAAAAAAAAAAAAAAAAAAAAAAAAAAAAAAAAAAAAAAAAAAAAAAAAAAAAAAAAAAAAAAAAAAAAAAAAAAAAAAAAAAAAAAAAAAAAAAAAAAAAAAAAAAAAAAAAAAAAAAAAAAAAAAAAAAAAAAAAAAAAAAAAAAAAAAAAAAAAAAAAAAAAAAAAAAAAAAAAAAAAAAAAAAAAAAAAAAAAAAAAAAAAAAAAAAAAAAAAAAAAAAAAAAAAAAAAAAAAAAAAAAAAAAAAAAAAAAAAAAAAAAAAAAAAAAAAAAAAAAAAAAAAAAAAAAAAAAAAAAAAAAAAAAAAAAAAAAAAAAAAAAAAAAAAAAAAAAAAAAAAAAAAAAAAAAAAAAAAAAAAAAAAAAAAAAAAAAAAAAAAAAAAAAAAAAAAAAAAAAAAAAAAAAAAAAAAAAAAAAAAAAAAAAAAAAAAAAAAAAAAAAAAAAAAAAAAAAAAAAAAAAAAAAAAAAAAAAAAAAAAAAAAAAAAAAAAAAAAAAAAAAAAAAAAAAAAAAAAAAAAAAAAAAAAAAAAAAAAAAAAAAAAAAAAAAAAAAAAAAAAAAAAAAAAAAAAAAAAAAAAAAAAAAAAAAAAAAAAAAAAAAAAAAAAAAAAAAAAAAAAAAAAAAAAAAAAAAAAAAAAAAAAAAAAAAAAAAAAAAAAAAAAAAAAAAAAAAAAAAAAAAAAAAAAAAAAAAAAAAAAAAAAAAAAAAAAAAAAAAAAAAAAAAAAAAAAAAAAAAAAAAAAAAAAAAAAAAAAAAAAAAAAAAAAAAAAAAAAAAAAAAAAAAAAAAAAAAAAAAAAAAAAAAAAAAAAAAAAAAAAAAAAAAAAAAAAAAAAAAAAAAAAAAAAAAAAAAAAAAAAAAAAAAAAAAAAAAAAAAAAAAAAAAAAAAAAAAAAAAAAAAAAAAAAAAAAAAAAAAAAAAAAAAAAAAAAAAAAAAAAAAAAAAAAAAAAAAAAAAAAAAAAAAAAAAAAAAAAAAAAAAAAAAAAAAAAAAAAAAAAAAAAAAAAAAAAAAAAAAAAAAAAAAAAAAAAAAAAAAAAAAAAAAAAAAAAAAAAAAAAAAAAAAAAAAAAAAAAAAAAAAAAAAAAAAAAAAAAAAAAAAAAAAAAAAAAAAAAAAAAAAAAAAAAAAAAAAAAAAAAAAAAAAAAAAAAAAAAAAAAAAAAAAAAAAAAAAAAAAAAAAAAAAAAAAAAAAAAAAAAAAAAAAAAAAAAAAAAAAAAAAAAAAAAAAAAAAAAAAAAAAAAAAAAAAAAAAAAAAAAAAAAAAAAAAAAAAAAAAAAAAAAAAAAAAAAAAAAAAAAAAAAAAAAAAAAAAAAAAAAAAAAAAAAAAAAAAAAAAAAAAAAAAAAAAAAAAAAAAAAAAAAAAAAAAAAAAAAAAAAAAAAAAAAAAAAAAAAAAAAAAAAAAAAAAAAAAAAAAAAAAAAAAAAAAAAAAAAAAAAAAAAAAAAAAAAAAAAAAAAAAAAAAAAAAAAAAAAAAAAAAAAAAAAAAAAAAAAAAAAAAAAAAAAAAAAAAAAAAAAAAAAAAAAAAAAAAAAAAAAAAAAAAAAAAAAAAAAAAAAAAAAAAAAAAAAAAAAAAAAAAAAAAAAAAAAAAAAAAAAAAAAAAAAAAAAAAAAAAAAAAAAAAAAAAAAAAAAAAAAAAAAAAAAAAAAAAAAAAAAAAAAAAAAAAAAAAAAAAAAAAAAAAAAAAAAAAAAAAAAAAAAAAAAAAAAAAAAAAAAAAAAAAAAAAAAAAAAAAAAAAAAAAAAAAAAAAAAAAAAAAAAAAAAAAAAAAAAAAAAAAAAAAAAAAAAAAAAAAAAAAAAAAAAAAAAAAAAAAAAAAAAAAAAAAAAAAAAAAAAAAAAAAAAAAAAAAAAAAAAAAAAAAAAAAAAAAAAAAAAAAAAAAAAAAAAAAAAAAAAAAAAAAAAAAAAAAAAAAAAAAAAAAAAAAAAAAAAAAAAAAAAAAAAAAAAAAAAAAAAAAAAAAAAAAAAAAAAAAAAAAAAAAAAAAAAAAAAAAAAAAAAAAAAAAAAAAAAAAAAAAAAAAAAAAAAAAAAAAAAAAAAAAAAAAAAAAAAAAAAAAAAAAAAAAAAAAAAAAAAAAAAAAAAAAAAAAAAAAAAAAAAAAAAAAAAAAAAAAAAAAAAAAAAAAAAAAAAAAAAAAAAAAAAAAAAAAAAAAAAAAAAAAAAAAAAAAAAAAAAAAAAAAAAAAAAAAAAAAAAAAAAAAAAAAAAAAAAAAAAAAAAAAAAAAAAAAAAAAAAAAAAAAAAAAAAAAAAAAAAAAAAAAAAAAAAAAAAAAAAAAAAAAAAAAAAAAAAAAAAAAAAAAAAAAAAAAAAAAAAAAAAAAAAAAAAAAAAAAAAAAAAAAAAAAAAAAAAAAAAAAAAAAAAAAAAAAAAAAAAAAAAAAAAAAAAAAAAAAAAAAAAAAAAAAAAAAAAAAAAAAAAAAAAAAAAAAAAAAAAAAAAAAAAAAAAAAAAAAAAAAAAAAAAAAAAAAAAAAAAAAAAAAAAAAAAAAAAAAAAAAAAAAAAAAAAAAAAAAAAAAAAAAAAAAAAAAAAAAAAAAAAAAAAAAAAAAAAAAAAAAAAAAAAAAAAAAAAAAAAAAAAAAAAAAAAAAAAAAAAAAAAAAAAAAAAAAAAAAAAAAAAAAAAAAAAAAAAAAAAAAAAAAAAAAAAAAAAAAAAAAAAAAAAAAAAAAAAAAAAAAAAAAAAAAAAAAAAAAAAAAAAAAAAAAAAAAAAAAAAAAAAAAAAAAAAAAAAAAAAAAAAAAAAAAAAAAAAAAAAAAAAAAAAAAAAAAAAAAAAAAAAAAAAAAAAAAAAAAAAAAAAAAAAAAAAAAAAAAAAAAAAAAAAAAAAAAAAAAAAAAAAAAAAAAAAAAAAAAAAAAAAAAAAAAAAAAAAAAAAAAAAAAAAAAAAAAAAAAAAAAAAAAAAAAAAAAAAAAAAAAAAAAAAAAAAAAAAAAAAAAAAAAAAAAAAAAAAAAAAAAAAAAAAAAAAAAAAAAAAAAAAAAAAAAAAAAAAAAAAAAAAAAAAAAAAAAAAAAAAAAAAAAAAAAAAAAAAAAAAAAAAAAAAAAAAAAAAAAAAAAAAAAAAAAAAAAAAAAAAAAAAAAAAAAAAAAAAAAAAAAAAAAAAAAAAAAAAAAAAAAAAAAAAAAAAAAAAAAAAAAAAAAAAAAAAAAAAAAAAAAAAAAAAAAAAAAAAAAAAAAAAAAAAAAAAAAAAAAAAAAAAAAAAAAAAAAAAAAAAAAAAAAAAAAAAAAAAAAAAAAAAAAAAAAAAAAAAAAAAAAAAAAAAAAAAAAAAAAAAAAAAAAAAAAAAAAAAAAAAAAAAAAAAAAAAAAAAAAAAAAAAAAAAAAAAAAAAAAAAAAAAAAAAAAAAAAAAAAAAAAAAAAAAAAAAAAAAAAAAAAAAAAAAAAAAAAAAAAAAAAAAAAAAAAAAAAAAAAAAAAAAAAAAAAAAAAAAAAAAAAAAAAAAAAAAAAAAAAAAAAAAAAAAAAAAAAAAAAAAAAAAAAAAAAAAAAAAAAAAAAAAAAAAAAAAAAAAAAAAAAAAAAAAAAAAAAAAAAAAAAAAAAAAAAAAAAAAAAAAAAAAAAAAAAAAAAAAAAAAAAAAAAAAAAAAAAAAAAAAAAAAAAAAAAAAAAAAAAAAAAAAAAAAAAAAAAAAAAAAAAAAAAAAAAAAAAAAAAAAAAAAAAAAAAAAAAAAAAAAAAAAAAAAAAAAAAAAAAAAAAAAAAAAAAAAAAAAAAAAAAAAAAAAAAAAAAAAAAAAAAAAAAAAAAAAAAAAAAAAAAAAAAAAAAAAAAAAAAAAAAAAAAAAAAAAAAAAAAAAAAAAAAAAAAAAAAAAAAAAAAAAAAAAAAAAAAAAAAAAAAAAAAAAAAAAAAAAAAAAAAAAAAAAAAAAAAAAAAAAAAAAAAAAAAAAAAAAAAAAAAAAAAAAAAAAAAAAAAAAAAAAAAAAAAAAAAAAAAAAAAAAAAAAAAAAAAAAAAAAAAAAAAAAAAAAAAAAAAAAAAAAAAAAAAAAAAAAAAAAAAAAAAAAAAAAAAAAAAAAAAAAAAAAAAAAAAAAAAAAAAAAAAAAAAAAAAAAAAAAAAAAAAAAAAAAAAAAAAAAAAAAAAAAAAAAAAAAAAAAAAAAAAAAAAAAAAAAAAAAAAAAAAAAAAAAAAAAAAAAAAAAAAAAAAAAAAAAAAAAAAAAAAAAAAAAAAAAAAAAAAAAAAAAAAAAAAAAAAAAAAAAAAAAAAAAAAAAAAAAAAAAAAAAAAAAAAAAAAAAAAAAAAAAAAAAAAAAAAAAAAAAAAAAAAAAAAAAAAAAAAAAAAAAAAAAAAAAAAAAAAAAAAAAAAAAAAAAAAAAAAAAAAAAAAAAAAAAAAAAAAAAAAAAAAAAAAAAAAAAAAAAAAAAAAAAAAAAAAAAAAAAAAAAAAAAAAAAAAAAAAAAAAAAAAAAAAAAAAAAAAAAAAAAAAAAAAAAAAAAAAAAAAAAAAAAAAAAAAAAAAAAAAAAAAAAAAAAAAAAAAAAAAAAAAAAAAAAAAAAAAAAAAAAAAAAAAAAAAAAAAAAAAAAAAAAAAAAAAAAAAAAAAAAAAAAAAAAAAAAAAAAAAAAAAAAAAAAAAAAAAAAAAAAAAAAAAAAAAAAAAAAAAAAAAAAAAAAAAAAAAAAAAAAAAAAAAAAAAAAAAAAAAAAAAAAAAAAAAAAAAAAAAAAAAAAAAAAAAAAAAAAAAAAAAAAAAAAAAAAAAAAAAAAAAAAAAAAAAAAAAAAAAAAAAAAAAAAAAAAAAAAAAAAAAAAAAAAAAAAAAAAAAAAAAAAAAAAAAAAAAAAAAAAAAAAAAAAAAAAAAAAAAAAAAAAAAAAAAAAAAAAAAAAAAAAAAAAAAAAAAAAAAAAAAAAAAAAAAAAAAAAAAAAAAAAAAAAAAAAAAAAAAAAAAAAAAAAAAAAAAAAAAAAAAAAAAAAAAAAAAAAAAAAAAAAAAAAAAAAAAAAAAAAAAAAAAAAAAAAAAAAAAAAAAAAAAAAAAAAAAAAAAAAAAAAAAAAAAAAAAAAAAAAAAAAAAAAAAAAAAAAAAAAAAAAAAAAAAAAAAAAAAAAAAAAAAAAAAAAAAAAAAAAAAAAAAAAAAAAAAAAAAAAAAAAAAAAAAAAAAAAAAAAAAAAAAAAAAAAAAAAAAAAAAAAAAAAAAAAAAAAAAAAAAAAAAAAAAAAAAAAAAAAAAAAAAAAAAAAAAAAAAAAAAAAAAAAAAAAAAAAAAAAAAAAAAAAAAAAAAAAAAAAAAAAAAAAAAAAAAAAAAAAAAAAAAAAAAAAAAAAAAAAAAAAAAAAAAAAAAAAAAAAAAAAAAAAAAAAAAAAAAAAAAAAAAAAAAAAAAAAAAAAAAAAAAAAAAAAAAAAAAAAAAAAAAAAAAAAAAAAAAAAAAAAAAAAAAAAAAAAAAAAAAAAAAAAAAAAAAAAAAAAAAAAAAAAAAAAAAAAAAAAAAAAAAAAAAAAAAAAAAAAAAAAAAAAAAAAAAAAAAAAAAAAAAAAAAAAAAAAAAAAAAAAAAAAAAAAAAAAAAAAAAAAAAAAAAAAAAAAAAAAAAAAAAAAAAAAAAAAAAAAAAAAAAAAAAAAAAAAAAAAAAAAAAAAAAAAAAAAAAAAAAAAAAAAAAAAAAAAAAAAAAAAAAAAAAAAAAAAAAAAAAAAAAAAAAAAAAAAAAAAAAAAAAAAAAAAAAAAAAAAAAAAAAAAAAAAAAAAAAAAAAAAAAAAAAAAAAAAAAAAAAAAAAAAAAAAAAAAAAAAAAAAAAAAAAAAAAAAAAAAAAAAAAAAAAAAAAAAAAAAAAAAAAAAAAAAAAAAAAAAAAAAAAAAAAAAAAAAAAAAAAAAAAAAAAAAAAAAAAAAAAAAAAAAAAAAAAAAAAAAAAAAAAAAAAAAAAAAAAAAAAAAAAAAAAAAAAAAAAAAAAAAAAAAAAAAAAAAAAAAAAAAAAAAAAAAAAAAAAAAAAAAAAAAAAAAAAAAAAAAAAAAAAAAAAAAAAAAAAAAAAAAAAAAAAAAAAAAAAAAAAAAAAAAAAAAAAAAAAAAAAAAAAAAAAAAAAAAAAAAAAAAAAAAAAAAAAAAAAAAAAAAAAAAAAAAAAAAAAAAAAAAAAAAAAAAAAAAAAAAAAAAAAAAAAAAAAAAAAAAAAAAAAAAAAAAAAAAAAAAAAAAAAAAAAAAAAAAAAAAAAAAAAAAAAAAAAAAAAAAAAAAAAAAAAAAAAAAAAAAAAAAAAAAAAAAAAAAAAAAAAAAAAAAAAAAAAAAAAAAAAAAAAAAAAAAAAAAAAAAAAAAAAAAAAAAAAAAAAAAAAAAAAAAAAAAAAAAAAAAAAAAAAAAAAAAAAAAAAAAAAAAAAAAAAAAAAAAAAAAAAAAAAAAAAAAAAAAAAAAAAAAAAAAAAAAAAAAAAAAAAAAAAAAAAAAAAAAAAAAAAAAAAAAAAAAAAAAAAAAAAAAAAAAAAAAAAAAAAAAAAAAAAAAAAAAAAAAAAAAAAAAAAAAAAAAAAAAAAAAAAAAAAAAAAAAAAAAAAAAAAAAAAAAAAAAAAAAAAAAAAAAAAAAAAAAAAAAAAAAAAAAAAAAAAAAAAAAAAAAAAAAAAAAAAAAAAAAAAAAAAAAAAAAAAAAAAAAAAAAAAAAAAAAAAAAAAAAAAAAAAAAAAAAAAAAAAAAAAAAAAAAAAAAAAAAAAAAAAAAAAAAAAAAAAAAAAAAAAAAAAAAAAAAAAAAAAAAAAAAAAAAAAAAAAAAAAAAAAAAAAAAAAAAAAAAAAAAAAAAAAAAAAAAAAAAAAAAAAAAAAAAAAAAAAAAAAAAAAAAAAAAAAAAAAAAAAAAAAAAAAAAAAAAAAAAAAAAAAAAAAAAAAAAAAAAAAAAAAAAAAAAAAAAAAAAAAAAAAAAAAAAAAAAAAAAAAAAAAAAAAAAAAAAAAAAAAAAAAAAAAAAAAAAAAAAAAAAAAAAAAAAAAAAAAAAAAAAAAAAAAAAAAAAAAAAAAAAAAAAAAAAAAAAAAAAAAAAAAAAAAAAAAAAAAAAAAAAAAAAAAAAAAAAAAAAAAAAAAAAAAAAAAAAAAAAAAAAAAAAAAAAAAAAAAAAAAAAAAAAAAAAAAAAAAAAAAAAAAAAAAAAAAAAAAAAAAAAAAAAAAAAAAAAAAAAAAAAAAAAAAAAAAAAAAAAAAAAAAAAAAAAAAAAAAAAAAAAAAAAAAAAAAAAAAAAAAAAAAAAAAAAAAAAAAAAAAAAAAAAAAAAAAAAAAAAAAAAAAAAAAAAAAAAAAAAAAAAAAAAAAAAAAAAAAAAAAAAAAAAAAAAAAAAAAAAAAAAAAAAAAAAAAAAAAAAAAAAAAAAAAAAAAAAAAAAAAAAAAAAAAAAAAAAAAAAAAAAAAAAAAAAAAAAAAAAAAAAAAAAAAAAAAAAAAAAAAAAAAAAAAAAAAAAAAAAAAAAAAAAAAAAAAAAAAAAAAAAAAAAAAAAAAAAAAAAAAAAAAAAAAAAAAAAAAAAAAAAAAAAAAAAAAAAAAAAAAAAAAAAAAAAAAAAAAAAAAAAAAAAAAAAAAAAAAAAAAAAAAAAAAAAAAAAAAAAAAAAAAAAAAAAAAAAAAAAAAAAAAAAAAAAAAAAAAAAAAAAAAAAAAAAAAAAAAAAAAAAAAAAAAAAAAAAAAAAAAAAAAAAAAAATAAAAAAAAAAAAAAAAAAAAAAAAAAAAAAAAAAAAAAAAAAAAAAAAAAAAAAAAAAAAAAAAAAAAAAAAAAAAAAAAAAAAAAAAAAAAAAAAAAAAAAAAAAAAAAAAAAAAAAAAAAAAAAAAAAAAAAAAAAAAAAAAAAAAAAAAAAAAAAAAAAAAAAAAAAAAAAAAAAAAAAAAAAAAAAAAAAAAAAAAAAAAAAAAAAAAAAAAAAAAAAAAAAAAAAAAAAAAAAAAAAAAAAAAAAAAAAAAAAAAAAAAAAAAAAAAAAAAAAAAAAAAAAAAAAAAAAAAAAAAAAAAAAAAAAAAAAAAAAAAAAAAAAAAAAAAAAAAAAAAAAAAAAAAAAAAAAAAAAAAAAAAAAAAAAAAAAAAAAAAAAAAAAAAAAAAAAAAAAAAAAAAAAAAAAAAAAAAAAAAAAAAAAAAAAAAAAAAAAAAAAAAAAAAAAAAAAAAAAAAAAAAAAAAAAAAAAAAAAAAAAAAAAAAAAAAAAAAAAAAAAAAAAAAAAAAAAAAAAAAAAAAAAAAAAAAAAAAAAAAAAAAAAAAAAAAAAAAAAAAAAAAAAAAAAAAAAAAAAAAAAAAAAAAAAAAAAAAAAAAAAAAAAAAAAAAAAAAAAAAAAAAAAAAAAAAAAAAAAAAAAAAAAAAAAAAAAAAAAAAAAAAAAAAAAAAAAAAAAAAAAAAAAAAAAAAAAAAAAAAAAAAAAAAAAAAAAAAAAAAAAAAAAAAAAAAAAAAAAAAAAAAAAAAAAAAAAAAAAAAAAAAAAAAAAAAAAAAAAAAAAAAAAAAAAAAAAAAAAAAAAAAAAAAAAAAAAAAAAAAAAAAAAAAAAAAAAAAAAAAAAAAAAAAAAAAAAAAAAAAAAAAAAAAAAAAAAAAAAAAAAAAAAAAAAAAAAAAAAAAAAAAAAAAAAAAAAAAAAAAAAAAAAAAAAAAAAAAAAAAAAAAAAAAAAAAAAAAAAAAAAAAAAAAAAAAAAAAAAAAAAAAAAAAAAAAAAAAAAAAAAAAAAAAAAAAAAAAAAAAAAAAAAAAAAAAAAAAAAAAAAAAAAAAAAAAAAAAAAAAAAAAAAAAAAAAAAAAAAAAAAAAAAAAAAAAAAAAAAAAAAAAAAAAAAAAAAAAAAAAAAAAAAAAAAAAAAAAAAAAAAAAAAAAAAAAAAAAAAAAAAAAAAAAAAAAAAAAAAAAAAAAAAAAAAAAAAAAAAAAAAAAAAAAAAAAAAAAAAAAAAAAAAAAAAAAAAAAAAAAAAAAAAAAAAAAAAAAAAAAAAAAAAAAAAAAAAAAAAAAAAAAAAAAAAAAAAAAAAAAAAAAAAAAAAAAAAAAAAAAAAAAAAAAAAAAAAAAAAAAAAAAAAAAAAAAAAAAAAAAAAAAAAAAAAAAAAAAAAAAAAAAAAAAAAAAAAAAAAAAAAAAAAAAAAAAAAAAAAAAAAAAAAAAAAAAAAAAAAAAAAAAAAAAAAAAAAAAAAAAAAAAAAAAAAAAAAAAAAAAAAAAAAAAAAAAAAAAAAAAAAAAAAAAAAAAAAAAAAAAAAAAAAAAAAAAAAAAAAAAAAAAAAAAAAAAAAAAAAAAAAAAAAAAAAAAAAAAAAAAAAAAAAAAAAAAAAAAAAAAAAAAAAAAAAAAAAAAAAAAAAAAAAAAAAAAAAAAAAAAAAAAAAAAAAAAAAAAAAAAAAAAAAAAAAAAAAAAAAAAAAAAAAAAAAAAAAAAAAAAAAAAAAAAAAAAAAAAAAAAAAAAAAAAAAAAAAAAAAAAAAAAAAAAAAAAAAAAAAAAAAAAAAAAAAAAAAAAAAAAAAAAAAAAAAAAAAAAAAAAAAAAAAAAAAAAAAAAAAAAAAAAAAAAAAAAAAAAAAAAAAAAAAAAAAAAAAAAAAAAAAAAAAAAAAAAAAAAAAAAAAAAAAAAAAAAAAAAAAAAAAAAAAAAAAAAAAAAAAAAAAAAAAAAAAAAAAAAAAAAAAAAAAAAAAAAAAAAAAAAAAAAAAAAAAAAAAAAAAAAAAAAAAAAAAAAAAAAAAAAAAAAAAAAAAAAAAAAAAAAAAAAAAAAAAAAAAAAAAAAAAAAAAAAAAAAAAAAAAAAAAAAAAAAAAAAAAAAAAAAAAAAAAAAAAAAAAAAAAAAAAAAAAAAAAAAAAAAAAAAAAAAAAAAAAAAAAAAAAAAAAAAAAAAAAAAAAAAAAAAAAAAAAAAAAAAAAAAAAAAAAAAAAAAAAAAAAAAAAAAAAAAAAAAAAAAAAAAAAAAAAAAAAAAAAAAAAAAAAAAAAAAAAAAAAAAAAAAAAAAAAAAAAAAAAAAAAAAAAAAAAAAAAAAAAAAAAAAAAAAAAAAAAAAAAAAAAAAAAAAAAAAAAAAAAAAAAAAAAAAAAAAAAAAAAAAAAAAAAAAAAAAAAAAAAAAAAAAAAAAAAAAAAAAAAAAAAAAAAAAAAATAAAAAAAAAAAAAAAAAAAAAAAAAAAAAAAAAAAAAAAAAAAAAAAAAAAAAAAAAAAAAAAAAAAAAAAAAAAAAAAAAAAAAAAAAAAAAAAAAAAAAAAAAAAAAAAAAAAAAAAAAAAAAAAAAAAAAAAAAAAAAAAAAAAAAAAAAAAAAAAAAAAAAAAAAAAAAAAAAAAAAAAAAAAAAAAAAAAAAAAAAAAAAAAAAAAAAAAAAAAAAAAAAAAAAAAAAAAAAAAAAAAAAAAAAAAAAAAAAAAAAAAAAAAAAAAAAAAAAAAAAAAAAAAAAAAAAAAAAAAAAAAAAAAAAAAAAAAAAAAAAAAAAAAAAAAAAAAAAAAAAAAAAAAAAAAAAAAAAAAAAAAAAAAAAAAAAAAAAAAAAAAAAAAAAAAAAAAAAAAAAAAAAAAAAAAAAAAAAAAAAAAAAAAAAAAAAAAAAAAAAAAAAAAAAAAAAAAAAAAAAAAAAAAAAAAAAAAAAAAAAATAAAAAAAAAAAAAAAAAAAAAAAAAAAAAAAAAAAAAAAAAAAAAAAAAAAAAAAAAAAAAAAAAAAAAAAAAAAAAAAAAAAAAAAAAAAAAAAAAAAAAAAAAAAAAAAAAAAAAAAAAAAAAAAAAAAAAAAAAAAAAAAAAAAAAAAAAAAAAAAAAAAAAAAAAAAAAAAAAAAAAAAAAAAAAAAAAAAAAAAAAAAAAAAAAAAAAAAAAAAAAAAAAAAAAAAAAAAAAAAAAAAAAAAAAAAAAAAAAAATAAAAAAAAAAAAAAAAAAAAAAAAAAAAAAAAAAAAAAAAAAAAAAAAAAAAAAAAAAAAAAAAAAAAAAAAAAAAAAAAAAAAAAAAAAAAAAAAAAAAAAAAAAAAAAAAAAAAAAAAAAAAAAAAAAAAAAAAAAAAAAAAAAAAAAAAAAAAAAAAAAAAAAAAAAAAAAAAAAAAAAAAAAAAAAAAAAAAAAAAAAAAAAAAAAAAAAAAAAAAAAAAAAAAAAAAAAAAAAAAAAAAAAAAAAAAAAAAAAAAAAAAAAAAAAAAAAAAAAAAAAAAAAAAAAAAAAAAAAAAAAAAAAAAAAAAAAAAAAAAAAAAAAAAAAAAAAAAAAAAAAAAAAAAAAAAAAAAAAAAAAAAAAAAAAAAAAAAAAAAAAAAAAAAAAAAAAAAAAAAAAAAAAAAAAAAAAAAAAAAAAAAAAAAAAAAAAAAAAAAAAAAAAAAAAAAAAAAAAAAAAAAAAAAAAAAAAAAAAAAAAAAAAAAAAAAAAAAAAAAAAAAAAAAAAAAAAAAAAAAAAAAAAAAAAAAAAAAAAAAAAAAAAAAAAAAAAAAAAAAAAAAAAAAAAAAAAAAAAAAAAAAAAAAAAAAAAAAAAAAAAAAAAAAAAAAAAAAAAAAAAAAAAAAAAAAAAAAAAAAAAAAAAAAAAAAAAAAAAAAAAAAAAAAAAAAAAAAAAAAAAAAAAAAAAAAAAAAAAAAAAAAAAAAAAAAAAAAAAAAAAAAAAAAAAAAAAAAAAAAAAAAAAAAAAAAAAAAAAAAAAAAAAAAAAAAAAAAAAAAAAAAAAAAAAAAAAAAAAAAAAAAAAAAAAAAAAAAAAAAAAAAAAAAAAAAAAAAAAAAAAAAAAAAAAAAAAAAAAAAAAAAAAAAAAAAAAAAAAAAAAAAAAAAAAAAAAAAAAAAAAAAAAAAAAAAAAAAAAAAAAAAAAAAAAAAAAAAAAAAAAAAAAAAAAAAAAAAAAAAAAAAAAAAAAAAAAAAAAAAAAAAAAAAAAAAAAAAAAAAAAAAAAAAAAAAAAAAAAAAAAAAAAAAAAAAAAAAAAAAAAAAAAAAAAAAAAAAAAAAAAAAAAAAAAAAAAAAAAAAAAAAAAAAAAAAAAAAAAAAAAAAAAAAAAAAAAAAAAAAAAAAAAAAAAAAAAAAAAAAAAAAAAAAAAAAAAAAAAAAAAAAAAAAAAAAAAAAAAAAAAAAAAAAAAAAAAAAAAAAAAAAAAAAAAAAAAAAAAAAAAAAAAAAAAAAAAAAAAAAAAAAAAAAAAAAAAAAAAAAAAAAAAAAAAAAAAAAAAAAAAAAAAAAAAAAAAAAAAAAAAAAAAAAAAAAAAAAAAAAAAAAAAAAAAAAAAAAAAAAAAAAAAAAAAAAAAAAAAAAAAAAAAAAAAAAAAAAAAAAAAAAAAAAAAAAAAAAAAAAAAAAAAAAAAAAAAAAAAAAAAAAAAAAAAAAAAAAAAAAAAAAAAAAAAAAAAAAAAAAAAAAAAAAAAAAAAAAAAAAAAAAAAAAAAAAAAAAAAAAAAAAAAAAAAAAAAAAAAAAAAAAAAAAAAAAAAAAAAAAAAAAAAAAAAAAAAAAAAAAAAAAAAAAAAAAAAAAAAAAAAAAAAAAAAAAAAAAAAAAAAAAAAAAAAAAAAAAAAAAAAAAAAAAAAAAAAAAAAAAAAAAAAAAAAAAAAAAAAAAAAAAAAAAAAAAAAAAAAAAAAAAAAAAAAAAAAAAAAAAAAAAAAAAAAAAAAAAAAAAAAAAAAAAAAAAAAAAAAAAAAAAAAAAAAAAAAAAAAAAAAAAAAAAAAAAAAAAAAAAAAAAAAAAAAAAAAAAAAAAAAAAAAAAAAAAAAAAAAAAAAAAAAAAAAAAAAAAAAAAAAAAAAAAAAAAAAAAAAAAAAAAAAAAAAAAAAAAAAAAAAAAAAAAAAAAAAAAAAAAAAAAAAAAAAAAAAAAAAAAAAAAAAAAAAAAAAAAAAAAAAAAAAAAAAAAAAAAAAAAAAAAAAAAAAAAAAAAAAAAAAAAAAAAAAAAAAAAAAAAAAAAAAAAAAAAAAAAAAAAAAAAAAAAAAAAAAAAAAAAAAAAAAAAAAAAAAAAAAAAAAAAAAAAAAAAAAAAAAAAAAAAAAAAAAAAAAAAAAAAAAAAAAAAAAAAAAAAAAAAAAAAAAAAAAAAAAAAAAAAAAAAAAAAAAAAAAAAAAAAAAAAAAAAAAAAAAAAAAAAAAAAAAAAAAAAAAAAAAAAAAAAAAAAAAAAAAAAAAAAAAAAAAAAAAAAAAAAAAAAAAAAAAAAAAAAAAAAAAAAAAAAAAAAAAAAAAAAAAAAAAAAAAAAAAAAAAAAAAAAAAAAAAAAAAAAAAAAAAAAAAAAAAAAAAAAAAAAAAAAAAAAAAAAAAAAAAAAAAAAAAAAAAAAAAAAAAAAAAAAAAAAAAAAAAAAAAAAAAAAAAAAAAAAAAAAAAAAAAAAAAAAAAAAAAAAAAAAAAAAAAAAAAAAAAAAAAAAAAAAAAAAAAAAAAAAAAAAAAAAAAAAAAAAAAAAAAAAAAAAAAAAAAAAAAAAAAAAAAAAAAAAAAAAAAAAAAAAAAAAAAAAAAAAAAAAAAAAAAAAAAAAAAAAAAAAAAAAAAAAAAAAAAAAAAAAAAAAAAAAAAAAAAAAAAAAAAAAAAAAAAAAAAAAAAAAAAAAAAAAAAAAAAAAAAAAAAAAAAAAAAAAAAAAAAAAAAAAAAAAAAAAAAAAAAAAAAAAAAAAAAAAAAAAAAAAAAAAAAAAAAAAAAAAAAAAAAAAAAAAAAAAAAAAAAAAAAAAAAAAAAAAAAAAAAAAAAAAAAAAAAAAAAAAAAAAAAAAAAAAAAAAATAAAAAAAAAAAAAAAAAAAAAAAAAAAAAAAAAAAAAAAAAAAAAAAAAAAAAAAAAAAAAAAAAAAAAAAAAAAAAAAAAAAAAAAAAAAAAAAAAAAAAAAAAAAAAAAAAAAAAAAAAAAAAAAAAAAAAAAAAAAAAAAAAAAAAAAAAAAAAAAAAAAAAAAAAAAAAAAAATAAAAAAAAAAAAAAAAAAAAAAAAAAAAAAAAAAAAAAAAAAAAAAAAAAAAAAAAAAAAAAAATAAAAAAAAAAAAAAAAAAAAAAAAAAAAAAAAAAAAAAAAAAAAAAAAAAAAAAAAAAAAAAAAAAAAAAAAAAAAAAAAAAAAAAAAAAAAAAAAAAAAAAAAAAAAAAAAAAAAAAAAAAAAAAAAAAAAAAAAAAAAAAAAAAAAAAAAAAAAAAAAAAAAAAAAAAAAAAAAAAAAAAAAAAAAAAAAAAAAAAAAAAAAAAAAAAAAAAAAAAAAAAAAAAAAAAAAAAAAAAAAAAAAAAAAAAAAAAAAAAAAAAAAAAAAAAAAAAAAAAAAAAAAAAAAAAAAAAAAAAAAAAAAAAAAAAAAAAAAAAAAAAAAAAAAAAAAAAAAAAAAAAAAAAAAAAAAAAAAAAAAAAAAAAAAAAAAAAAAAAAAAAAAAAAAAAAAAAAAAAAAAAAAAAAAAAAAAAAAAAAAAAAAAAAAAAAAAAAAAAAAAAAAAAAAAAAAAAAAAAAAAAAAAAAAAAAAAAAAAAAAAAAAAAAAAAAAAAAAAAAAAAAAAAAAAAAAAAAAAAAAAAAAAAAAAAAAAAAAAAAAAAAAAAAAAAAAAAAAAAAAAAAAAAAAAAAAAAAAAATAAAAAAAAAAAAAAAAAAAAAAAAAAAAAAAAAAAAAAAAAAAAAAAAAAAAAAAAATAAAAAAAAAAAAAAAAAAAAAAAAAAAAAAAAAAAAAAAAAAAAAAAAAAAAAAAAAAAAAAAAAAAAAAAAAAAAAAAAAAAAAAAAAAAAAAAAAAAAAAAAAAAAAAAAAAAAAAATAAAAAAAAAAAAAAAAAAAAAAAAAAAAAAAAAAAAAAAAAAAAAAAAAAAAAAAAAAAAAAAAAAAAAAAAAAAAAAAAAAAAAAAAAAAAAAAAAAAAAAAAAAAAAAAAAAAAAAAAAAAAAAAAAAAAAAAAAAAAAAAAAAAAAAAAAAAAAAAAAAAAAAAAAAAAAAAAAAAAAAAAAAAAAAAAAAAAAAAAAAAAAAAAAAAAAAAAAAAAAAAAAAAAAAAAAAAAAAAAAAAAAAAAAAAAAAAAAAAAAAAAAAAAAAAAAAAAAAAAAAAAAAAAAAAAAAAAAAAAAAAAAAAAAAAAAAAAAAAAAAAAAAAAAAAAAAAAAAAAAAAAAAAAAAAAAAAAAAAAAAAAAAAAAAAAAAAAAAAAAAAAAAAAAAAAAAAAAAAAAAAAAAAAAAAAAAAAAAAAAAAAAAAAAAAAAAAAAAAAAAAAAAAAAAAAAAAAAAAAAAAAAAAAAAAAAAAAAAAAAAAAAAAAAAAAAAAAAAAAAAAAAAAAAAAAAAAAAAAAAAAAAAAAAAAAAAAAAAAAAAAAAAAAAAAAAAAAAAAAAAAAAAAAAAAAAATAAAAAAAAAAAAAAAAAAAAAAAAAAAAAAAAAAAAAAAAAAAAAAAAAAAAAAAAAAAAAAAAAAAAAAAAAAAAAAAAAAAAAAAAAAAAAAAAAAAAAAAAAAAAAAAAAAAAAAAAAAAAAAAAAAAAAAAAAAAAAAAAAAAAAAAAAAAAAAAAAAAAAAAAAAAAAAAAAAAAAAAAAAAAAAAAAAAAAAAAAAAAAAAAAAAAAAAAAAAAAAAAAAAAAAAAAAAAAAAAAAAAAAAAAAAAAAAAAAAAAAAAAAAAAAAAAAAAAAAAAAAAAAAAAAAAAAAAAAAAAAAAAAAAAAAAAAAAAAAAAAAAAAAAAAAAAAAAAAAAAAAAAAAAAAAAAAAAAAAAAAAAAAAAAAAAAAAAAAAAAAAAAAAAAAAAAAAAAAAAAAAAAAAAAAAAAAAAAAAAAAAAAAAAAAAAAAAAAAAAAAAAAAAAAAAAAAAAAAAAAAAAAAAAAAAAAAAAAAAAAAAAAAAAAAAAAAAAAAAAAAAAAAAAAAAAAAAAAAAAAAAAAAAAAAAAAAAAAAAAAAAAAAAAAAAAAAAAAAAAAAAAAAAAAAAAAAAAAAAAAAAAAAAAAAAAAAAAAAAAAAAAAAAAAAAAAAAAAAAAAAAAAAAAAAAAAAAAAAAAAAAAAAAAAAAAAAAAAAAAAAAAAAAAAAAAAAAAAAAAAAAAAAAAAAAAAAAAAAAAAAAAAAAAAAAAAAAAAAAAAAAAAAAAAAAAAAAAAAAAAAAAAAAAAAAAAAAAAAAAAAAAAAAAAAAAAAAAAAAAAAAAAAAAAAAAAAAAAAAAAAAAAAAAAAAAAAAAAAAAAAAAAAAAAAAAAAAAAAAAAAAAAAAAAAAAAAAAAAAAAAAAAAAAAAAAAAAAAAAAAAAAAAAAAAAAAAAAAAAAAAAAAAAAAAAAAAAAAAAAAAAAAAAAAAAAAAAAAAAAAAAAAAAAAAAAAAAAAAAAAAAAAAAAAAAAAAAAAAAAAAAAAAAAAAAAAAAAAAAAAAAAAAAAAAAAAAAAAAAAAAAAAAAAAAAAAAAAAAAAAAAAAAAAAAAAAAAAAAAAAAAAAAAAAAAAAAAAAAAAAAAAAAAAAAAAAAAAAAAAAAAAAAAAAAAAAAAAAAAAAAAAAAAAAAAAAAAAAAAAAAAAAAAAAAAAAAAAAAAAAAAAAAAAAAAAAAAAAAAAAAAAAAAAAAAAAAAAAAAAAAAAAAAAAAAAAAAAAAAAAAAAAAAAAAAAAAAAAAAAAAAAAAAAAAAAAAAAAAAAAAAAAAAAAAAAAAAAAAAAAAAAAAAAAAAAAAAAAAAAAAAAAAAAAAAAAAAAAAAAAAAAAAAAAAAAAAAAAAAAAAAAAAAAAAAAAAAAAAAAAAAAAAAAAAAAAAAAAAAAAAAAAAAAAAAAAAAAAAAAAAAAAAAAAAAAAAAAAAAAAAAAAAAAAAAAAAAAAAAAAAAAAAAAAAAAAAAAAAAAAAAAAAAAAAAAAAAAAAAAAAAAAAAAAAAAAAAAAAAAAAAAAAAAAAAAAAAAAAAAAAAAAAAAAAAAAAAAAAAAAAAAAAAAAAAAAAAAAAAAAAAAAAAAAAAAAAAAAAAAAAAAAAAAAAAAAAAAAAAAAAAAAAAAAAAAAAAAAAAAAAAAAAAAAAAAAAAAAAAAAAAAAAAAAAAAAAAAAAAAAAAAAAAAAAAAAAAAAAAAAAAAAAAAAAAAAAAAAAAAAAAAAAAAAAAAAAAAAAAAAAAAAAAAAAAAAAAAAAAAAAAAAAAAAAAAAAAAAAAAAAAAAAAAAAAAAAAAAAAAAAAAAAATAAAAAAAAAAAAAAAAAAAAAAAAAAAAAAAAAAAAAAAAAAAAAAAAAAAAAAAAAAAAAAAAAAAAAAAAAAAAAAAAAAAAAAAAAAAAAAAAAAAAAAAAAAAAAAAAAAAAAAAAAAAAAAAAAAAAAAAAAAAAAAAAAAAAAAAAAAAAAAAAAAAAAAAAAAAAAAAAAAAAAAAAAAAAAAAAAAAAAAAAAAAAAAAAAAAAAAAAAAAAAAAAAAAAAAAAAAAAAAAAAAAAAAAAAAAAAAAAAAAAAAAAAAAAAAAAAAAAAAAAAAAAAAAAAAAAAAAAAAAAAAAAAAAAAAAAAAAAAAAAAAAAAAAAAAAAAAAATAAAAAAAAAAAAAAAAAAAAAAAAAAAAAAAAAAAAAAAAAAAAAAAAAAAAAAAAAAAAAAAAAAAAAAAAAAAAAAAAAAAAAAAAAAAAAAAAAAAAAAAAAAAAAAAAAAAAAAAAAAAAAAAAAAAAAAAAAAAAAAAAAAAAAAAAAAAAAAAAAAAAAAAAAAAAAAAAAAAAAAAAAAAAAAAAAAAAAAAAAAAAAAAAAAAAAAAAAAAAAAAAAAAAAAAATAAAAAAAAAAAAAAAAAAAAAAAAAAAAAAAAAAAAAAAAAAAAAAAAAAAAAAAAAAAAAAAAAAAAAAAAAAAAAAAAAAAAAAAAAAAAAAAAAAAAAAAAAAAAAAAAAAAAAAAAAAAAAAAAAAAAAAAAAAAAAAAAAAAAAAAAAAAAAAAAAAAAAAAAAAAAAAAAAAAAAAAAAAAAAAAAAAAAAAAAAAAAAAAAAAAAAAAAAAAAAAAAAAAAAAAAAAAAAAAAAAAAAAAAAAAAAAAAAAAAAAAAAAAAAAAAAAAAAAAAAAAAAAAAAAAAAAAAAAAAAAAAAAAAAAAAAAAAAAAAAAAAAAAAAAAAAAAAAAAAAAAAAAAAAAAAAAAAAAAAAAAAAAAAAAAAAAAAAAAAAAAAAAAAAAAAAAAAAAAAAAAAAAAAAAAAAAAAAAAAAAAAAAAAAAAAAAAAAAAAAAAAAAAAAAAAAAGAAAAAAAAAAAAAAAAAAAAAAAAAAAAAAAAAAAAAAAAAAAAAAAAAAAAAAAAAAAAAAAAAAAAAAAAAAAAAAAAAAAAAAAAAAAAAAAAAAAAAAAAAAAAAAAAAAAAAAAAAAAAAAAAAAAAAAAAAAAAAAAAAAAAAAAAAAAAAAAAAAAAAAAAAAAAAAAAAAAAAAAAAAAAAAAAAAAAAAAAAAAAAAAAAAAAAAAAAAAAAAAAAAAAAAAAAAAAAAAAAAAAAAAAAAAAAAAAAAAAAAAAAAAAAAAAAAAAAAAAAAAAAAAAAAAAAAAAAAAAAAAAAAAAAAAAAAAAAAAAAAAAAAAAAAAAAAAAAAAAAAAAAAAAAAAAAAAAAAAAAAAAAAAAAAAAAAAAAAATAAAAAAAAAAAAAAAAAAAAAAAAAAAAAAAAAAAAAAAAAAAAAAAAAAAAAAAAAAAAAAAAAAAAAAAAAAAAAAAAAAAAAAAAAAAAAAAAAAAAAAAAAAAAAAAAAAAAAAAAAAAAAAAAAAAAAAAAAAAAAAAAAAAAAAAAAAAAAAAAAAAAAAAAAAAAAAAAAAAAAAAAAAAAAAAAAAAAAAAAAAAAAAAAAAAAAAAAAAAAAAAAAAAAAAAAAAAAAAAAAAAAAAAAAAAAAAAAAAAAAAAAAAAAAAAAAAAAAAAAAAAAAAAAAAAAAAAAAAAAAAAAAAAAAAAAAAAAAAAAAAAAAAAAAAAAAAAAAAAAAAAAAAAAAAAAAAAAAAAAAAAAAAAAAAAAAAAAAAAAAAAAAAAAAAAAAAAAAAAAAAAAAAAAAAAAAAAAAAAAAAAAAAAAAAAAAAAAAAAAAAAAAAAAACAAAAAAAAAAAAAAAAAAAAAAAAAAAAAAAAAAAAAAAAAAAAAAAAAAAAAAAAAAAAAAAAAAAAAAAAAAAAAAAAAAAAAAAAAAAAAAAAAAAAAAAAAAAAAAAAAAAAAAAAAAAAAAAAAAAAAAAAAAAAAAAATAAAAAAAAAAAAAAAAAAAAAAAAAAAAAAAAAAAAAAAAAAAAAAAAAAAAAAAAAAAAAAAAAAAAAAAAAAAAAAAAAAAAAAAAAAAAAAAAAAAAAAAAAAAAAAAAAAAAAAAAAAAAAAAAAAAAAAAAAAAAAAAAAAAAAAAAAAAAAAAAAAAAAAAAGAAAAAAAAAAAAAAAAAAAAAAAAAAAAAAAAAAAAAAAAAAAAAAAAAAAAAAAAAAAAAAAAAAAAAAAAAAAAAAAAAAAAAAAAAAAAAAAAAAAAAAAAAAAAAAAAAAAAAAAAAAAAAAAAAAAAAAAAAAAAAAAAAAAAAAAAAAAAAAAAAAAAAAAAAAAAAAAAAAAAAAAAAAAAAAAAAAAAAAAAAAAAAAAAAAAAAAAAAAAAAAAAAAAAAAAAAAAAAAAAAAAAAAAAAAAAAAAAAAAAAAAAAAAAAAAAAAAAAAAAAAAAAAAAAAAAAAAAAAAAAAAAAAAAAAAAAAAAAAAAAAAAAAAAAAAAAAA
>JACCHR010000073.1:17500-27500 GCA_013433145.1 Ascaris suum
TTTTTTTTTTTTTTTTTTTTTTTTTTTTTTTTTTTTTTTTTTTTTTTTTTTTTTTTTTTTTTTTTTTTTTTTTTTTTTTTTTTTTTTTTTTTTTTTTTTTTTTTTTTTTTTTTTTTTTTTTTTTTTTTTTTTTTTTTTTTTTTTTTTTTTTTTTTTTTTTTTTTTTTTTTTTTTTTTTTTTTTTTTTTTTTTTTTTTTTTTTTTTTTTTTTTTTTTTTTTTTTTTTTTTTTTTTTTTTTTTTTTTTTTTTTTTTTTTTTTTTTTTTTTTTTTTTTTTTTTTTTTTTTTTTTTTTTTTTTTTTTTTTTTTTTTTTTTTTTTTTTTTTTTTTTTTTTTTTTTTTTTTTTTTTTTTTTTTTTTTTTTTTTTTTTTTTTTTTTTTTTTTTTTTTTTTTTTTTTTTTTTTTTTTTTTTTTTTTTTTTTTTTTTTTTTTTTTTTTTTTTTTTTTTTTTTTTTTTTTTTTTTTTTTTTTTTTTTTTTTTTTTTTTTTTTTTTTTTTTTTTTTTTTTTTTTTTTTTTTTTTTTTTTTTTTTTTTTTTTTTTTTTTTTTTTTTTTTTTTTTTTTTTTTTTTTTTTTTTTTTTTTTTTTTTTTTTTTTTTTTTTTTTTTTTTTTTTTTTTTTTTTTTTTTTTTTTTTTTTTTTTTTTTTTTTTTTTTTTTTTTTTTTTTTTTTTTTTTTTTTTTTTTTTTTTTTTTTTTTTTTTTTTTTTTTTTTTTTTTTTTTTTTTTTTTTTTTTTTTTTTTTTTTTTTTTTTTTTTTTTTTTTTTTTTTTTTTTTTTTTTTTTTTTTTTTTTTTTTTTTTTTTTTTTTTTTTTTTTTTTTTTTTTTTTTTTTTTTTTTTTTTTTTTTTTTTTTTTTTTTTTTTTTTTTTTTTTTTTTTTTTTTTTTTTTTTTTTTTTTTTTTTTTTTTTTTTTTTTTTTTTTTTTTTTTTTTTTTTTTTTTTTTTTTTTTTTTTTTTTTTTTTTTTTTTTTTTTTTTTTTTTTTTTTTTTTTTTTTTTTTTTTTTTTTTTTTTTTTTTTTTTTTTTTTTTTTTTTTTTTTTTTTTTTTTTTTTTTTTTTTTTTTTTTTTTTTTTTTTTTTTTTTTTTTTTTTTTTTTTTTTTTTTTTTTTTTTTTTTTTTTTTTTTTTTTTTTTTTTTTTTTTTTTTTTTTTTTTTTTTTTTTTTTTTTTTTTTTTTTTTTTTTTTTTTTTTTTTTTTTTTTTTTTTTTTTTTTTTTTTTTTTTTTTTTTTTTTTTTTTTTTTTTTTTTTTTTTTTTTTTTTTTTTTTTTTTTTTTTTTTTTTTTTTTTTTTTTTTTTTTTTTTTTTTTTTTTTTTTTTTTTTTTTTTTTTTTTTTTTTTTTTTTTTTTTTTTTTTTTTTTTTTTTTTTTTTTTTTTTTTTTTTTTTTTTTTTTTTTTTTTTTTTTTTTTTTTTTTTTTTTTTTTTTTTTTTTTTTTTTTTTTTTTTTTTTTTTTTTTTTTTTTTTTTTTTTTTTTTTTTTTTTTTTTTTTTTTTTTTTTTTTTTTTTTTTTTTTTTTTTTTTTTTTTTTTTTTTTTTTTTTTTTTTTTTTTTTTTTTTTTTTTTTTTTTTTTTTTTTTTTTTTTTTTTTTTTTTTTTTTTTTTTTTTTTTTTTTTTTTTTTTTTTTTTTTTTTTTTTTTTTTTTTTTTTTTTTTTTTTTTTTTTTTTTTTTTTTTTTTTTTTTTTTTTTTTTTTTTTTTTTTTTTTTTTTTTTTTTTTTTTTTTTTTTTTTTTTTTTTTTTTTTTTTTTTTTTTTTTTTTTTTTTTTTTTTTTTTTTTTTTTTTTTTTTTTTTTTTTTTTTTTTTTTTTTTTTTTTTTTTTTTTTT
The DNA here is from genome assembly GCA_013433145.1 of Ascaris suum. Classification (NCBI taxonomy): domain Eukaryota; kingdom Metazoa; phylum Nematoda; class Chromadorea; order Rhabditida; family Ascarididae; genus Ascaris; species Ascaris suum. The sequence goes on from JACCHR010000073.1 coordinate 19,331, forward strand.
TTTTTTTTTTTTTTTTTTTTTTTTTTTTTTTTTTTTTTTTTTTTTTTTTTTTTTTTTTTTTTTTTTTTTTTTTTTTTTTTTTTTTTTTTTTTTTTTTTTTTTTTTTTTTTTTTTTTTTTTTTTTTTTTTTTTTTTTTTTTTTTTTTTTTTTTTTTTTTTTTTTTTTTTTTTTTTTTTTTTTTTTTTTTTTTTTTTTTTTTTTTTTTTTTTTTTTTTTTTTTTTTTTTTTTTTTTTTTTTTTTTTTTTTTTTTTTTTTTTTTTTTTTTTTTTTTTTTTTTTTTTTTTTTTTTTTTTTTTTTTTTTTTTTTTTTTTTTTTTTTTTTTTTTTTTTTTTTTTTTTTTTTTTTTTTTTTTTTTTTTTTTTTTTTTTTTTTTTTTTTTTTTTTTTTTTTTTTTTTTTTTTTTTTTTTTTTTTTTTTTTTTTTTTTTTTTTTTTTTTTTTTTTTTTTTTTTTTTTTTTTTTTTTTTTTTTTTTTTTTTTTTTTTTTTTTTTTTTTTTTTTTTTTTTTTTTTTTTTTTTTTTTTTTTTTTTTTTTTTTTTTTTTTTTTTTTTTTTTTTTTTTTTTTTTTTTTTTTTTTTTTTTTTTTTTTTTTTTTTTTTTTTTTTTTTTTTTTTTTTTTTTTTTTTTTTTTTTTTTTTTTTTTTTTTTTTTTTTTTTTTTTTTTTTTTTTTTTTTTTTTTTTTTTTTTTTTTTTTTTTTTTTTTTTTTTTTTTTTTTTTTTTTTTTTTTTTTTTTTTTTTTTTTTTTTTTTTTTTTTTTTTTTTTTTTTTTTTTTTTTTTTTTTTTTTTTTTTTTTTTTTTTTTTTTTTTTTTTTTTTTTTTTTTTTTTTTTTTTTTTTTTTTTTTTTTTTTTTTTTTTTTTTTTTTTTTTTTTTTTTTTTTTTTTTTTTTTTTTTTTTTTTTTTTTTTTTTTTTTTTTTTTTTTTTTTTTTTTTTTTTTTTTTTTTTTTTTTTTTTTTTTTTTTTTTTTTTTTTTTTTTTTTTTTTTTTTTTTTTTTTTTTTTTTTTTTTTTTTTTTTTTTTTTTTTTTTTTTTTTTTTTTTTTTTTTTTTTTTTTTTTTTTTTTTTTTTTTTTTTTTTTTTTTTTTTTTTTTTTTTTTTTTTTTTTTTTTTTTTTTTTTTTTTTTTTTTTTTTTTTTTTTTTTTTTTTTTTTTTTTTTTTTTTTTTTTTTTTTTTTTTTTTTTTTTTTTTTTTTTTTTTTTTTTTTTTTTTTTTTTTTTTTTTTTTTTTTTTTTTTTTTTTTTTTTTTTTTTTTTTTTTTTTTTTTTTTTTTTTTTTTTTTTTTTTTTTTTTTTTTTTTTTTTTTTTTTTTTTTTTTTTTTTTTTTTTTTTTTTTTTTTTTTTTTTTTTTTTTTTTTTTTTTTTTTTTTTTTTTTTTTTTTTTTTTTTTTTTTTTTTTTTTTTTTTTTTTTTTTTTTTTTTTTTTTTTTTTTTTTTTTTTTTTTTTTTTTTTTTTTTTTTTTTTTTTTTTTTTTTTTTTTTTTTTTTTTTTTTTTTTTTTTTTTTTTTTTTTTTTTTTTTTTTTTTTTTTTTTTTTTTTTTTTTTTTTTTTTTTTTTTTTTTTTTTTTTTTTTTTTTTTTTTTTTTTTTTTTTTTTTTTTTTTTTTTTTTTTTTTTTTTTTTTTTTTTTTTTTTTTTTTTTTTTTTTTTTTTTTTTTTTTTTTTTTTTTTTTTTTTTTTTTTTTTTTTTTTTTTTTTTTTTTTTTTTTTTTTTTTTTTTTTTTTTTTTTTTTTTTTTTTTTTTTTTTTTTTTTTTTTTTTTTTTTTTTTTTTTTTTTTTTTTTTTTTTTTTTTTTTTTTTTTTTTTTTTTTTTTTTTTTTTTTTTTTTTTTTTTTTTTTTTTTTTTTTTTTTTTTTTTTTTTTTTTTTTTTTTTTTTTTTTTTTTTTTTTTTTTTTTTTTTTTTTTTTTTTTTTTTTTTTTTTTTTTTTTTTTTTTTTTTTTTTTTTTTTTTTTTTTTTTTTTTTTTTTTTTTTTTTTTTTTTTTTTTTTTTTTTTTTTTTTTTTTTTTTTTTTTTTTTTTTTTTTTTTTTTTTTTTTTTTTTTTTTTTTTTTTTTTTTTTTTTTTTTTTTTTTTTTTTTTTTTTTTTTTTTTTTTTTTTTTTTTTTTTTTTTTTTTTTTTTTTTTTTTTTTTTTTTTTTTTTTTTTTTTTTTTTTTTTTTTTTTTTTTTTTTTTTTTTTTTTTTTTTTTTTTTTTTTTTTTTTTTTTTTTTTTTTTTTTTTTTTTTTTTTTTTTTTTTTTTTTTTTTTTTTTTTTTTTTTTTTTTTTTTTTTTTTTTTTTTTTTTTTTTTTTTTTTTTTTTTTTTTTTTTTTTTTTTTTTTTTTTTTTTTTTTTTTTTTTTTTTTTTTTTTTTTTTTTTTTTTTTTTTTTTTTTTTTTTTTTTTTTTTTTTTTTTTTTTTTTTTTTTTTTTTTTTTTTTTTTTTTTTTTTTTTTTTTTTTTTTTTTTTTTTTTTTTTTTTTTTTTTTTTTTTTTTTTTTTTTTTTTTTTTTTTTTTTTTTTTTTTTTTTTTTTTTTTTTTTTTTTTTTTTTTTTTTTTTTTTTTTTTTTTTTTTTTTTTTTTTTTTTTTTTTTTTTTTTTTTTTTTTTTTTTTTTTTTTTTTTTTTTTTTTTTTTTTTTTTTTTTTTTTTTTTTTTTTTTTTTTTTTTTTTTTTTTTTTTTTTTTTTTTTTTTTTTTTTTTTTTTTTTTTTTTTTTTTTTTTTTTTTTTTTTTTTTTTTTTTTTTTTTTTTTTTTTTTTTTTTTTTTTTTTTTTTTTTTTTTTTTTTTTTTTTTTTTTTTTTTTTTTTTTTTTTTTTTTTTTTTTTTTTTTTTTTTTTTTTTTTTTTTTTTTTTTTTTTTTTTTTTTTTTTTTTTTTTTTTTTTTTTTTTTTTTTTTTTTTTTTTTTTTTTTTTTTTTTTTTTTTTTTTTTTTTTTTTTTTTTTTTTTTTTTTTTTTTTTTTTTTTTTTTTTTTTTTTTTTTTTTTTTTTTTTTTTTTTTTTTTTTTTTTTTTTTTTTTTTTTTTTTTTTTTTTTTTTTTTTTTTTTTTTTTTTTTTTTTTTTTTTTTTTTTTTTTTTTTTTTTTTTTTTTTTTTTTTTTTTTTTTTTTTTTTTTTTTTTTATTTTTTTTTTTTTTTTTTTTTTTTTTTTTTTTTTTTTTTTTTTTTTTTTTTTTTTTTTTTTTTTTTTTTTTTTTTTTTTTTTTTTTTTTTTTTTTTTTTTTTTTTTTTTTTTTTTTTTTTTTTTTTTTTTTTTTTTTTTTTTTTTTTTTTTTTTTTTTTTTTTTTTTTTTTTTTTTTTTTTTTTTTTTTTTTTTTTTTTTTTTTTTTTTTTTTTTTTTTTTTTTTTTTTTTTTTTTTTTTTTTTTTTTTTTTTTTTTTTTTTTTTTTTTTTTTTTTTTTTTTTTTTTTTTTTTTTTTTTTTTTTTTTTTTTTTTTTTTTTTTTTTTTTTTTTTTTTTTTTTTTTTTTTTTTTTTTTTTTTTTTTTTTTTTTTTTTTTTTTTTTTTTTTTTTTTTTTTTTTTTTTTTTTTTTTTTTTTTTTTTTTTTTTTTTTTTTTTTTTTTTTTTTTTTTTTTTTTTTTTTTTTTTTTTTTTTTTTTTTTTTTTTTTTTTTTTTTTTTTTTTTTTTTTTTTTTTTTTTTTTTTTTTTTTTTTTTTTTTTTTTTTTTTTTTTTTTTTTTTTTTTTTTTTTTTTTTTTTTTTTTTTTTTTTTTTTTTTTTTTTTTTTTTTTTTTTTTTTTTTTTTTTTTTTTTTTTTTTTTTTTTTTTTTTTTTTTTTTTTTTTTTTTTTTTTTTTTTTTTTTTTTTTTTTTTTTTTTTTTTTTTTTTTTTTTTTTTTTTTTTTTTTTTTTTTTTTTTTTTTTTTTTTTTTTTTTTTTTTTTTTTTTTTTTTTTTTTTTTTTTTTTTTTTTTTTTTTTTTTTTTTTTTTTTTTTTTTTTTTTTTTTTTTTTTTTTTTTTTTTTTTTTTTTTTTTTTTTTTTTTTTTTTTTTTTTTTTTTTTTTTTTTTTTTTTTTTTTTTTTTTTTTTTTTTTTTTTTTTTTTTTTTTTTTTTTTTTTTTTTTTTTTTTTTTTTTTTTTTTTTTTTTTTTTTTTTTTTTTTTTTTTTTTTTTTTTTTTTTTTTTTTTTTTTTTTTTTTTTTTTTTTTTTTTTTTTTTTTTTTTTTTTTTTTTTTTTTTTTTTTTTTTTTTTTTTTTTTTTTTTTTTTTTTTTTTTTTTTTTTTTTTTTTTTTTTTTTTTTTTTTTTTTTTTTTTTTTTTTTTTTTTTTTTTTTTTTTTTTTTTTTTTTTTTTTTTTTTTTTTTTTTTTTTTTTTTTTTTTTTTTTTTTTTTTTTTTTTTTTTTTTTTTTTTTTTTTTTTTTTTTTTTTTTTTTTTTTTTTTTTTTTTTTTTTTTTTTTTTTTTTTTTTTTTTTTTTTTTTTTTTTTTTTTTTTTTTTTTTTTTTTTTTTTTTTTTTTTTTTTTTTTTTTTTTTTTTTTTTTTTTTTTTTTTTTTTTTTTTTTTTTTTTTTTTTTTTTTTTTTTTTTTTTTTTTTTTTTTTTTTTTTTTTTTTTTTTTTTTTTTTTTTTTTTTTTTTTTTTTTTTTTTTTTTTTTTTTTTTTTTTTTTTTTTTTTTTTTTTTTTTTTTTTTTTTTTTTTTTTTTTTTATTTTTTTTTTTTTTTTTTTTTTTTTTTTTTTTTTTTTTTTTTTTTTTTTTTTTTTTTTTTTTTTTTTTTTTTTTTTTTTTTTTTTTTTTTTTTTTTTTTTTTTTTTTTTTTTTTTTTTTTTTTTTTTTTTTTTTTTTTTTTTTTTTTTTTTTTTTTTTTTTTTTTTTTTTTTTTTTTTTTTTTTTTTTTTTTTTTTTTTTTTTTTTTTTTTTTTTTTTTTTTTTTTTTTTTTTTTTTTTTTTTTTTTTTTTTTTTTTTTTTTTTTTTTTTTTTTTTTTTTTTTTTTTTTTTTTTTTTTTTTTTTTTTTTTTTTTTTTTTTTTTTTTTTTTTTTTTTTTTTTTTTTTTTTTTTTTTTTTTTTTTTTTTTTTTTTTTTTTTTTTTTTTTTTTTTTTTTTTTTTTTTTTTTTTTTTTTTTTTTTTTTTTTTTTTTTTTTTTTTTTTTTTTTTTTTTTTTTTTTTTTTTTTTTTTTTTTTTTTTTTTTTTTTTTTTTTTTTTTTTTTTTTTTTTTTTTTTTTTTTTTTTTTTTTTTTTTTTTTTTTTTTTTTTTTTTTTTTTTTTTTTTTTTTTTTTTTTTTTTTTTTTTTTTTTTTTTTTTTTTTTTTTTTTTTTTTTTTTTTTTTTTTTTTTTTTTTTTTTTTTTTTTTTTTTTTTTTTTTTTTTTTTTTTTTTTTTTTTTTTTTTTTTTTTTTTTTTTTTTTTTTTTTTTTTTTTTTTTTTTTTTTTTTTTTTTTTTTTTTTTTTTTTTTTTTTTTTTTTTTTTTTTTTTTTTTTTTTTTTTTTTTTTTTTTTTTTTTTTTTTTTTTTTTTTTTTTTTTTTTTTTTTTTTTTTTTTTTTTTTTTTTTTTTTTTTTTTTTTTTTTTTTTTTTTTTTTTTTTTTTTTTTTTTTTTTTTTTTTTTTTTTTTTTTTTTTTTTTTTTTTTTTTTTTTTTTTTTTTTTTTTTTTTTTTTTTTTTTTTTTTTTTTTTTTTTTTTTTTTTTTTTTTTTTTTTTTTTTTTTTTTTTTTTTTTTTTTTTTTTTTTTTTTTTTTTTTTTTTTTTTTTTTTTTTTTTTTTTTTTTTTTTTTTTTTTTTTTTTTTTTTTTTTTTTTTTTTTTTTTTTTTTTTTTTTTTTTTTTTTTTTTTTTTTTTTTTTTTTTTTTTTTTTTTTTTTTTTTTTTTTTTTTTTTTTTTTTTTTTTTTTTTTTTTTTTTTTTTTTTTTTTTTTTTTTTTTTTTTTTTTTTTTTTTTTTTTTTTTTTTTTTTTTTTTTTTTTTTTTTTTTTTTTTTTTTTTTTTTTTTTTTTTTTTTTTTTTTTTTTTTTTTTTTTTTTTTTTTTTTTTTTTTTTTTTTTTTTTTTTTTTTTTTTTTTTTTTTTTTTTTTTTTTTTTTTTTTTTTTTTTTTTTTTTTTTTTTTTTTTTTTTTTTTTTTTTTTTTTTTTTTTTTTTTTTTTTTTTTTTTTTTTTTTTTTTTTTTTTTTTTTTTTTTTTTTTTTTTTTTTTTTTTTTTTTTTTTTTTTTTTTTTTTTTTTTTTTTTTTTTTTTTTTTTTTTTTTTTTTTTTTTTTTTTTTTTTTTTTTTTTTTTTTTTTTTTTTTTTTTTTTTTTTTTTTTTTTTTTTTTTTTTTTTTTTTTTTTTTTTTTTTTTTTTTTTTTTTTTTTTTTTTTTTTTTTTTTTTTTTTTTTTTTTTTTTTTTTTTTTTTTTTTTTTTTTTTTTTTTTTTTTTTTTTTTTTTTTTTTTTTTTTTTTTTTTTTTTTTTTTTTTTTTTTTTTTTTTTTTTTTTTTTTTTTTTTTTTTTTTTTTTTTTTTTTTTTTTTTTTTTTTTTTTTTTTTTTTTTTTTTTTTTTTTTTTTTTTTTTTTTTTTTTTTTTTTTTTTTTTTTTTTTTTTTTTTTTTTTTTTTTTTTTTTTTTTTTTTTTTTTTTTTTTTTTTTTTTTTTTTTTTTTTTTTTTTTTTTTTTTTTTTTTTTTTTTTTTTTTTTTTTTTTTTTTTTTTTTTTTTTTTTTTTTTTTTTTTTTTTTTTTTTTTTTTTTTTTTTTTTTTTTTTTTTTTTTTTTTTTTTTTTTTTTTTTTTTTTTTTTTTTTTTTTTTTTTTTTTTTTTTTTTTTTTTTTTTTTTTTTTTTTTTTTTTTTTTTTTTTTTTTTTTTTTTTTTTTTTTTTTTTTTTTTTTTTTTTTTTTTTTTTTTTTTTTTTTTTTTTTTTTTTTTTTTTTTTTTTTTTTTTTTTTTTTTTTTTTTTTTTTTTTTTTTTTTTTTTTTTTTTTTTTTTTTTTTTTTTTTTTTTTTTTTTTTTTTTTTTTTTTTTTTTTTTTTTTTTTTTTTTTTTTTTTTTTTTTTTTTTTTTTTTTTTTTTTTTTTTTTTTTTTTTTTTTTTTTTTTTTTTTTTTTTTTTTTTTTTTTTTTTTTTTTTTTTTTTTTTTTTTTTTTTTTTTTTTTTTTTTTTTTTTTTTTTTTTTTTTTTTTTTTTTTTTTTTTTTTTTTTTTTTTTTTTTTTTTTTTTTTTTTTTTTTTTTTTTTTTTTTTTTTTTTTTTTTTTTTTTTTTTTTTTTTTTTTTTTTTTTTTTTTTTTTTTTTTTTTTTTTTTTTTTTTTTTTTTTTTTTTTTTTTTTTTTTTTTTTTTTTTTTTTTTTTTTTTTTTTTTTTTTTTTTTTTTTTTTTTTTTTTTTTTTTTTTTTTTTTTTTTTTTTTTTTTTTTTTTTTTTTTTTTTTTTTTTTTTTTTTTTTTTTTTTTTTTTTTTTTTTTTTTTTTTTTTTTTTTTTTTTTTTTTTTTTTTTTTTTTTTTTTTTTTTTTTTTTTTTTTTTTTTTTTTTTTTTTTTTTTTTTTTTTTTTTTTTTTTTTTTTTTTTTTTTTTTTTTTTTTTTTTTTTTTTTTTTTTTTTTTTTTTTTTTTTTTTTTTTTTTTTTTTTTTTTTTTTTTTTTTTTTTTTTTTTTTTTTTTTTTTTTTTTTTTTTTTTTTTTTTTTTTTTTTTTTTTTTTTTTTTTTTTTTTTTTTTTTTTTTTTTTTTTTTTTTTTTTTTTTTTTTTTTTTTTTTTTTTTTTTTTTTTTTTTTTTTTTTTTTTTTTTTTTTTTTTTTTTTTTTTTTTTTTTTTTTTTTTTTTTTTTTTTTTTTTTTTTTTTTTTTTTTTTTTTTTTTTTTTTTTTTTTTTTTTTTTTTTTTTTTTTTTTTTTTTTTTTTTTTTTTTTTTTTTTTTTTTTTTTTTTTTTTTTTTTTTTTTTTTTTTTTTTTTTTTTTTTTTTTTTTTTTTTTTTTTTTTTTTTTTTTTTTTTTTTTTTTTTTTTTTTTTTTTTTTTTTTTTTTTTTTTTTTTTTTTTTTTTTTTTTTTTTTTTTTTTTTTTTTTTTTTTTTTTTTTTTTTTTTTTTTTTTTTTTTTTTTTTTTTTTTTTTTTTTTTTTTTTTTTTTTTTTTTTTTTTTTTTTTTTTTTTTTTTTTTTTTTTTTTTTTTTTTTTTTTTTTTTTTTTTTTTTTTTTTTTTTTTTTTTTTTTTTTTTTTTTTTTTTTTTTTTTTTTTTTTTTTTTTTTTTTTTTTTTTTTTTTTTTTTTTTTTTTTTTTT
>JACCHR010000076.1:0-5000 GCA_013433145.1 Ascaris suum
CTGCTTATACTATTACTGCAATGCGGCGATAGAGCAGAAAAGAGCAGCACAGTTTGGCTATGTAAGCCAATAGGCAATAAGTAAGGAGGAAAGATATGTGGGTGGAAAAAAAGGACCCGCCATTTGACACAACCGCGCCGATCGGGGAAAATTGCCTTTACGCGACACCGTGTTAGGTGACTTCTTCAAATGACAGTCAAAGTACGCATGACTTACCTATTTAAGAAATACCGATGAAGCGTAGAAAATGCTTTCGATAAATATTCTATACTGGGCGCCACCTGATGCATGGTTCCATAAAGACATCATGCTTAAGCCGTTAGTAGGTAGTCCTTTTCGATCGGAGCTTCCACTGACGTAAGGGGGAGGGGAGTTTAAGAGTAATCCAAATAGATTTCTCTGCTGCGAGTGAAGATCTGCGGCATTAATGTGTCTTAAACGCACAAAAGCGCTGCAAATTTCCAACCGCTGCAATAAGATTTTATGAGATTATTTTCACCTTCATAATTTTCCTCCTCACTTCCTAAAAAAAAAAAGGCATCCTCAAAAAAAGCAACCGAAACGACACCTCTCTTCCTCTATCCATTGGGCATTTCATCTAGCGAATGTTGTATCATTACGCCGATTGCTCTATGAGAGTAATGCTAATCGATGGCAAAAGAACGAGGTCGTAACTATCAATTCTATTTCATTAAGGAATCAAAAAAATCCTGGAAAAAAAAATTAACTCAACCTAAAAAAAAATGCACTAAAAGAAATTTAATTTTATTGACTATTAAGAAGCGATTTCAAAGAAATAAATTTCAGGTCTCATGAGAGTAGTTTGGATCAATTGCAGAATTTAGTAGCGATCAACGCGGGTAATACACGTATTTAATAAAATTCTCTCTCTCTCTCTCTTTTTTTTTTTTTTAAATGCTTCTCTATGCTAAAGACCAATATTATTTGAAATTATTTTCATTCGTCATTCATAATTTTTTTTTCTCTCTCTCTCTCTCTTTTCGATTTCTTCTGTCGTGTCGAATATTTCAATATAACAGATGTTTTTGCTCTTATTCGATTGTATGAAATTTTATTATACTCTCGGCTAGTAGAGTTTTCTTCAATATTATCTCAATCAACGATTTACCTATCACATTGATTTAAATTTTTTCGCTTCTTTTCGTCTCTATTGCAATTCCTTTCCCATGCCCAAAAATGTTGCATGGAGATTGGAAACACATAAAATCTAATGTTCCATATGAGGAGGGTGTAAACCATAAGAGGAGAGATGTAAACCGAGTAAAGCAGAAAGAACGCAGAGGTGTTAGTGGAAGAAGAGAAACTTCCTGGTTGAGCGTTGATTGAAGAGGACTATCCTATGCCGAACACTCTTTTTTTTTTTTTTTTTTTGGGTAATTTGCATTTTTGCTCCAAAGATTTGTTGCATATTTATTGTTTATTTCTTTTTTTTAAATTTATTTGCAAACCGGTTTTTTATTCATATAATATTCTGGTCACCATTTCCTGGTTACTTCAAATTGCCTCCATATATCCAATAGTCTTATTTATTATCCAAGTTAGAGGTCTAATTTATGCTTTTTTCTTTGCTTGGTTTTGATGTTTATTTCAGTGTTTCTTCTTCTGCAACTTGAAGGGAATTAAGTTATTGCTAAGTTGTTAGGTCTTTTTTTCTAATTATACCGAAGGGAGTAACGTAATGAGTCTGTAGGTTTTTTCGGGGTTCTTCCCAATGACCTTTCCGTACCGCTCCTTCCTCTCTACATTTACGGTTAATCCCTGAAATCCTTGTTTCAGTGCATTTCATAGGTAAATGTGGTCATTATGGGGAGGGTGAGGGCAAATCTGGCCCCAGAATAGGAGCCCCCAAGTGATGAGTAAGACCTCAAGAAACCTGAAGTCTGCGAACCCTGGAGTTAATTGAGGCATGAAGTAAGAATGCGCAGCTGGGATCCTTCGGGATCGAGGATAGGGACAGAATGCGTCAGCTAGGAGGTTCTTGAAAGGGAATCGGAGTCATCTCAGATCATGTAATGGACGGAAAATGATGAAATCACACGTTCTGGAAGAATCCGAGATTGGGATTCATCGTTATAATTGAAATTTTCCAGATCGTATGATTGGATAGCTGAAGTAAGATTAATTTCTATTACTTTAGTGCAGTCACGACATATTTCTTGATCTCTCTTCAAAGACTAAAAGATGGAATATCTAGAGTTATATTTTTTTTCCACATCAAACGTCGTAATTTAGCAGGCCCCGAAGAAAGACGAGAAGCGCAAACGGAGGCAGCTTCCATACTGATCAACTATAAAGGAAAGACAGTGATAATTTAGCCGTCGTCACAGTCACTTCGGGTCGTAACGGCACTATTTTGGCCATGGGAATTGGTGATAAGCGGTCACATATTGGTAGTTCAGTGACAAAGCGTTCCCGGGGTAAACACTACCTCAGAAGTTCGAGCCCGTTTTTCGGACAACGTTATCATTCATCATCAACAATGATAGTTGAATGAAATTCTTCAATTCAATTTCAAGCGGCTTTCTATTCTAATTTGTGTTATATCTTTAATTTTTCACCGTTTGGGTGTGGTCCGGATTTTTGATCTTTGATCTTTCAAAATTGACTCAACATTATCATTTTAAGCGGATGAACATTATAAAATATATGTTATTTTCGTCATGGATTTAACAAACTATATTCTATTTTTTTCATAGATTACACGTGAATCAGATTCACCTATCGAAATATTCCATATTGATCATAGCTGAAAAAAAGAAATGTATCGGCTAAATGACCTAACCTACAGGGTGAAACCTACTATAAATATTTCTCATGAGGGTTTCTCTCTCATGGTGTTAATCCTACTAGGCCTAGAACGTACAATGATCTTAAAACAGCTGCCTTCCCTTAGCCCTCCCTTCTTCTATCCTTCTCCGACCTATCTCATTTTCCAATCTCAATGTAATGCCATGCTTTATCTTTCAATTTATCTACACCTTGTGTTACTTTCGTTGCAAAGTAATCATAATTTCTTTTGGTGTGCTGCTATATGCGTAAGCGTTTGCACAAACATTTTAATCGTTAAGCGTTATTGCAAAATTTTGAATATGTTAACGTCACACAATTTGCGTATTAATACGTGCTATAGTTTCGGTCACTCAACGTTCGATGATACCAATTGACCGTCTTTATCGCTTTTATATTGTGGCTTTTTTTTTGAAAAACTAATTTAAGCGGTTTATAATTGATGGTGACCGTAACTATTATAAAATAAAGCATGCAATGTAATACACTTTATTGAAAAAAAGTTCAAACGATATGAAGAAGAATCATTTGGATTGTTATATGCCCTAAATATATCAGCACTTAAAATAGGGAAGAAATAAAATGACACACAAAAGTGAATGAATGTATGTTTACTTATAAGTAAAATAGTAATTGTAACTTTTATGTTAAGCATAGTAAACTGTTAAGTAAAATGCGAAAATATTGCCATTAGTAAATTAAATTTTTCCTAGTCACTCAATAGTACCATTTCAGTCGATCTAATAAAGCTCATATCGAAAACCTGCTTTCATCCCACTTTGAACTTCTTGGCATTGTTTGAATTTTCGAGAATCTGATTTCAGTAATCGATGAATACCGTTTATAATGTCGAAGATTTGCTGCTTACAGTTATGACAATTTTAGCGATGCTCCTGTCAACAAAAACAGTATAAAAATTGCAGCTTTATCGTTGATTTTTCTCTCATACAACGTTGCTGGAAAAAAAACTCTGTGTTTTATTAATTGGAAAATAGTATACTAAGAAATTTATGGCAAATTATATTGGAAAATAGTTTCGAAGTTCAAAATGTAAATGTTTTCGGAAAACACAAAAGGAAAATGGTCTAAAAACTATTTAACATTTCCGCGATCATCTAAAACTTACTACAAGAAGTCCTAAGAAATAAAAATTTCGATTCGGTCCGAACTAAGTGATGCAATACTTAGCAGCTCTGGAATTCTTAGACTTTGGTTGCCTATGAAATTTTATGGGGAACTTAGTACTCATGATGGCATATATATATATATATATATATATATATATATATATATATATATATATATATATATATATATATATATATATATATATATATATATATATATGTTTCATAAATTGGCATGATAAAGTTGGGATAGCTTTGTTGCTATAGAACAAAGCAGTATTGGAAAGGCCACGTCAGTTGCATGAAAGCTTTGAGTGCGAGAGGTCCATCCGTCATTCGCTATCAATTGCATAAGTTGAAGTATTTGAAAATGGTGCTGATAATCTTCGAGTAAATTGTTGTCGATCGATTCACTCTTCAATTTTTACAGATGACTTTAAAAGAAGGCGGAAAAGAAGAGGTAGAAAAAGTTGCACAATGTATTTTTTTTTTTCAATTCTACAAATCTTTTCGAAATAGTTTTTCAAGTTTCAGCAATTTTATTTTGTTTATTTCCCTTATATTAAATATGTATTGAAATTTGTTCGATTCTAGTCATTTGTACAGAGGTTATAAATAGTAAATTCATCGTTGTTTTGTGTTATTTGTATGTATAATTTTTTTAAATATATAATTGAATAAATATTTACTCTTTATGAAAATAAAAAGTAAACAAGACGATTGAATGAATTTTCAAGTGCATGTTAATAAATGATGCAATGAGTTGATTCCTCCTCACTTTTTGAAGGCAATCATAGGAAATTCAAAAATATCAACGACTCTGGCGCTAAGACTTTTTTTTTTCGTTTTAAAGTTCGAAGAGAAGTGGCTGTCATTCAGATGGTGATCCTCTATATTGATTGAGAAGATTTTCATGTAATTAAAGAATGCTATACCTGCATCCACAGATAAAATTATCTAGAAAAATTCCGAAGTATACCTACGGGGATTATTCAAAATGATGCAGTGTCTACGGGTACAGGTGTTAATTTCATCTGGTGGTATTTATTTCCGTGGAAATATGAA
>JACCHR010000076.1:25000-37500 GCA_013433145.1 Ascaris suum
AAAAAAAAAAAAAAAAAAAAAAAAAAAAAAAAAAAAAAAAAAAAAAAAAAAAAAAAAAAAAAAAAAAAAAAAAAAAAAAAAAAAAAAAAAAAAAAAAAAAAAAAAAAAAAAAAAAAAAAAAAAAAAAAAAAAAAAAAAAAAAAAAAAAAAAAAAAAAAAAAAAAAAAAAAAAAAAAAAAAAAAAAAAAAAAAAAAAAAAAAAAAAAAAAAAAAAAAAAAAAAAAAAAAAAAAAAAAAAAAAAAAAAAAAAAAAAAAAAAAAAAAAAAAAAAAAAAAAAAAAAAAAAAAAAAAAAAAAAAAAAAAAAAAAAAAAAAAAAAAAAAAAAAAAAAAAAAAAAAAAAAAAAAAAAAAAAAAAAAAAAAAAAAAAAAAAAAAAAAAAAAAAAAAAAAAAAAAAAAAAAAAAAAAAAAAAAAAAAAAAAAAAAAAAAAAAAAAAAAAAAAAAAAAAAAAAAAAAAAAAAAAAAAAAAAAAAAAAAAAAAAAAAAAAAAAAAAAAAAATAAAAAAAAAAAAAAAAAAAAAAAAAAAAAAAAAAAAAAAAAAAAAAAAAAAAAAAAAAAAAAATAAAAAAAAAAAAAAAAAAAAAAAAAAAAAAAAAAAAAAAAAAAAAAAAAAAAAAAAAAAAAAAAAAAAAAAAAAAAAAAAAAAAAAAAAAAAAAAAAAAATAAAAAAAAAAAAAAAAAAAAAAAAAAAAAAAAAAAAAAAAAAAAAAAAAAAAAAAAAAAAAAAAAAAAAAAAAAAAAAAAAAAAAAAAAAAAAAAAAAAAAAAAAAAAAAAAAAAAAAAAAAAAAAAAAAAAAAAAAAAAAAAAAAAAAAAAAAAAAAAAAAAAAAAAAAAAAAAAAAAAAAAAAAAAAAAAAAAAAAAATAAAAAAAAAAAAAAAAAAAAAAAAAAAAAAAAAAAAAAAAAAAAAAAAAAAAAAAAAAAAAAAAAAAAAAAAAAAAAAAAAAAAAAAAAAAAAAAAAAAAAAAAAAAAAAAAAAAAAAAAAAAAAAAAAAAAAAAAAAAAAAAAAAAAAAAAAAAAAAAAAAAAAAAAAAAAAAAAAAAAAAAAAAAAAAAAAAAAAAAAAAAAAAAAAAAAAAAAAAAAAAAAAAAAAAAAAAAAAAAAAAAAAAAAAAAAAAAAAAAAAAAAAAAAAAAAAAAAAAAAAAAAAAAAAAAAAAAAAAAAAAAAAAAAAAAAAAAAAAAAAAAAAAAAAAAAAAAAAAAAAAAAAAAAAAAAAAAAAAAAAAAAAAAAAAAAAAAAAAAAAAAAAAAAAAAAAAAAAAAAAAAAAAAAAAAAAAAAAAAAAAAAAAAAAAAAAAAAAAAAAAAAAAAAAAAAAAAAAAAAAAAAAAAAAAAAAAAAAAAAAAAAAAAAAAAAAAAAAAAAAAAAAAAAAAAAAAAAAAAAAAAAAAAAAAAAAAAAAAAAAAAAAAAAAAAAAAAAAAAAAAAAAAAAAAAAAAAAAAAAAAAAAAAAAAAAAAAAAAAAAAAAAAAAAAAAAAAAAAAAAAAAAAAAAAAAAAAAAAAAAAAAAAAAAAAAAAAAAAAAAAAAAAAAAAAAAAAAAAAAAAAAAAAAAAAAAAAAAAAAAAAAAAAAAAAAAAAAAAAAAAAAAAAAAAAAAAAAAAAAAAAAAAAAAAAAAAAAAAAAAAAAAAAAAAAAAAAAAAAAAAAAAAAAAAAAAAAAAAAAAAAAAAAAAAAAAAAAAAAAAAAAAAAAAAAAAAAAAAAAAAAAAAAAAAAAAAAAAAAAAAAAAAAAAAAAAAAAAAAAAAAAAAAAAAAAAAAAAAAAAAAAAAAAAAAAAAAAAAAAAAAAAAAAAAAAAAAAAAAAAAAAAAAAAAAAAAAAAAAAAAAAAAAAAAAAAAAAAAAAAAAAAAAAAAAAAAAAAAAAAAAAAAAAAAAAAAAAAAAAAAAAAAAAAAAAAAAAAAAAAAAAAAAAAAAAAAAAAAAAAAAAAAAAAAAAAAAAAAAAAAAAAAAAAAAAAAAAAAAAAAAAAAAAAAAAAAAAAAAAAAAAAAAAAAAAAAAAAAAAAAAAAAAAAAAAAAAAAAAAAAAAAAAAAAAAAAAAAAAAAAAAAAAAAAAAAAAAAAAAAAAAAAAAAAAAAAAAAAAAAAAAAAAAAAAAAAAAAAAAAAAAAAAAAAAAAAAAAAAAAAAAAAAAAAAAAAAAAAAAAAAAAAAAAAAAAAAAAAAAAAAAAAAAAAAAAAAAAAAAAAAAAAAAAAAAAAAAAAAAAAAAAAAAAAAAAAAAAAAAAAAAAAAAAAAAAAAAAAAAAAAAAAAAAAAAAAAAAAAAAAAAAAAAAAAAAAAAAAAAAAAAAAAAAAAAAAAAAAAAAAAAAAAAAAAAAAAAAAAAAAAAAAAAAAAAAAAAAAAAAAAAAAAAAAAAAAAAAAAAAAAAAAAAAAAAAAAAAAAAAAAAAAAAAAAAAAAAAAAAAAAAAAAAAAAAAAAAAAAAAAAAAAAAAAAAAAAAAAAAAAAAAAAAAAAAAAAAAAAAAAAAAAAAAAAAAAAAAAAAAAAAAAAAAAAAAAAAAAAAAAAAAAAAAAAAAAAAAAAAAAAAAAAAAAAAAAAAAAAAAAAAAAAAAAAAAAAAAAAAAAAAAAAAAAAAAAAAAAAAAAAAAAAAAAAAAAAAAAAAAAAAAAAAAAAAAAAAAAAAAAAAAAAAAAAAAAAAAAAAAAAAAAAAAAAAAAAAAAAAAAAAAAAAAAAAAAAAAAAAAAAAAAAAAAAAAAAAAAAAAAAAAAAAAAAAAAAAAAAAAAAAAAAAAAAAAAAAAAAAAAAAAAAAAAAAAAAAAAAAAAAAAAAAAAAAAAAAAAAAAAAAAAAAAAAAAAAAAAAAAAAAAAAAAAAAAAAAAAAAAAAAAAAAAAAAAAAAAAAAAAAAAAAAAAAAAAAAAAAAAAAAAAAAAAAAAAAAAAAAAAAAAAAAAAAAAAAAAAAAAAAAAAAAAAAAAAAAAAAAAAAAAAAAAAAAAAAAAAAAAAAAAAAAAAAAAAAAAAAAAAAAAAAAAAAAAAAAAAAAAAAAAAAAAAAAAAAAAAAAAAAAAAAAAAAAAAAAAAAAAAAAAAAAAAAAAAAAAAAAAAAAAAAAAAAAAAAAAAAAAAAAAAAAAAAAAAAAAAAAAAAAAAAAAAAAAAAAAAAAAAAAAAAAAAAAAAAAAAAAAAAAAAAAAAAAAAAAAAAAAAAAAAAAAAAAAAAAAAAAAAAAAAAAAAAAAAAAAAAAAAAAAAAAAAAAAAAAAAAAAAAAAAAAAAAAAAAAAAAAAAAAAAAAAAAAAAAAAAAAAAAAAAAAAAAAAAAAAAAAAAAAAAAAAAAAAAAAAAAAAAAAAAAAAAAAAAAAAAAAAAAAAAAAAAAAAAAAAAAAAAAAAAAAAAAAAAAAAAAAAAAAAAAAAAAAAAAAAAAAAAAAAAAAAAAAAAAAAAAAAAAAAAAAAAAAAAAAAAAAAAAAAAAAAAAAAAAAAAAAAAAAAAAAAAAAAAAAAAAAAAAAAAAAAAAAAAAAAAAAAAAAAAAAAAAAAAAAAAAAAAAAAAAAAAAAAAAAAAAAAAAAAAAAAAAAAAAAAAAAAAAAAAAAAAAAAAAAAAAAAAAAAAAAAAAAAAAAAAAAAAAAAAAAAAAAAAAAAAAAAAAAAAAAAAAAAAAAAAAAAAAAAAAAAAAAAAAAAAAAAAAAAAAAAAAAAAAAAAAAAAAAAAAAAAAAAAAAAAAAAAAAAAAAAAAAAAAAAAAAAAAAAAAAAAAAAAAAAAAAAAAAAAAAAAAAAAAAAAAAAAAAAAAAAAAAAAAAAAAAAAAAAAAAAAAAAAAAAAAAAAAAAAAAAAAAAAAAAAAAAAAAAAAAAAAAAAAAAAAAAAAAAAAAAAAAAAAAAAAAAAAAAAAAAAAAAAAAAAAAAAAAAAAAAAAAAAAAAAAAAAAAAAAAAAAAAAAAAAAAAAAAAAAAAAAAAAAAAAAAAAAAAAAAAAAAAAAAAAAAAAAAAAAAAAAAAAAAAAAAAAAAAAAAAAAAAAAAAAAAAAAAAAAAAAAAAAAAAAAAAAAAAAAAAAAAAAAAAAAAAAAAAAAAAAAAAAAAAAAAAAAAAAAAAAAAAAAAAAAAAAAAAAAAAAAAAAAAAAAAAAAAAAAAAAAAAAAAAAAAAAAAAAAAAAAAAAAAAAAAAAAAAAAAAAAAAAAAAAAAAAAAAAAAAAAAAAAAAAAAAAAAAAAAAAAAAAAAAAAAAAAAAAAAAAAAAAAAAAAAAAAAAAAAAAAAAAAAAAAAAAAAAAAAAAAAAAAAAAAAAAAAAAAAAAAAAAAAAAAAAAAAAAAAAAAAAAAAAAAAAAAAAAAAAAAAAAAAAAAAAAAAAAAAAAAAAAAAAAAAAAAAAAAAAAAAAAAAAAAAAAAAAAAAAAAAAAAAAAAAAAAAAAAAAAAAAAAAAAAAAAAAAAAAAAAAAAAAAAAAAAAAAAAAAAAAAAAAAAAAAAAAAAAAAAAAAAAAAAAAAAAAAAAAAAAAAAAAAAAAAAAAAAAAAAAAAAAAAAAAAAAAAAAAAAAAAAAAAAAAAAAAAAAAAAAAAAAAAAAAAAAAAAAAAAAAAAAAAAAAAAAAAAAAAAAAAAAAAAAAAAAAAAAAAAAAAAAAAAAAAAAAAAAAAAAAAAAAAAAAAAAAAAAAAAAAAAAAAAAAAAAAAAAAAAAAAAAAAAAAAAAAAAAAAAAAAAAAAAAAAAAAAAAAAAAAAAAAAAAAAAAAAAAAAAAAAAAAAAAAAAAAAAAAAAAAAAAAAAAAAAAAAAAAAAAAAAAAAAAAAAAAAAAAAAAAAAAAAAAAAAAAAAAAAAAAAAAAAAAAAAAAAAAAAAAAAAAAAAAAAAAAAAAAAAAAAAAAAAAAAAAAAAAAAAAAAAAAAAAAAAAAAAAAAAAAAAAAAAAAAAAAAAAAAAAAAAAAAAAAAAAAAAAAAAAAAAAAAAAAAAAAAAAAAAAAAAAAAAAAAAAAAAAAAAAAAAAAAAAAAAAAAAAAAAAAAAAAAAAAAAAAAAAAAAAAAAAAAAAAAAAAAAAAAAAAAAAAAAAAAAAAAAAAAAAAAAAAAAAAAAAAAAAAAAAAAAAAAAAAAAAAAAAAAAAAAAAAAAAAAAAAAAAAAAAAAAAAAAAAAAAAAAAAAAAAAAAAAAAAAAAAAAAAAAAAAAAAAAAAAAAAAAAAAAAAAAAAAAAAAAAAAAAAAAAAAAAAAAAAAAAAAAAAAAAAAAAAAAAAAAAAAAAAAAAAAAAAAAAAAAAAAAAAAAAAAAAAAAAAAAAAAAAAAAAAAAAAAAAAAAAAAAAAAAAAAAAAAAAAAAAAAAAAAAAAAAAAAAAAAAAAAAAAAAAAAAAAAAAAAAAAAAAAAAAAAAAAAAAAAAAAAAAAAAAAAAAAAAAAAAAAAAAAAAAAAAAAAAAAAAAAAAAAAAAAAAAAAAAAAAAAAAAAAAAAAAAAAAAAAAAAAAAAAAAAAAAAAAAAAAAAAAAAAAAAAAAAAAAAAAAAAAAAAAAAAAAAAAAAAAAAAAAAAAAAAAAAAAAAAAAAAAAAAAAAAAAAAAAAAAAAAAAAAAAAAAAAAAAAAAAAAAAAAAAAAAAAAAAAAAAAAAAAAAAAAAAAAAAAAAAAAAAAAAAAAAAAAAAAAAAAAAAAAAAAAAAAAAAAAAAAAAAAAAAAAAAAAAAAAAAAAAAAAAAAAAAAAAAAAAAAAAAAAAAAAAAAAAAAAAAAAAAAAAAAAAAAAAAAAAAAAAAAAAAAAAAAAAAAAAAAAAAAAAAAAAAAAAAAAAAAAAAAAAAAAAAAAAAAAAAAAAAAAAAAAAAAAAAAAAAAAAAAAAAAAAAAAAAAAAAAAAAAAAAAAAAAAAAAAAAAAAAAAAAAAAAAAAAAAAAAAAAAAAAAAAAAAAAAAAAAAAAAAAAAAAAAAAAAAAAAAAAAAAAAAAAAAAAAAAAAAAAAAAAAAAAAAAAAAAAAAAAAAAAAAAAAAAAAAAAAAAAAAAAAAAAAAAAAAAAAAAAAAAAAAAAAAAAAAAAAAAAAAAAAAAAAAAAAAAAAAAAAAAAAAAAAAAAAAAAAAAAAAAAAAAAAAAAAAAAAAAAAAAAAAAAAAAAAAAAAAAAAAAAAAAAAAAAAAAAAAAAAAAAAAAAAAAAAAAAAAAAAAAAAAAAAAAAAAAAAAAAAAAAAAAAAAAAAAAAAAAAAAAAAAAAAAAAAAAAAAAAAAAAAAAAAAAAAAAAAAAAAAAAAAAAAAAAAAAAAAAAAAAAAAAAAAAAAAAAAAAAAAAAAAAAAAAAAAAAAAAAAAAAAAAAAAAAAAAAAAAAAAAAAAAAAAAAAAAAAAAAAAAAAAAAAAAAAAAAAAAAAAAAAAAAAAAAAAAAAAAAAAAAAAAAAAAAAAAAAAAAAAAAAAAAAAAAAAAAAAAAAAAAAAAAAAAAAAAAAAAAAAAAAAAAAAAAAAAAAAAAAAAAAAAAAAAAAAAAAAAAAAAAAAAAAAAAAAAAAAAAAAAAAAAAAAAAAAAAAAAAAAAAAAAAAAAAAAAAAAAAAAAAAAAAAAAAAAAAAAAAAAAAAAAAAAAAAAAAAAAAAAAAAAAAAAAAAAAAAAAAAAAAAAAAAAAAAAAAAAAAAAAAAAAAAAAAAAAAAAAAAAAAAAAAAAAAAAAAAAAAAAAAAAAAAAAAAAAAAAAAAAAAAAAAAAAAAAAAAAAAAAAAAAAAAAAAAAAAAAAAAAAAAAAAAAAAAAAAAAAAAAAAAAAAAAAAAAAAAAAAAAAAAAAAAAAAAAAAAAAAAAAAAAAAAAAAAAAAAAAAAAAAAAAAAAAAAAAAAAAAAAAAAAAAAAAAAAAAAAAAAAAAAAAAAAAAAAAAAAAAAAAAAAAAAAAAAAAAAAAAAAAAAAAAAAAAAAAAAAAAAAAAAAAAAAAAAAAAAAAAAAAAAAAAAAAAAAAAAAAAAAAAAAAAAAAAAAAAAAAAAAAAAAAAAAAAAAAAAAAAAAAAAAAAAAAAAAAAAAAAAAAAAAAAAAAAAAAAAAAAAAAAAAAAAAAAAAAAAAAAAAAAAAAAAAAAAAAAAAAAAAAAAAAAAAAAAAAAAAAAAAAAAAAAAAAAAAAAAAAAAAAAAAAAAAAAAAAAAAAAAAAAAAAAAAAAAAAAAAAAAAAAAAAAAAAAAAAAAAAAAAAAAAAAAAAAAAAAAAAAAAAAAAAAAAAAAAAAAAAAAAAAAAAAAAAAAAAAAAAAAAAAAAAAAAAAAAAAAAAAAAAAAAAAAAAAAAAAAAAAAAAAAAAAAAAAAAAAAAAAAA
Source organism: Ascaris suum (assembly GCA_013433145.1). NCBI lineage: Eukaryota > Metazoa > Nematoda > Chromadorea > Rhabditida > Ascarididae > Ascaris > Ascaris suum. The sequence goes on from JACCHR010000076.1 coordinate 32,197, forward strand.
AAAAAAAAAAAAAAAAAAAAAAAAAAAAAAAAAAAAAAAAAAAAAAAAAAAAAAAAAAAAAAAAAAAAAAAAAAAAAAAAAAAAAAAAAAAAAAAAAAAAAAAAAAAAAAAAAAAAAAAAAAAAAAAAAAAAAAAAAAAAAAAAAAAAAAAAAAAAAAAAAAAAAAAAAAAAAAAAAAAAAAAAAAAAAAAAAAAAAAAAAAAAAAAAAAAAAAAAAAAAAAAAAAAAAAAAAAAAAAAAAAAAAAAAAAAAAAAAAAAAAAAAAAAAAAAAAAAAAAAAAAAAAAAAAAAAAAAAAAAAAAAAAAAAAAAAAAAAAAAAAAAAAAAAAAAAAAAAAAAAAAAAAAAAAAAAAAAAAAAAAAAAAAAAAAAAAAAAAAAAAAAAAAAAAAAAAAAAAAAAAAAAAAAAAAAAAAAAAAAAAAAAAAAAAAAAAAAAAAAAAAAAAAAAAAAAAAAAAAAAAAAAAAAAAAAAAAAAAAAAAAAAAAAAAAAAAAAAAAAAAAAAAAAAAAAAAAAAAAAAAAAAAAAAAAAAAAAAAAAAAAAAAAAAAAAAAAAAAAAAAAAAAAAAAAAAAAAAAAAAAAAAAAAAAAAAAAAAAAAAAAAAAAAAAAAAAAAAAAAAAAAAAAAAAAAAAAAAAAAAAAAAAAAAAAAAAAAAAAAAAAAAAAAAAAAAAAAAAAAAAAAAAAAAAAAAAAAAAAAAAAAAAAAAAAAAAAAAAAAAAAAAAAAAAAAAAAAAAAAAAAAAAAAAAAAAAAAAAAAAAAAAAAAAAAAAAAAAAAAAAAAAAAAAAAAAAAAAAAAAAAAAAAAAAAAAAAAAAAAAAAAAAAAAAAAAAAAAAAAAAAAAAAAAAAAAAAAAAAAAAAAAAAAAAAAAAAAAAAAAAAAAAAAAAAAAAAAAAAAAAAAAAAAAAAAAAAAAAAAAAAAAAAAAAAAAAAAAAAAAAAAAAAAAAAAAAAAAAAAAAAAAAAAAAAAAAAAAAAAAAAAAAAAAAAAAAAAAAAAAAAAAAAAAAAAAAAAAAAAAAAAAAAAAAAAAAAAAAAAAAAAAAAAAAAAAAAAAAAAAAAAAAAAAAAAAAAAAAAAAAAAAAAAAAAAAAAAAAAAAAAAAAAAAAAAAAAAAAAAAAAAAAAAAAAAAAAAAAAAAAAAAAAAAAAAAAAAAAAAAAAAAAAAAAAAAAAAAAAAAAAAAAAAAAAAAAAAAAAAAAAAAAAAAAAAAAAAAAAAAAAAAAAAAAAAAAAAAAAAAAAAAAAAAAAAAAAAAAAAAAAAAAAAAAAAAAAAAAAAAAAAAAAAAAAAAAAAAAAAAAAAAAAAAAAAAAAAAAAAAAAAAAAAAAAAAAAAAAAAAAAAAAAAAAAAAAAAAAAAAAAAAAAAAAAAAAAAAAAAAAAAAAAAAAAAAAAAAAAAAAAAAAAAAAAAAAAAAAAAAAAAAAAAAAAAAAAAAAAAAAAAAAAAAAAAAAAAAAAAAAAAAAAAAAAAAAAAAAAAAAAAAAAAAAAAAAAAAAAAAAAAAAAAAAAAAAAAAAAAAAAAAAAAAAAAAAAAAAAAAAAAAAAAAAAAAAAAAAAAAAAAAAAAAAAAAAAAAAAAAAAAAAAAAAAAAAAAAAAAAAAAAAAAAAAAAAAAAAAAAAAAAAAAAAAAAAAAAAAAAAAAAAAAAAAAAAAAAAAAAAAAAAAAAAAAAAAAAAAAAAAAAAAAAAAAAAAAAAAAAAAAAAAAAAAAAAAAAAAAAAAAAAAAAAAAAAAAAAAAAAAAAAAAAAAAAAAAAAAAAAAAAAAAAAAAAAAAAAAAAAAAAAAAAAAAAAAAAAAAAAAAAAAAAAAAAAAAAAAAAAAAAAAAAAAAAAAAAAAAAAAAAAAAAAAAAAAAAAAAAAAAAAAAAAAAAAAAAAAAAAAAAAAAAAAAAAAAAAAAAAAAAAAAAAAAAAAAAAAAAAAAAAAAAAAAAAAAAAAAAAAAAAAAAAAAAAAAAAAAAAAAAAAAAAAAAAAAAAAAAAAAAAAAAAAAAAAAAAAAAAAAAAAAAAAAAAAAAAAAAAAAAAAAAAAAAAAAAAAAAAAAAAAAAAAAAAAAAAAAAAAAAAAAAAAAAAAAAAAAAAAAAAAAAAAAAAAAAAAAAAAAAAAAAAAAAAAAAAAAAAAAAAAAAAAAAAAAAAAAAAAAAAAAAAAAAAAAAAAAAAAAAAAAAAAAAAAAAAAAAAAAAAAAAAAAAAAAAAAAAAAAAAAAAAAAAAAAAAAAAAAAAAAAAAAAAAAAAAAAAAAAAAAAAAAAAAAAAAAAAAAAAAAAAAAAAAAAAAAAAAAAAAAAAAAAAAAAAAAAAAAAAAAAAAAAAAAAAAAAAAAAAAAAAAAAAAAAAAAAAAAAAAAAAAAAAAAAAAAAAAAAAAAAAAAAAAAAAAAAAAAAAAAAAAAAAAAAAAAAAAAAAAAAAAAAAAAAAAAAAAAAAAAAAAAAAAAAAAAAAAAAAAAAAAAAAAAAAAAAAAAAAAAAAAAAAAAAAAAAAAAAAAAAAAAAAAAAAAAAAAAAAAAAAAAAAAAAAAAAAAAAAAAAAAAAAAAAAAAAAAAAAAAAAAAAAAAAAAAAAAAAAAAAAAAAAAAAAAAAAAAAAAAAAAAAAAAAAAAAAAAAAAAAAAAAAAAAAAAAAAAAAAAAAAAAAAAAAAAAAAAAAAAAAAAAAAAAAAAAAAAAAAAAAAAAAAAAAAAAAAAAAAAAAAAAAAAAAAAAAAAAAAAAAAAAAAAAAAAAAAAAAAAAAAAAAAAAAAAAAAAAAAAAAAAAAAAAAAAAAAAAAAAAAAAAAAAAAAAAAAAAAAAAAAAAAAAAAAAAAAAAAAAAAAAAAAAAAAAAAAAAAAAAAAAAAAAAAAAAAAAAAAAAAAAAAAAAAAAAAAAAAAAAAAAAAAAAAAAAAAAAAAAAAAAAAAAAAAAAAAAAAAAAAAAAAAAAAAAAAAAAAAAAAAAAAAAAAAAAAAAAAAAAAAAAAAAAAAAAAAAAAAAAAAAAAAAAAAAAAAAAAAAAAAAAAAAAAAAAAAAAAAAAAAAAAAAAAAAAAAAAAAAAAAAAAAAAAAAAAAAAAAAAAAAAAAAAAAAAAAAAAAAAAAAAAAAAAAAAAAAAAAAAAAAAAAAAAAAAAAAAAAAAAAAAAAAAAAAAAAAAAAAAAAAAAAAAAAAAAAAAAAAAAAAAAAAAAAAAAAAAAAAAAAAAAAAAAAAAAAAAAAAAAAAAAAAAAAAAAAAAAAAAAAAAAAAAAAAAAAAAAAAAAAAAAAAAAAAAAAAAAAAAAAAAAAAAAAAAAAAAAAAAAAAAAAAAAAAAAAAAAAAAAAAAAAAAAAAAAAAAAAAAAAAAAAAAAAAAAAAAAAAAAAAAAAAAAAAAAAAAAAAAAAAAAAAAAAAAAAAAAAAAAAAAAAAAAAAAAAAAAAAAAAAAAAAAAAAAAAAAAAAAAAAAAAAAAAAAAAAAAAAAAAAAAAAAAAAAAAAAAAAAAAAAAAAAAAAAAAAAAAAAAAAAAAAAAAAAAAAAAAAAAAAAAAAAAAAAAAAAAAAAAAAAAAAAAAAAAAAAAAAAAAAAAAAAAAAAAAAAAAAAAAAAAAAAAAAAAAAAAAAAAAAAAAAAAAAAAAAAAAAAAAAAAAAAAAAAAAAAAAAAAAAAAAAAAAAAAAAAAAAAAAAAAAAAAAAAAAAAAAAAAAAAAAAAAAAAAAAAAAAAAAAAAAAAAAAAAAAAAAAAAAAAAAAAAAAAAAAAAAAAAAAAAAAAAAAAAAAAAAAAAAAAAAAAAAAAAAAAAAAAAAAAAAAAAAAAAAAAAAAAAAAAAAAAAAAAAAAAAAAAAAAAAAAAAAAAAAAAAAAAAAAAAAAAAAAAAAAAAAAAAAAAAAAAAAAAAAAAAAAAAAAAAAAAAAAAAAAAAAAAAAAAAAAAAAAAAAAAAAAAAAAAAAAAAAAAAAAAAAAAAAAAAAAAAAAAAAAAAAAAAAAAAAAAAAAAAAAAAAAAAAAAAAAAAAAAAAAAAAAAAAAAAAAAAAAAAAAAAAAAAAAAAAAAAAAAAAAAAAAAAAAAAAAAAAAAAAAAAAAAAAAAAAAAAAAAAAAAAAAAAAAAAAAAAAAAAAAAAAAAAAAAAAAAAAAAAAAAAAAAAAAAAAAAAAAAAAAAAAAAAAAAAAAAAAAAAAAAAAAAAAAAAAAAAAAAAAAAAAAAAAAAAAAAAAAAAAAAAAAAAAAAAAAAAAAAAAAAAAAAAAAAAAAAAAAAAAAAAAAAAAAAAAAAAAAAAAAAAAAAAAAAAAAAAAAAAAAAAAAAAAAAAAAAAAAAAAAAAAAAAAAAAAAAAAAAAAAAAAAAAAAAAAAAAAAAAAAAAAAAAAAAAAAAAAAAAAAAAAAAAAAAAAAAAAAAAAAAAAAAAAAAAAAAAAAAAAAAAAAAAAAAAAAAAAAAAAAAAAAAAAAAAAAAAAAAAAAAAAAAAAAAAAAAAAAAAAAAAAAAAAAAAAAAAAAAAAAAAAAAAAAAAAAAAAAAAAAAAAAAAAAAAAAAAAAAAAAAAAAAAAAAAAAAAAAAAAAAAAAAAAAAAAAAAAAAAAAAAAAAAAAAAAAAAAAAAAAAAAAAAAAAAAAAAAAAAAAAAAAAAAAAAAAAAAAAAAAAAAAAAAAAAAAAAAAAAAAAAAAAAAAAAAAAAAAAAAAAAAAAAAAAAAAAAAAAAAAAAAAAAAAAATAAAAAAAAAAAAAAAAAAAAAAAAAAAAAAAAAAAAAAAAAAAAAAAAAAAAAAAAAAAAAAAAAAAAAAAAAAAAAAAAAAAAAAAAAAAAAAAAAAAAAAAAAAAAAAAAAAAAAAAAAAAAAAAAAAAAAAAAAAAAAAAAAAAAAAAAAAAAAAAAAAAAAAAAAAAAAAAAAAAAAAAAAAAAAAAAAAAAAAAAAAAAAAAAAAAAAAAAAAAAAAAAAAAAAAAAAAAAAAAAAAAAAAAAAAAAAAAAAAAAAAAAAAAAAAAAAAAAAAAAAAAAAAAAAAAAAAAAAAAAAAAAAAAAAAAAAAAAAAAAAAAAAAAAAAAAAAAAAAAAAAAAAAAAAAAAAAAAAAAAAAAAAAAAAAAAAAAAAAAAAAAAAAAAAAAAAAAAAAAAAAAAAAAAAAAAAAAAAAAAAAAAAAAAAAAAAAAAAAAAAAAAAAAAAAAAAAAAAAAAAAAAAAAAAAAAAAAAAAAAAAAAAAAAAAAAAAAAAAAAAAAAAAAAAAAAAAAAAAAAAAAAAAAAAAAAAAAAAAAAAAAAAAAAAAAAAAAAAAAAAAAAAAAAAAAAAAAAAAAAAAAAAAAAAAAAAAAAAAAAAAAAAAAAAAAAAAAAAAAAAAAAAAAAAAAAAAAAAAAAAAAAAAAAAAA
>JACCHR010000077.1:2500-35000 GCA_013433145.1 Ascaris suum
AAAAAAAAAAAAAAAAAAAAAAAAAAAAAAAAAAAAAAAAAAAAAAAAAAAAAAAAAAAAAAAAAAAAAAAAAAAAAAAGAAAAAAAAAAAAAAAAAAAAAAAAAAAAAAAAAAAAAAAAAAAAAAAAAAAAAAAAAAAAAAAAAAAAAAAAAAAAAAAAAAAAAAAAAAAAAAAAAAAAAAAAAAAAAAAAAAAAAAAAAAAAAAAAAAAAAAAAAAAAAAAAAAAAAAAAAAAAAAAAAAAAAAAAAAAAAAAAAAAAAAAAAAAAAAAAAAAAAAAAAAAAAAAAAAAAAAAAAAAAAAAAAAAAAAAAAAAAAAAAAAAAAAAAAAAAAAAAAAAAAAAAAAAAAAAAAAAAAAAAAAAAAAAAAAAAAAAAAAAAAAAAAAAAAAAAAAAAAAAAAAAAAAAAAAAAAAAAAAAAAAAAAAAAAAAAAAAAAAAAAAAAAAAAAAAAAAAAAAAAAAAAAAAAAAAAAAAAAAAAAAAAAAAAAAAAAAAAAAAAAAAAAAAAAAAAAAAAAAAAAAAAAAAAAAAAAAAAAAAAAAAAAAAAAAAAAAAAAAAAAAAAAAAAAAAAAAAAAAAAAAAAAAAAAAAAAAAAAAAAAAAAAAAAAAAAAAAAAAAAAAAAAAAAAAAAAAAAAAAAAAAAAGAAAAAAAAAAAAAAAAAAAAAAAAAAAAAAAAAAAAAAAAAAAAAAAAAAAAAAAAAAAAAAAAAAAAAAAAAAAAAAAAAAAAAAAAAAAAAAAAAAAAAAAAAAAAAAAAAAAAAAAAAAAAAAAAAAAAAAAAAAAAAAAAAAAAAAAAAAAAAAAAAAAAAAAAAAAAAAAAAAAAAAAAAAAAAAAAAAAAAAGAAAAAAAAAAAAAAAAAAAAAAAAAAAAAAAAAAAAAAAAAAAAAAAAAAAAAAAAAAAAAAAAAAAAAAAAAAAAAAAAAAAAAAAAAAAAAAAAAAAAAAAAAAAAAAAAAAAAAAAAAAAAAAAAAAAAAAAAAAAAAAAAAAAAAAAAAAAAAAAAAAAAAAAAAAAAAAAAAAAAGAAAAAAAAAAAAAAAAAAAAAAAAAAAAAAAAAAAAAAAAAAAAAAAAAAAAAAAAAAAAAAAAAAAAAAAAGAAAAAAAAAAAAAAAAAAAAAAAAAAAAAAAAAAAAAAAAAAAAAAAAAAAAAAAAAGAAAAAAAAAAAAAAAAAAAAAAAAAAAAAAAAAAAAAAAAAAAAAAAAAAAAAAAAAAAAAAAAAAAAAAAAAAAAAAAAAAAAAAAAAAAAAAAAAAAAAAAAAAAAAAAAAAAAAAAAAAAGAAAAAAAAAAAAAAAAAAAAAATAAAAAAAAAAAAAAAAAAAAAAAAAAAAAAAAAAAAAAAAAAAAAAAAAAAAAAAAAAAAAAAAAAAAAAAAAAAAAAAAAAAAAAAAAAAAAAAAAAAAAAAAAAAAAAAAAATAAAAAAAAAAAAAAAAAAAAAAAAAAAAAAAAAAAAAAAAAAAAAAAAAAAAAAAAAAAAAAAAAAAAAAAAAAAAAAAAAAAAAAAAAAAAAAAAAAGAAAAAAAAAAAAAAAAAAAAAAAAAAAAAAAAAAAAAAAAAAAAAAAAAAAAAAAAAAAAAAAAAAAAAAAAAAAAAAAAAAAAAAAAAAAAAAAAAAAAAAAAAAAAAAAAAAAAAAAAAAAAAAAAAAAAAAAAAAAAAAAAAAAAAAAAAAAAAAAAAAAAAAAAAAAAAAAAAAAAAAAAAAAAAAAAAAAAAAAAAAAAAAAAAAAAAAAAAAAAAAAAAAAAAAAAAAAAAAAAAAAAAAAAAAAAAAAAAAAAAAAAAAAAAAAAAAAAAAAAAAAAAAAAAAAAAAAAAAAAAAAAAAAAAAAAAAAAAAAAAAAAAAAAAAAAAAAAAAAAAAAAAAAAAAAAAAAAAAAAAAAAAAAAAAAAAAAAAAAAAAAAAAAAAAAAAAAAAAAAAAAAAAAAAAAAAAAAAAAAAAAAAAAAAAAAAAAAAAAAAAAAAAAAAAAAAAAAAAAAAAAAAAAAAAAAAAAAAAAAAAAAAATAAAAAAAAAAAAAAAAAAAAAAAAAAAAAAAAAAAAAAAAAAAAAAAAAAAAAAAAAAAAAAAAAAAAAAAAAAAAAAAAAAAAAAAAAAAAAAAAAAAAAAAAAAAAAAAAAAAAAAAAATAAAAAAAAAAAAAAAAAAAAAAAAAAAAAAAAAAAAAAAAAAAAAAAAAAAAAAAAAAAAAAAAAAAAAAAAAAAAAAAAAAAAAAAAAAAAAAAAAAAAAAAAAAAAAAAAAAAAAAAAAAAAAAAAAAAAAAAAAAAAAAAAAAAAAAAAAAAAAAAAAAAAAAAAAAAAAAAAAAAAAAAAAAAAAAAAAAAAAAAAAAAAAAAAAAAAAAAAAAAAAAAAAAAAAAAAAAAAAAAAAAAAAAAAAAAAAAAAAAAAAAAAAAAAAAAAAAAAAAAAAAAAAAAAAAAAAAAAAAAAAAAAAAAAAAAAAAAAAAAAAAAAAAAAAAAAAAAAAAGAAAAAAAAAAAAAAAAAAAAAAAAAAAAAAAAAAAAAAAAAAAAAAAAAAAAAAAAAAAAAAAAAAAAAAAAAAAAAAAAAAAAAAAAAAAAAAAAAAAAAAAAAAAAAAAAAAAAAAAAAAAAAAAAAAAAAAAAAAAAAAAAAAAAAAAAAAAAAAAAAAAAAAAAAAAAAAAAAAAAAAAAAAAAAAAAAAAAAAAAAAAAAAAAAAAAAAAAAAAAAAAAAAAAAAAAAAAAAAAAAAAAAAAAAAAAAAAAAAAAAAAAAAAAAAAAAAAATAAAAAAAAAAAAAAAAAAAAAAAAAAAAAAAAAAAAAAAAAAAAAAAAAAAAAAAAAAAAAAAAAAAAAAAAAAAAAAAAAAAAAAAAAAAAAAAAAAAAAAAAAAAAAAAAAAAAAAAAAAAAAAAAAAAAAAAAAAAAAAAAAAAAAAAAAAAAAAAAAAAAAAAAAAAAAAAAAAAAAAAAAAAAAAAAAAAAAAAAAAAAAAAAAAAAAAAAAAAAAAAAAAAAAAAAAAAAAAAAAAAAAAAAAAAAAAAAAAAAAAAAAAAAAAAAAAAAAAAAAAAAAAAAAAAAAAAAAAAAAAAAAAAAAAAAAAAAAAAAAAAAAAAAAAAAAAAAAAAAAAAAAAAAAAAAAAAAAAAAAAAAAAAAAAAAAAAAAAAAAAAAAAAAAAAAAAAAAAAAAAAAAAAAAAAAAAAAAAAAAAAAAAAAAAAAAAAAAAAAAAAAAAAAAAAAAAAAAAAAAAAAAAAAAAAAAAAAAAAAAAAAAAAAAAAAAAAAAAAAAAAAAAAAAAAAAAAAAAAAAAAAAAAAAAAAAAAAAAAAAAAAAAAAAAAAAAAAAAAAAAAAAAAAAAAAAAAAAAAAAAAAAAAAAAAAAAAAAAAAAAAAAAAAAAAAAAAAAAAAAAAAAAAAAAAAAAAAAAAAAAAAAAAAAAAAAAAAAAAAAAAAAAAAAAAAAAAAAAAAAAAAAAAAAAAAAAAAAAAAAAAAAAAAAAAAAAAAAAAAAAAAAAAAAAAAAAAAAAAAAAAAAAAAAAAAAAAAAAAAAAAAAAAAAAAAAAAAAAAAAAAAAAAAAAAAAAAAAAAAAAAAAAAAAAAAAAAAAAAAAAAAAAAAAAAAAAAAAAAAAAAAAAAAAAAAAAAAAAAAAAAAAAAAAAAAAAAAAAAAAAAAAAAAAAAAAAAAAAAAAAAAAAAAAAAAAAAAAAAAAAAAAAAAAAAAAAAAAAAAAAAAAAAAAAAAAAAAAAAAAAAAAAAAAAAAAAAAAAAAAAAAAAAAAAAAAAAAAAAAAAAAAAAAAAAAAAAAAAAAAAAAAAAAAAAAAAAAAAAAAAAAAAAAAAAAAAAAAAAAAAAAAAAAAAAAAAAAAAAAAAAAAAAAAAAAAAAAAAAAAAAAAAAAAAAAAAAAAAAAAAAAAAAAAAAAAAAAAAAAAAAAAAAAAAAAAAAAAAAAAAAAAAAAAAAAAAAAAAAAAAAAAAAAAAAAAAAAAAAAAAAAAAAAAAAAAAAAAAAAAAAAAAAAAAAAAAAAAAAAAAAAAAAAAAAAAAAAAAAAAAAAAAAAAAAAAAAAAAAAAAAAAAAAAAAAAAAAAAAAAAAAAAAAAAAAAAAAAAAAAAAAAAAAAAAAAAAAAAAAAAAAAAAAAAAAAAAAAAAAAAAAAAAAAAAAAAAAAAAAAAAAAAAAAAAAAAAAAAAAAAAAAAAAAAAAAAAAAAAAAAAAAAAAAAAAAAAAAAAAAAAAAAAAAAAAAAAAAAAAAAAAAAAAAAAAAAAAAAAAAAAAAAAAAAAAAAAAAAAAAAAAAAAAAAAAAAAAAAAAAAAAAAAAAAAAAAAAAAAAAAAAAAAAAAAAAAAAAAAAAAAAAAAAAAAAAAAAAAAAAAAAAAAAAAAAAAAAAAAAAAAAAAAAAAAAAAAAAAAAAAAAAAAAAAAAAAAAAAAAAAAAAAAAAAAAAAAAAAAAAAAAAAAAAAAAAAAAAAAAAAAAAAAAAAAAAAAAAAAAAAAAAAAAAAAAAAAAAAAAAAAAAAAAAAAAAAAAAAAAAAAAAAAAAAAAAAAAAAAAAAAAAAAAAAAAAAAAAAAAAAAAAAAAAAAAAAAAAAAAAAAAAAAAAAAAAAAAAAAAAAAAAAAAAAAAAAAAAAAAAAAAAAAAAAAAAAAAAAAAAAAAAAAAAAAAAAAAAAAAAAAAAAAAAAAAAAAAAAAAAAAAAAAAAAAAAAAAAAAAAAAAAAAAAAAAAAAAAAAAAAAAAAAAAAAAAAAAAAAAAAAAAAAAAAAAAAAAAAAAAAAAAAAAAAAAAAAAAAAAAAAAAAAAAAAAAAAAAAAAAAAAAAAAAAAAAAAAAAAAAAAAAAAAAAAAAAAAAAAAAAAAAAAAAAAAAAAAAAAAAAAAAAAAAAAAAAAAAAAAAAAAAAAAAAAAAAAAAAAAAAAAAAAAAAAAAAAAAAAAAAAAAAAAAAAAAAAAAAAAAAAAAAAAAAAAAAAAAAAAAAAAAAAAAAAAAAAAAAAAAAAAAAAAAAAAAAAAAAAAAAAAAAAAAAAAAAAAAAAAAAAAAAAAAAAAAAAAAAAAAAAAAAAAAAAAAAAAAAAAAAAAAAAAAAAAAAAAAAAAAAAAAAAAAAAAAAAAAAAAAAAAAAAAAAAAAAAAAAAAAAAAAAAAAAAAAAAAAAAAAAAAAAAAAAAAAAAAAAAAAAAAAAAAAAAAAAAAAAAAAAAAAAAAAAAAAAAAAAAAAAAAAAAAAAAAAAAAAAAAAAAAAAAAAAAAAAAAAAAAAAAAAAAAAAAAAAAAAAAAAAAAAAAAAAAAAAAAAAAAAAAAAAAAAAAAAAAAAAAAAAAAAAAAAAAAAAAAAAAAAAAAAAAAAAAAAAAAAAAAAAAAAAAAAAAAAAAAAAAAAAAAAAAAAAAAAAAAAAAAAAAAAAAAAAAAAAAAAAAAAAAAAAAAAAAAAAAAAAAAAAAAAAAAAAAAAAAAAAAAAAAAAAAAAAAAAAAAAAAAAAAAAAAAAAAAAAAAAAAAAAAAAAAAAAAAAAAAAAAAAAAAAAAAAAAAAAAAAAAAAAAAAAAAAAAAAAAAAAAAAAAAAAAAAAAAAAAAAAAAAAAAAAAAAAAAAAAAAAAAAAAAAAAAAAAAAAAAAAAAAAAAAAAAAAAAAAAAAAAAAAAAAAAAAAAAAAAAAAAAAAAAAAAAAAAAAAAAAAAAAAAAAAAAAAAAAAAAAAAAAAAAAAAAAAAAAAAAAAAAAAAAAAAAAAAAAAAAAAAAAAAAAAAAAAAAAAAAAAAAAAAAAAAAAAAAAAAAAAAAAAAAAAAAAAAAAAAAAAAAAAAAAAAAAAAAAAAAAAAAAAAAAAAAAAAAAAAAAAAAAAAAAAAAAAAAAAAAAAAAAAAAAAAAAAAAAAAAAAAAAAAAAAAAAAAAAAAAAAAAAAAAAAAAAAAAAAAAAAAAAAAAAAAAAAAAAAAAAAAAAAAAAAAAAAAAAAAAAAAAAAAAAAAAAAAAAAAAAAAAAAAAAAAAAAAAAAAAAAAAAAAAAAAAAAAAAAAAAAAAAAAAAAAAAAAAAAAAAAAAAAAAAAAAAAAAAAAAAAAAAAAAAAAAAAAAAAAAAAAAAAAAAAAAAAAAAAAAAAAAAAAAAAAAAAAAAAAAAAAAAAAAAAAAAAAAAAAAAAAAAAAAAAAAAAAAAAAAAAAAAAAAAAAAAAAAAAAAAAAAAAAAAAAAAAAAAAAAAAAAAAAAAAAAAAAAAAAAAAAAAAAAAAAAAAAAAAAAAAAAAAAAAAAAAAAAAAAAAAAAAAAAAAAAAAAAAAAAAAAAAAAAAAAAAAAAAAAAAAAAAAAAAAAAAAAAAAAAAAAAAAAAAAAAAAAAAAAAAAAAAAAAAAAAAAAAAAAAAAAAAAAAAAAAAAAAAAAAAAAAAAAAAAAAAAAAAAAAAAAAAAAAAAAAAAAAAAAAAAAAAAAAAAAAAAAAAAAAAAAAAAAAAAAAAAAAAAAAAAAAAAAAAAAAAAAAAAAAAAAAAAAAAAAAAAAAAAAAAAAAAAAAAAAAAAAAAAAAAAAAAAAAAAAAAAAAAAAAAAAAAAAAAAAAAAAAAAAAAAAAAAAAAAAAAAAAAAAAAAAAAAAAAAAAAAAAAAAAAAAAAAAAAAAAAAAAAAAAAAAAAAAAAAAAAAAAAAAAAAAAAAAAAAAAAAAAAAAAAAAAAAAAAAAAAAAAAAAAAAAAAAAAAAAAAAAAAAAAAAAAAAAAAAAAAAAAAAAAAAAAAAAAATAAAAAAAAAAAAAAAAAAAAAAAAAAAAAAAAAAAAAAAAAAAAAAAAAAAAAAAAAAAAAAAAAAAAAAAAAAAAAAAAAAAAAAAAAAAAAAAAAAAAAAAAAAAAAAAAAAAAAAAAAAAAAAAAAAAAAAAAAAAAAAAAAAAAAAAAAAAAAAAAAAAAAAAAAAAAAAAAAAAAAAAAAAAAAAAAAAAAAAAAAAAAAAAAAAAAAAAAAAAAAAAAAAAAAAAAAAAAAAAAAAAAAAAAAAAAAAAAAAAAAAAAAAAAAAAAAAAAAAAAAAAAAAAAAAAAAAAAAAAAAAAAAAAAAAAAAAAAAAAAAAAAAAAAAAAAAAAAAAAAAAAAAAAAAAAAAAAAAAAAAAAAAAAAAAAAAAAAAAAAAAAAAAAAAAAAAAAAAAAAAAAAAAAAAAAAAAAAAAAAAAAAAAAAAAAAAAAAAAAAAAAAAAAAAAAAAAAAAAAAAAAAAAAAAAAAAAAAAAAAAAAAAAAAAAAAAAAAAAAAAAAAAAAAAAAAAAAAAAAAAAAAAAAAAAAAAAAAAAAAAAAAAAAAAAAAAAAAAAAAAAAAAAAAAAAAAAAAAAAAAAAAAAAAAAAAAAAAAAAAAAAAAAAAAAAAAAAAAAAAAAAAAAAAAAAAAAAAAAAAAAAAAAAAAAAAAAAAAAAAAAAAAAAAAAAAAAAAAAAAAAAAAAAAAAAAAAAAAAAAAAAAAAAAAAAAAAAAAAAAAAAAAAAAAAAAAAAAAAATAAAAAAAAAAAAAAAAAAAAAAAAAAAAAAAAAAAAAAAAAAAAAAAAAAAAAAAAAAAAAAAAAAAAAAAAAAAAAAAAAAAAAAAAAAAAAAAAAAAAAAAAAAAAAAAAAAAAAAAAAAAAAAAAAAAAAAAAAAAAAAAAAAAAAAAAAAAAAAAAAAAAAAAAAAAAAAAAAAAAAAAAAAAAAAAAAAAAAAAAAAAAAAAAAAAAAAAAAAAAAAAAAAAAAAAAAAAAAAAAAAAAAAAAAAAAAAAAAAAAAAAAAAAAAAAAAAAAAAAAAAAAAAAAAAAAAAAAAAAAAAAAAAAAAAAAAAAAAAAAAAAAAAAAAAAAAAAAAAAAAAAAAAAAAAAAAAAAAAAAAAAAAAAAAAAAAAAAAAAAAAAAAAAAAAAAAAAAAAAAAAAAAAAAAAAAAAAAAAAAAAAAAAAAAAAAAAAAAAAAAAAAAAAAAAAAAAAAAAAAAAAAAAAAAAAAAAAAAAAAAAAAAAAAAAAAAAAAAAAAAAAAAAAAAAAAAAAAAAAAAAAAAAAAAAAAAAAAAAAAAAAAAAAAAAAAAAAAAAAAAAAAAAAAAAAAAAAAAAAAAAAAAAAAAAAAAAAAAAAAAAAAAAAAAAAAAAAAAAAAAAAAAAAAAAAAAAAAAAAAAAAAAAAAAAAAAAAAAAAAAAAAAAAAAAAAAAAAAAAAAAAAAAAAAAAAAAAAAAAAAAAAAAAAAAAAAAAAAAAAAAAAAAAAAAAAAAAAAAAAAAAAAAAAAAAAAAAAAAAAAAAAAAAAAAAAAAAAAAAAAAAAAAAAAAAAAAAAAAAAAAAAAAAAAAAAAAAAAAAAAAAAAAAAAAAAAAAAAAAAAAAAAAAAAAAAAAAAAAAAAAAAAAAAAAAAAAAAAAAAAAAAAAAAAAAAAAAAAAAAAAAAAAAAAAAAAAAAAAAAAAAAAAAAAAAAAAAAAAAAAAAAAAAAAAAAAAAAAAAAAAAAAAAAAAAAAAAAAAAAAAAAAAAAAAAAAAAAAAAAAAAAAAAAAAAAAAAAAAAAAAAAAAAAAAAAAAAAAAAAAAAAAAAAAAAAAAAAAAAAAAAAAAAAAAAAAAAAAAAAAAAAAAAAAAAAAAAAAAAAAAAAAAAAAAAAAAAAAAAAAAAAAAAAAAAAAAAAAAAAAAAAAAAAAAAAAAAAAAAAAAAAAAAAAAAAAAAAAAAAAAAAAAAAAAAAAAAAAAAAAAAAAAAAAAAAAAAAAAAAAAAAAAAAAAAAAAAAAAAAAAAAAAAAAAAAAAAAAAAAAAAAAAAAAAAAAAAAAAAAAAAAAAAAAAAAAAAAAAAAAAAAAAAAAAAAAAAAAAAAAAAAAAAAAAAAAAAAAAAAAAAAAAAAAAAAAAAAAAAAAAAAAAAAAAAAAAAAAAAAAAAAAAAAAAAAAAAAAAAAAAAAAAAAAAAAAAAAAAAAAAAAAAAAAAAAAAAAAAAAAAAAAAAAAAAAAAAAAAAAAAAAAAAAAAAAAAAAAAAAAAAAAAAAAAAAAAAAAAAAAAAAAAAAAAAAAAAAAAAAAAAAAAAAAAAAAAAAAAAAAAAAAAAAAAAAAAAAAAAAAAAAAAAAAAAAAAAAAAAAAAAAAAAAAAAAAAAAAAAAAAAAAAAAAAAAAAAAAAAAAAAAAAAAAAAAAAAAAAAAAAAAAAAAAAAAAAAAAAAAAAAAAAAAAAAAAAAAAAAAAAAAAAAAAAAAAAAAAAAAAAAAAAAAAAAAAAAAAAAAAAAAAAAAAAAAAAAAAAAAAAAAAAAAAAAAAAAAAAAAAAAAAAAAAAAAAAAAAAAAAAAAAAAAAAAAAAAAAAAAAAAAAAAAAAAAAAAAAAAAAAAAAAAAAAAAAAAAAAAAAAAAAAAAAAAAAAAAAAAAAAAAAAAAAAAAAAAAAAAAAAAAAAAAAAAAAAAAAAAAAAAAAAAAAAAAAAAAAAAAAAAAAAAAAAAAAAAAAAAAAAAAAAAAAAAAAAAAAAAAAAAAAAAAAAAAAAAAAAAAAAAAAAAAAAAAAAAAAAAAAAAAAAAAAAAAAAAAAAAAAAAAAAAAAAAAAAAAAAAAAAAAAAAAAAAAAAAAAAAAAAAAAAAAAAAAAAAAAAAAAAAAAAAAAAAAAAAAAAAAAAAAAAAAAAAAAAAAAAAAAAAAAAAAAAAAAAAAAAAAAAAAAAAAAAAAAAAAAAAAAAAAAAAAAAAAAAAAAAAAAAAAAAAAAAAAAAAAAAAAAAAAAAAAAAAAAAAAAAAAAAAAAAAAAAAAAAAAAAAAAAAAAAAAAAAAAAAAAAAAAAAAAAAAAAAAAAAAAAAAAAAAAAAAAAAAAAAAAAAAAAAAAAAAAAAAAAAAAAAAAAAAAAAAAAAAAAAAAAAAAAAAAAAAAAAAAAAAAAAAAAAAAAAAAAAAAAAAAAAAAAAAAAAAAAAAAAAAAAAAAAAAAAAAAAAAAAAAAAAAAAAAAAAAAAAAAAAAAAAAAAAAAAAAAAAAAAAAAAAAAAAAAAAAAAAAAAAAAAAAAAAAAAAAAAAAAAAAAAAAAAAAAAAAAAAAAAAAAAAAAAAAAAAAAAAAAAAAAAAAAAAAAAAAAAAAAAAAAAAAAAAAAAAAAAAAAAAAAAAAAAAAAAAAAAAAAAAAAAAAAAAAAAAAAAAAAAAAAAAAAAAAAAAAAAAAAAAAAAAAAAAAAAAAAAAAAAAAAAAAAAAAAAAAAAAAAAAAAAAAAAAAAAAAAAAAAAAAAAAAAAAAAAAAAAAAAAAAAAAAAAAAAAAAAAAAAAAAAAAAAAAAAAAAAAAAAAAAAAAAAAAAAAAAAAAAAAAAAAAAAAAAAAAAAAAAAAAAAAAAAAAAAAAAAAAAAAAAAAAAAAAAAAAAAAAAAAAAAAAAAAAAAAAAAAAAAAAAAAAAAAAAAAAAAAAAAAAAAAAAAAAAAAAAAAAAAAAAAAAAAAAAAAAAAAAAAAAAAAAAAAAAAAAAAAAAAAAAAAAAAAAAAAAAAAAAAAAAAAAAAAAAAAAAAAAAAAAAAAAAAAAAAAAAAAAAAAAAAAAAAAAAAAAAAAAAAAAAAAAAAAAAAAAAAAAAAAAAAAAAAAAAAAAAAAAAAAAAAAAAAAAAAAAAAAAAAAAAAAAAAAAAAAAAAAAAAAAAAAAAAAAAAAAAAAAAAAAAAAAAAAAAAAAAAAAAAAAAAAAAAAAAAAAAAAAAAAAAAAAAAAAAAAAAAAAAAAAAAAAAAAAAAAAAAAAAAAAAAAAAAAAAAAAAAAAAAAAAAAAAAAAAAAAAAAAAAAAAAAAAAAAAAAAAAAAAAAAAAAAAAAAAAAAAAAAAAAAAAAAAAAAAAAAAAAAAAAAAAAAAAAAAAAAAAAAAAAAAAAAAAAAAAAAAAAAAAAAAAAAAAAAAAAAAAAAAAAAAAAAAAAAAAAAAAAAAAAAAAAAAAAAAAAAAAAAAAAAAAAAAAAAAAAAAAAAAAAAAAAAAAAAAAAAAAAAAAAAAAAAAAAAAAAAAAAAAAAAAAAAAAAAAAAAAAAAAAAAAAAAAAAAAAAAAAAAAAAAAAAAAAAAAAAAAAAAAAAAAAAAAAAAAAAAAAAAAAAAAAAAAAAAAAAAAAAAAAAAAAAAAAAAAAAAAAAAAAAAAAAAAAAAAAAAAAAAAAAAAAAAAAAAAAAAAAAAAAAAAAAAAAAAAAAAAAAAAAAAAAAAAAAAAAAAAAAAAAAAAAAAAAAAAAAAAAAAAAAAAAAAAAAAAAAAAAAAAAAAAAAAAAAAAAAAAAAAAAAAAAAAAAAAAAAAAAAAAAAAAAAAAAAAAAAAAAAAAAAAAAAAAAAAAAAAAAAAAAAAAAAAAAAAAAAAAAAAAAAAAAAAAAAAAAAAAAAAAAAAAAAAAAAAAAAAAAAAAAAAAAAAAAAAAAAAAAAAAAAAAAAAAAAAAAAAAAAAAAAAAAAAAAAAAAAAAAAAAAAAAAAAAAAAAAAAAAAAAAAAAAAAAAAAAAAAAAAAAAAAAAAAAAAAAAAAAAAAAAAAAAAAAAAAAAAAAAAAAAAAAAAAAAAAAAAAAAAAAAAAAAAAAAAAAAAAAAAAAAAAAAAAAAAAAAAAAAAAAAAAAAAAAAAAAAAAAAAAAAAAAAAAAAAAAAAAAAAAAAAAAAAAAAAAAAAAAAAAAAAAAAAAAAAAAAAAAAAAAAAAAAAAAAAAAAAAAAAAAAAAAAAAAAAAAAAAAAAAAAAAAAAAAAAAAAAAAAAAAAAAAAAAAAAAAAAAAAAAAAAAAAAAAAAAAAAAAAAAAAAAAAAAAAAAAAAAAAAAAAAAAAAAAAAAAAAAAAAAAAAAAAAAAAAAAAAAAAAAAAAAAAAAAAAAAAAAAAAAAAAAAAAAAAAAAAAAAAAAAAAAAAAAAAAAAAAAAAAAAAAAAAAAAAAAAAAAAAAAAAAAAAAAAAAAAAAAAAAAAAAAAAAAAAAAAAAAAAAAAAAAAAAAAAAAAAAAAAAAAAAAAAAAAAAAAAAAAAAAAAAAAAAAAAAAAAAAAAAAAAAAAAAAAAAAAAAAAAAAAAAAAAAAAAAAAAAAAAAAAAAAAAAAAAAAAAAAAAAAAAAAAAAAAAAAAAAAAAAAAAAAAAAAAAAAAAAAAAAAAAAAAAAAAAAAAAAAAAAAAAAAAAAAAAAAAAAAAAAAAAAAAAAAAAAAAAAAAAAAAAAAAAAAAAAAAAAAAAAAAAAAAAAAAAAAAAAAAAAAAAAAAAAAAAAAAAAAAAAAAAAAAAAAAAAAAAAAAAAAAAAAAAAAAAAAAAAAAAAAAAAAAAAAAAAAAAAAAAAAAAAAAAAAAAAAAAAAAAAAAAAAAAAAAAAAAAAAAAAAAAAAAAAAAAAAAAAAAAAAAAAAAAAAAAAAAAAAAAAAAAAAAAAAAAAAAAAAAAAAAAAAAAAAAAAAAAAAAAAAAAAAAAAAAAAAAAAAAAAAAAAAAAAAAAAAAAAAAAAAAAAAAAAAAAAAAAAAAAAAAAAAAAAAAAAAAAAAAAAAAAAAAAAAAAAAAAAAAAAAAAAAAAAAAAAAAAAAAAAAAAAAAAAAAAAAAAAAAAAAAAAAAAAAAAAAAAAAAAAAAAAAAAAAAAAAAAAAAAAAAAAAAAAAAAAAAAAAAAAAAAAAAAAAAAAAAAAAAAAAAAAAAAAAAAAAAAAAAAAAAAAAAAAAAAAAAAAAAAAAAAAAAAAAAAAAAAAAAAAAAAAAAAAAAAAAAAAAAAAAAAAAAAAAAAAAAAAAAAAAAAAAAAAAAAAAAAAAAAAAAAAAAAAAAAAAAAAAAAAAAAAAAAAAAAAAAAAAAAAAAAAAAAAAAAAAAAAAAAAAAAAAAAAAAAAAAAAAAAAAAAAAAAAAAAAAAAAAAAAAAAAAAAAAAAAAAAAAAAAAAAAAAAAAAAAAAAAAAAAAAAAAAAAAAAAAAAAAAAAAAAAAAAAAAAAAAAAAAAAAAAAAAAAAAAAAAAAAAAAAAAAAAAAAAAAAAAAAAAAAAAAAAAAAAAAAAAAAAAAAAAAAAAAAAAAAAAAAAAAAAAAAAAAAAAAAAAAAAAAAAAAAAAAAAAAAAAAAAAAAAAAAAAAAAAAAAAAAAAAAAAAAAAAAAAAAAAAAAAAAAAAAAAAAAAAAAAAAAAAAAAAAAAAAAAAAAAAAAAAAAAAAAAAAAAAAAAAAAAAAAAAAAAAAAAAAAAAAAAAAAAAAAAAAAAAAAAAAAAAAAAAAAAAAAAAAAAAAAAAAAAAAAAAAAAAAAAAAAAAAAAAAAAAAAAAAAAAAAAAAAAAAAAAAAAAAAAAAAAAAAAAAAAAAAAAAAAAAAAAAAAAAAAAAAAAAAAAAAAAAAAAAAAAAAAAAAAAAAAAAAAAAAAAAAAAAAAAAAAAAAAAAAAAAAAAAAAAAAAAAAAAAAAAAAAAAAAAAAAAAAAAAAAAAAAAAAAAAAAAAAAAAAAAAAAAAAAAAAAAAAAAAAAAAAAAAAAAAAAAAAAAAAAAAAAAAAAAAAAAAAAAAAAAAAAAAAAAAAAAAAAAAAAAAAAAAAAAAAAAAAAAAAAAAAAAAAAAAAAAAAAAAAAAAAAAAAAAAAAAAAAAAAAAAAAAAAAAAAAAAAAAAAAAAAAAAAAAAAAAAAAAAAAAAAAAAAAAAAAAAAAAAAAAAAAAAAAAAAAAAAAAAAAAAAAAAAAAAAAAAAAAAAAAAAAAAAAAAAAAAAAAAAAAAAAAAAAAAAAAAAAAAAAAAAAAAAAAAAAAAAAAAAAAAAAAAAAAAAAAAAAAAAAAAAAAAAAAAAAAAAAAAAAAAAAAAAAAAAAAAAAAAAAAAAAAAAAAAAAAAAAAAAAAAAAAAAAAAAAAAAAAAAAAAAAAAAAAAAAAAAAAAAAAAAAAAAAAAAAAAAAAAAAAAAAAAAAAAAAAAAAAAAAAAAAAAAAAAAAAAAAAAAAAAAAAAAAAAAAAAAAAAAAAAAAAAAAAAAAAAAAAAAAAAAAAAAAAAAAAAAAAAAAAAAAAAAAAAAAAAAAAAAAAAAAAAAAAAAAAAAAAAAAAAAAAAAAAAAAAAAAAAAAAAAAAAAAAAAAAAAAAAAAAAAAAAAAAAAAAAAAAAAAAAAAAAAAAAAAAAAAAAAAAAAAAAAAAAAAAAAAAAAAAAAAAAAAAAAAAAAAAAAAAAAAAAAAAAAAAAAAAAAAAAAAAAAAAAAAAAAAAAAAAAAAAAAAAAAAAAAAAAAAAAAAAAAAAAAAAAAAAAAAAAAAAAAAAAAAAAAAAAAAAAAAAAAAAAAAAAAAAAAAAAAAAAAAAAAAAAAAAAAAAAAAAAAAAAAAAAAAAAAAAAAAAAAAAAAAAAAAAAAAAAAAAAAAAAAAAAAAAAAAAAAAAAAAAAAAAAAAAAAAAAAAAAAAAAAAAAAAAAAAAAAAAAAAAAAAAAAAAAAAAAAAAAAAAAAAAAAAAAAAAAAAAAAAAAAAAAAAAAAAAAAAAAAAAAAAAAAAAAAAAAAAAAAAAAAAAAAAAAAAAAAAAAAAAAAAAAAAAAAAAAAAAAAAAAAAAAAAAAAAAAAAAAAAAAAAAAAAAAAAAAAAAAAAAAAAAAAAAAAAAAAAAAAAAAAAAAAAAAAAAAAAAAAAAAAAAAAAAAAAAAAAAAAAAAAAAAAAAAAAAAAAAAAAAAAAAAAAAAAAAAAAAAAAAAAAAAAAAAAAAAAAAAAAAAAAAAAAAAAAAAAAAAAAAAAAAAAAAAAAAAAAAAAAAAAAAAAAAAAAAAAAAAAAAAAAAAAAAAAAAAAAAAAAAAAAAAAAAAAAAAAAAAAAAAAAAAAAAAAAAAAAAAAAAAAAAAAAAAAAAAAAAAAAAAAAAAAAAAAAAAAAAAAAAAAAAAAAAAAAAAAAAAAAAAAAAAAAAAAAAAAAAAAAAAAAAAAAAAAAAAAAAAAAAAAAAAAAAAAAAAAAAAAAAAAAAAAAAAAAATAAAAAAAAAAAAAAAAAAAAAAAAAAAAAAAAAAAAAAAAAAAAAAAAAAAAAAAAAAAAAAAAAAAAAAAAAAAAAAAAAAAAAAAAAAAAAAAAAAAAAAAAAAAAAAAAAAAAAAAAAAAAAAAAAAAAAAAAAAAAAAAAAAAAAAAAAAAAAAAAAAAAAAAAAAAAAAAAAAAAAAAAAAAAAAAAAAAAAAAAAAAAAAAAAAAAAAAAAAAAAAAAAAAAAAAAAAAAAAAAAAAAAAAAAAAAAAAAAAAAAAAAAAAAAAAAAAAAAAAAAAAAAAAAAAAAAAAAAAAAAAAAAAAAAAAAAAAAAAAAAAAAAAAAAAAAAAAAAAAAAAAAAAAAAAAAAAAAAAAAAAAAAAAAAAAAAAAAAAAAAAAAAAAAAAAAAAAAAAAAAAAAAAAAAAAAAAAAAAAAAAAAAAAAAAAAAAAAAAAAAAAAAAAAAAAAAAAAAAAAAAAAAAAAAAAAAAAAAAAAAAAAAAAAAAAAAAAAAAAAAAAAAAAAAAAAAAAAAAAAAAAAAAAAAAAAAAAAAAAAAAAAAAAAAAAAAAAAAAAAAAAAAAAAAAAAAAAAAAAAAAAAAAAAAAAAAAAAAAAAAAAAAAAAAAAAAAAAAAAAAAAAAAAAAAAAAAAAAAAAAAAAAAAAAAAAAAAAAAAAAAAAAAAAAAAAAAAAAAAAAAAAAAAAAAAAAAAAAAAAAAAAAAAAAAAAAAAAAAAAAAAAAAAAAAAAAAAAAAAAAAAAAAAAAAAAAAAAAAAAAAAAAAAAAAAAAAAAAAAAAAAAAAAAAAAAAAAAAAAAAAAAAAAAAAAAAAAAAAAAAAAAAAAAAAAAAAAAAAAAAAAAAAAAAAAAAAAAAAAAAAAAAAAAAAAAAAAAAAAAAAAAAAAAAAAAAAAAAAAAAAAAAAAAAAAAAAAAAAAAAAAAAAAAAAAAAAAAAAAAAAAAAAAAAAAAAAAAAAAAAAAAAAAAAAAAAAAAAAAAAAAAAAAAAAAAAAAAAAAAAAAAAAAAAAAAAAAAAAAAAAAAAAAAAAAAAAAAAAAAAAAAAAAAAAAAAAAAAAAAAAAAAAAAAAAAAAAAAAAAAAAAAAAAAAAAAAAAAAAAAAAAAAAAAAAAAAAAAAAAAAAAAAAAAAAAAAAAAAAAAAAAAAAAAAAAAAAAAAAAACAAAAAAAAAAAAAAAAAAAAAAAAAAAAAAAAAAAAAAAAAAAAAAAAAAAAAAAAAAAAAAAAAAAAAAAAAAAAAAAAAAAAAAAAAAAAAAAAAAAAAAAAAAAAAAAAAAAAAAAAAAAAAAAAAAAAAAAAAAAAAAAAAAAAAAAAAAAAAAAAAAAAAAAAAAAAAAAAAAAAAAAAAAAAAAATAAAAAAAAAAAAAAAAAAAAAAAAAAAAAAAAAAAAAAAAAAAAAAAAAAAAAAAAAAAAAAAAAAAAAAAAAAAAAAAAAAAAAAAAAAAAAAAAAAAAAAAAAAAAAAAAAAAAAAAAAAAAAAAAAAAAAAAAAAAAAAAAAAAAAAAAAAAAAAAAAAAAAAAAAAAAAAAAAAAAAAAAAAAAAAAAAAAAAAAAAAAAAAAAAAAAAAAAAAAAAAAAAAAAAAAAAAAAAAAAAAAAAAAAAAAAAAAAAAAAAAAAAAAAAAAAAAAAAAAAAAAAAAAAAAAAAAAAAAAAAAAAAAAAAAAAAAAAAAAAAAAAAAAAAAAAAAAAAAAAAAAAAAAAAAAAAAAAAAAAAAAAAAAAAAAAAAAAAAAAAAAAAAAAAAAAAAAAAAAAAAAAAAAAAAAAAAAAAAAAAAAAAAAAAAAAAAAAAAAAAAAAAAAAAAAAAAAAAAAAAAAAAAAAAAAAAAAAAAAAATAAAAAAAAAAAAAAAAAAAAAAAAAAAAAAAAAAAAAAAAAAAAAAAAAAAAAAAAAAAAAAAAAAAAAAAAAAAAAAAAAAAAAAAAAAAAAAAAAAAAAAAAAAAAAAAAAAAAAAAAAAAAAAAAAAAAAAAAAAAAAAAAAAAAAAAAAAAAAAAAAAAAAAAAAAAAAAAAAAAAAAAAAAAAAAAAAAAAAAAAAAAAAAAAAAAAAAAAAAAAAAAAAAAAAAAAAAAAAAAAAAAAAAAAAAAAAAAAAAAAAAAAAAAAAAAAAAAAAAAAAAAAAAAAAAAAAAAAAAAAAAAAAAAAAAAAAAAAAAAAAAAAAAAAAAAAAAAAAAAAAAAAAAAAAAAAAAAAAAAAAAAAAAAAAAAAAAAAAAAAAAAAAAAAAAAAAAAAAAAAAAAAAAAAAAAAAAAAAAAAAAAAAAAAAAAAAAAAAAAAAAAAAAAAAAAAAAAAAAAAAAAAAAAAAAAAAAAAAAAAAAAAAAAAAAAAAAAAAAAAAAAAAAAAAAAAAAAAAAAAAAAAAAAAAAAAAAAAAAAAAAAAAAAAAAAAAAAAAAAAAAAAAAAAAAAAAAAAAAAAAAAAAAAAAAAAAAAAAAAAAAAAAAAAAAAAAAAAAAAAAAAAAAAAAAAAAAAAAAAAAAAAAAAAAAAAAAAAAAAAAAAAAAAAAAAAAAAAAAAAAAAAAAAAAAAA
This sequence comes from Ascaris suum, assembly GCA_013433145.1. Classification (NCBI taxonomy): domain Eukaryota; kingdom Metazoa; phylum Nematoda; class Chromadorea; order Rhabditida; family Ascarididae; genus Ascaris; species Ascaris suum. The sequence goes on from JACCHR010000077.1 coordinate 19,777, forward strand.
AAAAAAAAAAAAAAAAAAAAAAAAAAAAAAAAAAAAAAAAAAAAAAAAAAAAAAAAAAAAAAAAAAAAAAAAAAAAAAAAAAAAAAAAAAAAAAAAAAAAAAAAAAAAAAAAAAAAAAAAAAAAAAAAAAAAAAAAAAAAAAAAAAAAAAAAAAAAAAAAAAAAAAAAAAAAAAAAAAAAAAAAAAAAAAAAAAAAAAAAAAAAAAAAAAAAAAAAAAAAAAAAAAAAAAAAAAAAAAAAAAAAAAAAAAAAAAAAAAAAAAAAAAAAAAAAAAAAAAAAAAAAAAAAAAAAAAAAAAAAAAAAAAAAAAAAAAAAAAAAAAAAAAAAAAAAAAAAAAAAAAAAAAAAAAAAAAAAAAAAAAAAAAAAAAAAAAAAAAAAAAAAAAAAAAAAAAAAAAAAAAAAAAAAAAAAAAAAAAAAAAAAAAAAAAAAAAAAAAAAAAAAAAAAAAAAAAAAAAAAAAAAAAAAAAAAAAAAAAAAAAAAAAAAAAAAAAAAAAAAAAAAAAAAAAAAAAAAAAAAAAAAAAAAAAAAAAAAAAAAAAAAAAAAAAAAAAAAAAAAAAAAAAAAAAAAAAAAAAAAAAAAAAAAAAAAAAAAAAAAAAAAAAAAAAAAAAAAAAAAAAAAAAAAAAAAAAAAAAAAAAAAAAAAAAAAAAAAAAAAAAAAAAAAAAAAAAAAAAAAAAAAAAAAAAAAAAAAAAAAAAAAAAAAAAAAAAAAAAAAAAAAAAAAAAAAAAAAAAAAAAAAAAAAAAAAAAAAAAAAAAAAAAAAAAAAAAAAAAAAAAAAAAAAAAAAAAAAAAAAAAAAAAAAAAAAAAAAAAAAAAAAAAAAAAAAAAAAAAAAAAAAAAAAAAAAAAAAAAAAAAAAAAAAAAAAAAAAAAAAAAAAAAAAAAAAAAAAAAAAAAAAAAAAAAAAAAAAAAAAAAAAAAAAAAAAAAAAAAAAAAAAAAAAAAAAAAAAAAAAAAAAAAAAAAAAAAAAAAAAAAAAAAAAAAAAAAAAAAAAAAAAAAAAAAAAAAAAAAAAAAAAAAAAAAAAAAAAAAAAAAAAAAAAAAAAAAAAAAAAAAAAAAAAAAAAAAAAAAAAAAAAAAAAAAAAAAAAAAAAAAAAAAAAAAAAAAAAAAAAAAAAAAAAAAAAAAAAAAAAAAAAAAAAAAAAAAAAAAAAAAAAAAAAAAAAAAAAAAAAAAAAAAAAAAAAAAAAAAAAAAAAAAAAAAAAAAAAAAAAAAAAAAAAAAAAAAAAAAAAAAAAAAATAAAAAAAAAAAAAAAAAAAAAAAAAAAAAAAAAAAAAAAAAAAAAAAAAAAAAAAAAAAAAAAAAAAAAAAAAAAAAAAAAAAAAAAAAAAAAAAAAAAAAAAAAAAAAAAAAAAAAAAAAAAAAAAAAAAAAAAAAAAAAAAAAAAAAAAAAAAAAAAAAAAAAAAAAAAAAAAAAAAAAAAAAAAAAAAAAAAAAAAAAAAAAAAAAAAAAAAAAAAAAAAAAAAAAAAAAAAAAAAAAAAAAAAAAAAAAAAAAAAAAAAAAAAAAAAAAAAAAAAAAAAAAAAAAAAAAAAAAAAAAAAAAAAAAAAAAAAAAAAAAAAAAAAAAAAAAAAAAAAAAAAAAAAAAAAAAAAAAAAAAAAAACAAAAAAAAAAAAAAAAAAAAAAAAAAAAAAAAAAAAAAAAAAAAAAAAAAAAAAAAAAAAAAAAAAAAAAAAAAAAAAAAAAAAAAAAAAAAAAAAAAAAAAAAAAAAAAAAAAAAAAAAAAAAAAAAAAAAAAAAAAAAAAAAAAAAAAAAAAAAAAAAAAAAAAAAAAAAAAAAAAAAAAAAAAAAAAAAAAAAAAAAAAAAAAAAAAAAAAAAAAAAAAAAACAAAAAAAAAAAAAAAAAAAAAAAAAAAAAAAAAAAAAAAAAAAAAAAAAAAAAAAAAAAAAAAAAAAAAAAAAAAAAAAAAAAAAAAAAAAAAAAAAAAAAAAAAAAAAAAAAAAAAAAAAAAAAAAAAAAAAAAAAAAAAAAAAAAAAAAAAAAAAAAAAAAAAAAAAAAAAAAAAAAAAAAAAAAAAAAAAAAAAAAAAAAAAAAAAAAAAAAAAAAAAAAAAAAAAAAAAAAAAAAAAAAAAAAAAAAAAAAAAAAAAAAAAAAAAAAAAAAAAAAAAAAAAAAAAAAAAAAAAAAAAAAAAAAAAAAAAAAAAAAAAAAAAAAAAAAAAAAAAAAAAAAAAAAAAAAAAAAAAAAAAAAAAAAAAAAAAAAAAAAAAAAAAAAAAAAAAAAAAAAAAAAAAAAAAAAAAAAAAAAAAAAAAAAAAAAAAAAAAAAAAAAAAAAAAAAAAAAAAAAAAAAAAAAAAAAAAAAAAAAAAAAAAAAAAAAAAAAAAAAAAAAAAAAAAAAAAAAAAAAAAAAAAAAAAAAAAAAAAAAAAAAAAAAAAAAAAAAAAAAAAAAAAAAAAAAAAAAAAAAAAAAAAAAAAAAAAAAAAAAAAAAAAAAAAAAAAAAAAAAAAAAAAAAAAAAAAAAAAAAAAAAAAAAAAAAAAAAAAAAAAAAAAAAAAAAAAAAAAAAAAAAAAAAAAAAAAAAAAAAAAAAAAAAAAAAAAAAAAAAAAAAAAAAAAAAAAAAAAAAAAAAAAAAAAAAAAAAAAAAAAAAAAAAAAAAAAAAAAAAAAAAAAAAAAAAAAAAAAAAAAAAAAAAAAAAAAAAAAAAAAAAAAAAAAAAAAAAAAAAAAAAAAAAAAAAAAAAAAAAAAAAAAAAAAAAAAAAAAAAAAAAAAAAAAAAAAAAAAAAAAAAAAAAAAAAAAAAAAAAAAAAAAAAAAAAAAAAAAAAAAAAAAAAAAAAAAAAAAAAAAAAAAAAAAAAAAAAAAAAAAAAAAAAAAAAAAAAAAAAAAAAAAAAAAAAAAAAAAAAAAAAAAAAAAAAAAAAAAAAAAAAAAAAAAAAAAAAAAAAAAAAAAAAAAAAAAAAAAACAAAAAAAAAAAAAAAAAAAAAAAAAAAAAAAAAAAAAAAAAAAAAAAAAAAAAAAAAAAAAAAAAAAAAAAAAAAAAAAAAAAAAAAAAAAAAAAAAAAAAAAAAAAAAAAAAAAAAAAAAAAGAAAAAAAAAAAAAAAAAAAAAAAAAAAAAAAAAAAAAAAAAAAAAAAAAAAAAAAAAAAAAAAAAAAAAAAAAAAAAAAAAAAAAAAAAAAAAAAAAAAAAAAAAAAAAAAAAAAAAAAAAAAAAAAAAAAAAAAAAACAAAAAAAAAAAAAAAAAAAAAAAAAAAACAAAAAAAAAAAAAAAAAAAAAAAAAAAAAAAAAAAAAAAAAAAAAAAAAAAAAAAAAAAAAAAAAAAAAAAAAAAAAAAAAAAAAAAAAAAAAAAAAAAAAAAAAAAAAAAAAAAAAAAAAAAAAAAAAAAAAAAAAAAAAAAAAAAAAAAAAAAAAAAAAAAAAAAAAAAAAAAAAAAAAAAAAAAAAAAAAAAAAAAAAAAAAAAAAAAAAAAAAAAAAAAAAAAAAAAAAAAAAAAAAAAAAAAAAAAAAAAAAAAAAAAAAAAAAAAAAAAAAAAAAAAAAAAAAAAAAAAAACAAAAAAAAAAAAAAAAAAAAAAAAAAAAAAAAAAAAAAAAAAAAAAAAAAAAAAAAAAAAAAAAAAAAAAAAAAAAAAAAAAAAAAAAAAAAAAAAAAAAAAAAAAAAAAAAAAAAAAAAAAAAAAAAAAAAAAAAAAAAAAAAAAAAAAAAAAAAAAAAAAAAAAAAAAAAAAAAAAAAAAAAAACAAAAAAAAAAAAAAAAAAAAAAAAAAAAAAAAAAAAAAAAAAAAAAAAAAAAAAAAAAAAAAAAAAAAAAAAAAAAAAAAAAAAAAAAAAAAAAAAAAAAAAAAAAAAAAAAAAAAAAAAAAAAAAAAAAAAAAAAAAAAAAAAAAAAAAAAAAAAAAAAAAAAAAAAAAAAAAAAAAAAAAAAAAAAAAAAAAAAAAAAAAAAAAAAAAAAAAAAAAAAAAAAAAAAAAAAAAATAAAAAAAAAAAAAAAAAAAAAAAAAAAAAAAAAAAAAAAAAAAAAAAAAAAAAAAAAAAAAAAAAAAAAAAAAAAAAAAAAAAAAAAAAAAAAAAAAAAAAAACAAAAAAAAAAAAAAAAAAAAAAAAAAAAAAAAAAAAAAAAAAAAAAAAAAAAAAAAAAAAAAAAAAAAAAAAAAAAAAAAAAAAAAAAAAAAAAAAAAAAAAAAAAAAAAAAAAAAAAAAAAAAAAAAAAAAAAAAAAAAAAAAAAAAAAAAAAAAAAAAAAAAAAAAAAAAAAAAAAAAAAAAAAAAAAAAAAAAAAAAAAAAAAAAAAAAAAAAACAAAAAAAAAAAAAAAAAAAAAAAAAAAAAAAAAAAAAAAAAAAAAAAAAAAAAAAAAAAAAAAAAAAAAAAAAAAAAAAAAAAAAAAAAAAACAAAAAAAAAAAAAAAAAAAAAAAAAAAAAAAAAAAAAAAAAAAAAAAAAAAAAAAAAACAAAAAAAAAAAAAAAAAAAAAAAAAAAAAAAAAAAAAAAAAAAAAAAAAAAAAAAAAAAAAAAAAAAAAAAAAAAAAAAAAAAAAAAAAAAAAAAAAAAAAAAAAAAAAAAAAAAAAAAAAAAAAAAAAAAAAAAAAAAAAAAAAAAAAAAAAAAAAAAAAAAAAAAAAAAAAAAAAAAAAAAAAAAAAAAAAAAAAAAAAAAAAAAAAAAAAAAAAAAAAAAAAAAAAAAAAAAAAAAAAAAAAAAAAAAAAAAAAAAAAAAAAAAAAAAAAAAAAAAAAAAAAAAAAAAAAAAAAAAAAAAAAAAAAAAAAAAAAAAAAAAAAAAAAAAAAAAAAAAAAAAAAAACAAAAAAAAAAAAAAAAAAAAAAAAAAAAAAAAAAAAAAAAAAAAAAAAAAAAAAAAAAAAAAAAAAAAAAAAAAAAAAAAAAAAAAAAAAAAAAAAAAAAAAAAAAAAAAAAAAAAAAAAAAAAAAAAAAAAAAAAAAAAAAAAAAAAAAAAAAAAAAAAAAAAAAAAAAAAAAAAAAAAAAAAAAAAAAAAAACAAAAAAAAAAAAAAAAAAAAAAAAAAAAAAAAAAAAAAAAAAAAAAAAAAAAAAAAAAAAAAAAAAAAAAAAAAAAAAAAAAAAAAAAAAAAAAAAAAAAAACAAAAAAAAAAAAAAAAAAAAAAAAAAAAAAAAAAAACAAAAAAAAAAAAAAAAAAAAAAAAAAAAAAAAAAAAAAAAAAAAAAAAAAAAAAAAAAAAAAAAAAAAAAAAAAAAAAAAAAAAAAAAAAAAAAAAAAAAAAAAAAAAAAAAAAAAAAAAAAAAAAAAAAAAAAAAAAAAAAAAAAAAAAAAAAAAAAAAAAAAAAAAAAAAAAAAAAAAAAAAAAAAAAAAAAAAAAAAAAAAAAACAAAAAAAAAAAAAAAAAAAAAAAAAAAAAAAAAAAAAAAAAAAAAAAAAAAAAAAAAAAAAAAAAAAAAAAAAAAAAAAAAAAGAAAAAAAAAAAAAAAAAAAAAAAAAAAAAAAAAAAAAAAAAAAAAAAAAAAACAAAAAAAAAAAAAAAAAAAAAAAAAAAAAAAAAAAAAAAAAAAAAAAAAAAAAAAAAAAAAAAAAAAAAAAAAAAAAAAAAAAAAAAAAAAAAAAAAAAAAAAAAAAAAAAAAAAAAAAAAAAAAAAAAAAAAAAAAAAAAAAAAAAAAAAAAAAAAAAAAAAAAAAAAAAAAAAAAAAAAAAAAAAAAAAAAAAAAAAAAAAAAAAAAAAAAAAAAAAAAAAAAAAAAAAAAAAAAAAAAAAAAAAAAAAAAAAAAAAAAAAAAAAAAAAAAAAAAAAAAAAAAAAAAAAAAAAAAAAAAAAAAAAAAAAAAAAAAAAAAAAAAAAAAAAAAAAAAAAAAAAAAAAAAAAAAAAAAAAAAAAAAAAAAAAAAAAAAAAAAAAAAAAAAAAAAAAAAAAAAAAAAAAAAAAAAAAAAAAAAAAAAAAAAAAAAAAAAAAAAAAAAAAAAAAAAAAAAAAAAAAAAAAAAAAAAAAAAAAAAAAAAAAAAAAAAAAAAAAAAAAAAAAAAAAAAAAAAAAAAAAAAAAAAAAAAAAAAAAAAAAAAAAAAAAAAAAAAAAAAAAAAAAAAAAAAAAAAAAAAAAAAAAAAAAAAAAAAAAAAAAAAAAAAAAAAAAAAAAAAAAAAAAAAAAAAAAAAAAAAAAAAAAAAAAAAAAAAAAAAAAAAAAAAAAAAAAAAAAAAAAAAAAAAAAAAAAAAAAAAAAAAAAAAAAAACAAAAAAAAAAAAAAAAAAAAAAAAACAAAAAAAAAAAAAAAAAAAAAAAAAAAAAAAAAAAAAAAAAAAAAAAAAAAAAAAAAAAAAAAAAAAACAAAAAAAAAAAAAAAAAAAAAAAAAAAAAAAAAAAAAAAAAAAAAAAAAAAAAAAAAAAAAAAAAAAAAAAAAAAAAAAAAAAAAAAAAAAAAAAAAAAAAAAAAAAAAAAAAAAAAAAAAAAAAAAAAAAAAAAAAAAAAAAAAAAAAAAAAAACAAAAAAAAAAAAAAAAAAAAAAAAAAAAAAAAAAAAAAAAAAAAAAAAAAAAAAAAAAAAAAAAAAAAAAAAAAAAAAAAAAAAAAAAAAAAAAAAAAAAAAAAAAAAAAAAAAAAAAAAAAAAAAAAAAAAAAAAAAAAAAAAAAAAAAAAAAAAAAAAAAAAAAAAAAAAAAAAAAAAAAAAAAAAAAAAAAAAAAAAAAAAAAAAAAAAAAAAAAAAAAAAAAAAAAAAAAAAAAAAAAAAAAAAAAAAAAAAAAAAAAAAAAAAAAAAAAAAAAAAAACAAAAAAAAAAAAAAAAAAAAAAAAAAAAAAAAAAAAAAAAAAAAAAAAAAAAAAAAAAAAAAAAAATAAAAAAAAAAAAAAAAAAAAAAAAAAAAAAAAAAAAAAAAAAAAAAAAAAAAAAAAAAAAAAAAAAAAAAAAAAAAAAAAAAAAAAAAAAAAAAAAAAAAAAAAAAAAAAAAAAAAAAAAAAAAAAAAAAAAAAAAAAAAAAAAAAAAAAAAAAAAAAAAAAAAAAAAAAAAAAAAAAAAAAAAAAAAAAAAAAAAAAAAAAAAAAAAAAAAAAAAAAAAAAAAAAAAAAAAAAAAAAAAAAAAAAAAAAAAAAAAAAAAAAAAAAAAAAAAAAAAAAAAAAAAAAAAAACAAAAAAAAAAAAAAAAAAAAAAAAAAAAAAAAAAAAAAAAAAAAAAAAAAAAAAAAAACAAAAAAAAAAAAAAAAAAAAAAAAAAAAAAAAAAAAAAAAAAAAAAAAAAAAAAAAAAAAAAAAAAAAAAAAAAAAAAAAAAAAAAAAAAAAAAAAAAAAAAAAAAAAAAAAAAAAAAAAAAAAAAAAAAAAAAAAAAAAAAAAAAAAAAAAAAAAAAAAAAAAAAAAAAAAAAAAAAAAAAAAAAAAAAAAAAAAAAAAAAAAAAAAAAAAAAAAAAAAAAAAAAAAAAAAAAAAAAAAAAAAAAAAAAAAAAAAAAAAAAAAAAAAAAAAAAAAAAAAAAAAAAAAAAAAAAAAAAAAAAAAAAAAAAAAAAAAAAAAAAAAAAAAAAAAAAAAAAAAAAAAAAAAAAAAAAAAAAAAAAAAAAAAAAAAAAAAAAAAAAAAAAAAAAAAAAAAAAAAAAAAAAAAAAAAAAAAAAAAAAAAAAAAAAAAAAAAAAAAAAAAAAAAAAAAAAAAAAAAAAAAAAAAAAAAAAAAAAAAAAAAAAAAAAAAAAAAAAAAAAAAAAAAAAAAAAAAAAAAAAAAAAAAAAAAAAAAAAAAAAAAAAAAAAAAAGAAAAAAAAAAAAAAAAAAAAAAAAAAAAAAAAAAAAAAAAAAAAAAAAAAAAAAAAAAAAAAAAAAAAAAAAAAAAAAAAAAAAAAAAAAAAAAAAAAAAAAAAAAAAAAAAAAAAAAAAAAAAAAAAAAAAAAAAAAAAAAAAAAAAAAAAAAAAAAAAAAAAAAAAAAAAAAAAAAAAAAAAAAAAAAAAAAAAAAAAAAAAAAAAAAAAAAAAAAAAAAAAAAAAAAAAAAAAAAAAAAAAAAAAAAAAAAAAAAAAAAAAAAAAAAAAAAAAAAAAAAAAAAAAAAAAAAAAAAAAAAAAAAAAAAAAAAAAAAAAAAAAAAAAAAAAAAAAAAAAAAAAAAAAAAAAAAAAAAAAAAAAAAAAAAAAAAAAAAAAAAAAAAAAAAAAAAAAAAAAAAAAAAAAAAAAAAAAAAAAAAAAAAAAAAAAAAAAAAAAAAAAAAAAAAAAAAAAAAAAAAAAAAAAAAAAAAAAAAAAAAAAAAAAAAAAAAAAAAAAAAAAAAAAAAAAAAAAAAAAAAAAAAAAAAAAAAAAAAAAAAAAAAAAAAAAAAAAAAAAAAAAAAAAAAAAAAAAAAAAAAAAAAAAAAAAAAAAAAAAAAAAAAAAAAAAAAAAAAAAAAAAAAAAAAAAAAAAAAAAAAAAAAAAAAAAAAAAAAAAAAAAAAAAAAAAAAAAAAAAAAAAAAAAAAAAAAAAAAAAAAAAAAAAAAAAAAAAAAAAAAAAAAAAAAAAAAAAAAAAAAAAAAAAAAAAAAAAAAAAAAAAAAAAAAAAAAAAAAAAAAAAAAAAAAAAAAAAAAAAAAAAAAAAAAAAAAAAAAAAAAAAAAAAAAAAAAAAAAAAAAAAAAAAAAAAAAAAAAAAAAAAAAAAAAAAAAAAAAAAAAAAAAAAAAAAAAAAAAAAAAAAAAAAAAAAAAAAAAAAAAAAAAAAAAAAAAAAAAAAAAAAAAAAAAAAAAAAAAAAAAAAAAAAAAAAAAAAAAAAAAAAAAAAAAAAAAAAAAAAAAAAAAAAAAAAAAAAAAAAAAAAAAAAAAAAAAAAAAAAAAAAAAAAAAAAAAAAAAAAAAAAAAAAAAAAAAAAAAAAAAAAAAAAAAAAATAAAAAAAAAAAAAAAAAAAAAAAAAAAAAAAAAAAAAAAAAAAAAAAAAAAAAAAAAAAAAAAAAAAAAAAAAAAAAAAAAAAAAAAAAAAAAAAAAAAAAAAAAAAAAAAAAAAAAAAAAAAAAAAAAAAAAAAAAAAAAAAAAAAAAAAAAAAAAAAAAAAAAAAAAAAAAAAAAAAAAAAAAAAAAAAAAAAAAAAAAAAAAAAAAAAAAAAAAAAAAAACAAAAAAAAAAAAAAAAAAAAAAAAAAAAAAAAAAAAAAAAAAAAAAAAATAAAAAAAAAAAAAAAAAAAAAAAAAAAAAAAAAAAAAAAAAAAAAAAAAAACAAAAAAAAAAAAAAAAAAAAAAAAAAAAAAAAAAAAAAAAAAAAAAAAAAAAAAAAAAAAAAAAAAAAAAAAAAAAAAAAAAAAAAAAAAAAAAAAAAAAAAAAAAAAAAAAAAAAAAAAAAAAAAAAAAAAAAAAAAAAAAAAAAAAAAAAAAAAAAAAAAAAAAAAAAAAAAAAAAAAAAAAAAAAAAAAAAAAAAAAAAAAAAAAAAAAAAAAAAAAAAAAAAAAAAAAAAAAAAAAAAAAAAAAAAAAAAAAAAAAAAAAAAAAAAAAAAAAAAAAAAAAAAAAAAAAAAAAAAAAAAAAAAAAAAAAAAAAAAAAAAAAAAAAAAAAAAAAAAAAAAAAAAAAAAAAAAAAAAAAAAAAAAAAAAAAAAAAAAAAAAAAAAAAAAAAAAAACAAAAAAAAAAAAAAAAAATAAAAAAAAAAAAAAAAAAAAAAAAAAAAAAAAAAAAAAAAAAAAAAAAAAAAAAAAAAAAAAAAAAAAAAAAAAAAAAAAAAAAAAAAAAAAAAAAAAAAAAAAAAAAAAAAAAAAAAAAAAAAAAAAAAAAAAAAAAAAAAAAAAAAAAAAAAAAAAAAAAAAAAAAAAAAATAAAAAAAAAAAAAAAAAAAAAAAAAAAAAAAAAAAAAAAAAAAAAAAAAAAAAAAAAAAAAAAAAAAAAAAAAAAAAAAAAAAAAAAAAAAAAAAAAAAAAAAAAAAAAAAAAAAAAAAAAAAAAAAAAAAAAAAAAAAAAAAAAAAAAAAAAAAAAAAAAAAAAAAAAAAAAAAAAAAAAAAAAAAAAAAAAAAAAAAAAAAAAAAAAAAAAAAAAAAAAAAAAAAAAAAAAAAAAAAAAAAAAAAAAAAAAAAAAAAAAAAAAAAAAAAAAAAAAAAAAAAAAAAAAAAAAAAAAAAAAAAAAAAAAAAAAAAAAAAAAAAAAAAAAAAAAAAAAAAAAAAAAAAAAAAAAAAAAAAAAAAAAAAAAAAAAAAAAAAAAAAAAAAAAAAAAAAAAAAAAAAAAAAAAAAAAAAAAAAAAAAAAAAAAAAAAAAAAAAAAAAAAAAAAAAAAAAAAAAAAAAAAAAAAAAAAAAAAAAAAAAAAAAAAAAAAAAAAAAAAAAAAAAAAAAAAAAAAAAAAAAAAAAAAAAAAAAAAAAAAAAAAATAAAAAAAAAAAAAAAAAAAAAAAAAAAAAAAAAAAAAAAAAAAAAAAAAAAAAAAAAAAAAAAAAAAAAAAAAAAAAAAAAAAAAAAAAAAAAAAAAAAAAAAAAAAAAAAAAAAAAAAAAAAAAAAAAAAAAAAAAAAAAAAAAAAAACAAAAAAAAAAAAAAAAAAAAAAAAAAAAAAAAAAAAAAAAAAAAAAAAAAAAAAAACAAAAAAAAAAAAAAAAAAAAAAAAAAAAAAAAAAAAAAAAACAAAAAAAAAAAAAAAAAAAAAAAAAAAAAAAAAAAAAAAAAAAAAAAAAAAAAAAAAAAAAAAAAAAAAAAAAAAAAAAAAAAAAAAAAAAAAAAAAAAAAAACAAAAAAAAAAAAAAAAAACAAAAAAAAAAAAAAAAAAAAAAAAAAAAAAAAAAAAAAAAAAAAAAAAAAAAAAAAAAAAAAAAAAAAAAAAAAAAAAAAAAAAAAAAAAAAAAAAAAAAACAAAAAAAAAAAAAAAAAAAAAAAAAAAAAAAAAAATAAAAAAAAAAAAAAAAAAAAAAAAAAAAAAAAAAAAAAAAAAAAAAAAAAAAAAAAAAAAAAAAAACAAAAAAAAAAAAAAAAAAAAAAAAAAAAAAAAAAAAAAAAAAAAAAAAAAAAAAAAAAAAAAAAAAAAAAAAAAAAAAAAAAAAAAAAAAAAAAAAAAAAAAAAAAAAAAAAAAAAAAAAAAAAAAAAAAAAAAAAAAAAAAAAAAAAAAAAAAAAAAAACAAAAAAAAAAAAAAAAAAAAAAAAAAAAAAAAAAAAAAAAAAAAAAAAAAAAAAAAAAAAAAAAAAAAAAAAAAAAAAAAAAAAAAAAAAAAAAAAAAAAACAAAAAAAAAAAAAAAACAAAAAAAAAAAAAAAAAAAAAAAAAAAAAAAAAAAAAAAAAAAAAAAAAAAAAAAAAAAAAAAAAAAAAAAAAAAAAAAAAAAAAAAAAAAAAAAAAAAAAAAAAAAAAAAAAAAAAAAAAAAAAAAAAAAAAAAAAAAAAAAAAAAAAAAAAAAAAAAAAAAAAAAAAAAAAAAAAAAAAAAAAAAAAAAAAAAAAAAAAAAAAAAAACAAAAAAAAAAAAAAAAAAAAAAAAAAAAAAAAAAAAAAAAAAAAAAAAACAAAAAAAAAAAAAACAAAAAAAAAAAAAAAAAAAAAAAAAAAAAAAAAAAAAAAAAAAAAAAAAAAAAAAAAAAAAAAAAAAAAAAAAAAAAAACAAAAAAAAAAAAAAAAAAAAAAAAAAAAAAAAAAAAAAAAGAAAAAAAAAAAAAAAAAAAAAAAAAAAAAAAAAAAAAAAAAAAAAAAAAAAAAAAAAAAAAAACCCAACAAAACCCCCCCCCCCCCCCCCCCCCGCCCCCCCCCCCCCCCCCACCCCCCCCCCCACCCCCCCCCCCCCCCACCCCCCCCCCCCCCCCCCCCCCCCCCACCCCCCCCCCCCCCCCCCCCCCCCCCCCCCCCCCCCCCCCCCCCCCCCCCCCCCCCCCCCCCCCCCCCCCCCCCCCCCCCCCCCCCCCCCCCCCCCCCCCCCCCCCCCCCCCCCCCCCCCCCCCCCCCCCCCACCCCCCCCCCCCCCCCCCCCCCCCCCCCCCCCCCCCCACCCCCCCCCCCCCCCCCCCCCCCCCCCCCCCCCCACCCCCCCCCCCCCCCCCCCCCCCCCCCCCCCCCCCCCCCCCACCCCCCCCCCCCCCCCCCCCCCCCCACCCCCCCCCCCCCCCCCCCCCCCCCCCCCCCCCCCCCCCCCCCCCCCCCCCCCCCCCCCCCCCCCCCCCCCCCACCCCCCCCCCCCCCCCCCCCCCCCCCCCCCCCCCCCCCCCCCACCCCCCCCCCCCCCCCCCCCCCCCCCCCCCCCCCCCCCCCCCCCCCCCCCCCCCCCCCCCCCCCCCACCCCCCCCCCCCCCCCCCCCCCCCCCCCCACCCCCCCCCCCCCCCCCCCCCCCCCCCCCCCCCCCCCCCCCCCCCCCCCCCCCCCCCCCCCCCCCCCCCCCCCCCCCCCCCCCCCCCCCCCCCCCCCCCCCCCCCCCCCCCCCCCCCCCCCCCCCCCCCCCCCCCCCCCCCCCCCCCCCCCCCCCCCCCCCCCCCCCCCCCCCCCCCCACCCCCCCCCCCCCCCCCCCCCCCCCCCCCCCCCCCCCCCCCCCCCCCCCCCCCCCCCCCCCCCCCCCCCCCCCCCCCCCCCCCCCCCCCCCCCCCCCCCCCCCCCCCCCCCCCCCCCCCCCCCCCCCCCCCCCCCCCCCCCCCCCCCCCCCCCCCCCCCCCCCCCCCCCCCCCCCCCCCCCCCCCCCCCCCCCCCCCCCCCCCCCCCCCCCCCCCCCCCCCCCCCCCCCCCCCCCCCCCCCCCCCCCCCCCCCCCCCCCCCCCCCCCCCCCCCCCCCCCCCCCCCCCCCCCCCCCCCCCCCCCCCCCCCCCCCCCCCCCCCCCCCCCCCCCCCCCCCCCCCCCCCCCCCCCCCCCCCCCCCCCCCCCCCCCCCCCCCCCCCCCCCCCCCCCCCACCCCCCCCCCCCCCCCCCCCCCCCCCCCCCCCCACCCCCCCCCCCCCCCCCCCCCCCCCCCCCCCCCCCCCCCCCCCCCCCCCCCCCCCCCCCCCCCCCCCCCCCCCCCCCCCCCCCCCCCCCCCCCCCCCCCCCCCCCCCCCCCCCCCCCCCCCCCCCCCCCCCCCCCCCCCCCCCCCCCCCCCCCCCCCCCCCCCCCCCCCCCCCCCCCCCCCCCCCCCCCCCCCCCCCCCCCCCCCCCCCCCCCCCCCCCCCCCCCCCCCCCCCCCCCCCCCCCCCCCCCCCCCCCCCCCCCCCCCCCCCCCCCCCCCCCCCCCCCCCCCCCCCCCCCCCCCCCCCCCCCCCCCCCCCCCCCCCCCCCCCCCCCCCCCCCCCCCCCCACCCCCCCCCCCCCCCCCCCCCCCCCCCCCCCCCCCCCCCCCCCCCCCCCCCCCCCCCCCCCCCCCCCCCCCCCCCCCCCCCCCCCCCCCCCCCCCCCCCCCCCCCCCCCCCCCCCCCCCCCCCCCCCCCCCCCCCCCCCCCCCCCCCCCCCCCCCCCCCCCCCCCCCCCCCCCCCCCCCCCCCCCCCCCCCCCCCCCCCCCCCCCCCCCCCCCCCCCCCCCCCCCCCCCCCCCCCCCCCCCCCCCCCCCCCCCCCCCCCCCCCCCCCCCCCCCCCCCCCCCCCCCCCCCCCCCCCCCCCCCCCCCCCCCCCCCCCCCCCCCCCCCCCCCCCCCCCCCCCCCCCCCCCCCCCCCCCCCCCCCCCCCCCCCCCCCCCCCCCCCCCCCCCCCCCCCCCCCCCCCCCCCCCCCACCCCCCCCCCCCCCCCCCCCCCCCCCCCCCCCCCCCCCACCCCCCCCCCCCCCCCCCCCCCCCCCCCCCCCCCCCCCCCCCCCCCCCCCCCCCCCCCCCCCCCCCCCCCCCCCCCCCCCCCCCCCCCCCCCCCCCCCCCCCCCCCCCCCCCCCCCCCCCCCCCCCCCCCCCCCCCCCCCCCCCCCCCCCCCCCCCCCCCCCCCCCCCCCCCCCCCCCCCCCCCCCCCCCCCCCCCCCCCCCCCCCCCCCCCCCCCCCCCCCCCCCCCCCCCCCCCCCCCCCCCCCCCCCCCCCCCCCCCCCCCCCCCCCCCCCCCCCCCCCCCCCCCCCCCCCCCCCCCCCCCCCCCCCCCCCCCCCCCCCCCCCCCCCCCCCCCCCCCCCCCCCCCCCCCCCCCCCCCCCCCCCCCCCCCCCCCCCCCCCCCCCCCCCCCCCCCCCCCCCCCCCCCCCCCCCCCCCCCCCACCCCCCCCCCCCCCCCCCCCCCCCCCCCCCCCCCCCCCCCCCCCCCCCCCCCCCCCCCCCCCCCCCCCCCCCCCCCCCCCCCCCCCCCCCCCCCCCCCCCCCCCCCCCCCCCCCCCCCCCCCCCCCCCCCCCCCCCCCCCCCCCCCCCCCCCCCCCCCCCCCCCCCCCCCCCCCCCCCCCCCCCCCCCCCCCCCCCCCCCCCCCCCCCCCCCCCCCCCCCCCCACCCCCCCCCCCCCCCCCCCCCCCCCCCCCCCCCCCCCCCCCCCCCCCCCCCCCCCCCCCCCCCCCCCCCCCCCCCCCCCCCCCCCCCCCCCCCCCCCCCCCCCCCCCCCCCCCCCCCCCCCCCCCCCCCCCCCCCCCCCCCCCCCCCCCCCCCCCCCCCCCCCCCCCCCCCCCCCCCCCCCCCCACCCCCCCCCCCCCCCCCCCCCCCCCCCCCCCCCCCCCCCCCCCCCCCCCCCCCCCCCCCCCCCCCCCCCCCCCCCCCCCCCCCCCCCCCCCCCCCCCCCCCCCCCCCCCCCCCCCCCCCCCCCCCCCCACCCCCCCCCCCCCCCCCCCCCCCCCCCCCCCCCCCCCCCCCCCCCCCCCCCCCCCCCCCCCCCCCCCCCCCCCCCCCCCCCCCCCCCCCCCCCCCCCCCCCCCCCCCCCCCCCCCCCCCCCCCCCCCCCCCCCCCCCCCCCCCCCCCCCCCCCCCCCCCCCCCACCCCCCCCCCCCCCCCCCCCCCCCCCCCCCCCCCCCCCCCCCCCCCCCCCCCCCCCCACCCCCCCCCCCCCCCCCCCCCCCCCCCCCCCCCCCCCCCCCCCCCCCCCCCCCCCCCCCCCCCCCCCCCCCCCCCCCCCCCCCCCCCCCCCCCCCCCCCCCCCCCCCCCCCCCCCCCCCCCCCCCCCCCCCCCCCCCCCCCCCCCCCCCCCCCCCCCCCCCCCCCCCCCCCCCACCCCCCCCCCCCCCCCCCCCCCCCCCCCCCCCCCCCCCCCCCCCCCCCCACCCCCCCCCCCCCCCCCCCCCCCCCCCCCCCCCCCCCCCCCCCCCCCCCCCCCCCCCCCCCCCCCCCCCCCCCCCCCCCCCCCCCCCCCCCCCCCCCCCCCCCACCCCCCCCCCCCCCCCCCCCCCCCCCCCCCCCCCCCCCCCCCCCCCCCCCCCCCCCCCCCCCCCCCCCCCCCCCCCCCCCCCCCCCCCCCCCCCCCCCCCCCCCCCCCCCCCCCCCCCCCCCCCCCCCCCCCCCCCCCCCCCCCCCCCCCCCCCCCCCCCCCCCCCCCCCCCCCCCCCCCCCCCCCCCCCC
>JACCHR010000079.1:0-41149 GCA_013433145.1 Ascaris suum
CTTATGATATTATAAAATATTTGCGCTAAGTGATAATATTAGATAGTAAAATGATATACAAATTTCCAATGCTTTGAGTGAATTACTGGAATGTGCACGACATCAGAGATAGTTAGCTGGAGAGAAACGGAAAAAAAAGGATAAACAATAAAAGTATAAAATAAAAGTAACAATATACGCAAAGTAACGGGGGATAAATGCTGATAGTCTACGGATCGATTATAATTATAAAGATAACGGCGTTGGGAATTTAGGATTTCATTGAAAAAAAAAAAGAATGGAAAAAAACGCCATATTTTAAAACGGAGAAACAATTGAAAAAATAAAATTACCATAGTGAAAAAAAAAAACAGGCCGTAAATTTTTATGACTTCATAAATGTCAATCATTAAGAAGTTGAGAATAAAACTCCGCAGTAATTTGTTTTTCGTTCTTTTTCTTTTTTCATTTCTATAAATTTTCATAAGCAAAAAATCTCATTAAAAATTTCGATTTGCTAATTTCCAAACGATTAAAAAAATAAAACCCCCATATTCTTTTTTCTTTGCGATACAATTTTTACGCATCGCTTCAATCAACTCATCGTCGACGAAAGAAAAAACTCTTTTCAATAAACTATAAAGAAATGCTAAAACACTTCAAGACCACAATTGCATAATCAAATTACTGTAAACATCATAAAGAAAAAATATATTCAAATATGGCCACCATCGTAAATCTATCATCTGATAGAAGAATCCTACGATACGGCAAACCACTGCCAGAACCTGGTTCATGAAGTAGATCACGACTACAAACCTACAACTCAGCTCGTAGAACTTTAATGGCTCCGATCCGGGAGATGTAAACGAATCACTTTCATCGAAAAGTTATTGAATGACTCGCCCTAGAAAGCGAGCAATTTTTTTGGAAGCTATCCACCGCAACTGCATATCTGAAATCAATCCCCACGGATTATTCCAGAAAATTTATGCTCTTACTCCATTAAGAGAGAATTATACACATACATCACATTAAAAATAAACAGTTAACTACCGGCAAAATTGCGACTGAAAAGACTTCCAAAATAAATAATAAATTAAATAAAGCAAGACAATGATGTCATCAATATTTTCCATTTTTATATTATTTCATATCATCCTATCGATGAAATTTATATTTATTCATATAGAAAAGGTAATAATTTCTACTATCATTGATATTATTCTGTTTATCCCTTATGCTACCCCCAATACGCATGATACTACAAAAATATCACGATTGATGATAGAAATCAATTCGCATATTTTTATTTCTAATATACGGAAACACAAAATATTGCCTTTTTATTTTGATTTTCAATATTTTAAATGAGCGCGGAAATGAAACGGGAAACGTAGAGGAACAAATTTTAATACCTATATTATGGTCCAACGATCTATATTATCCGCTAAAAACAAATATGTGACTTCATGGAATCATAGACGCGACAAAAAGCGCAACAAGTAAAATTAATCACTATAGACATCTCAAAGAGTTTAATGCGCTGTATAGAATTCTCAATTCCATAAATCTTTACAGAGAGAAGACATACAAAAGCATTTAATTTCACGTTGCAAAAACTTTCCACCTAACCACCTCTGTATATTTGGAAGACGATAAGGATATCGAATGCTCGGAGTGATGATCGGTGAACCAAAGAGCAGAGGAGGAGTGGAATCAATTTCGGAGATCCCTTTTTTTTGCACAAAAAAAAAAATTCCACTTGGTAAATAACGCATACCCTTCTTAACATTTTAAACAACGACAATCTAATCAAAATCTCAAACCAAAAAATGTTCACGCGCTCTTTCTCGCAAATTATCGCCTTAAATGAGATTCATAAATCGATGTGGAATTATTAGCTATATAAATATATAATTATTATCTTATATAAATAATCTCTTATTATTATGAGGTAAAGATTTCTCATTATATTTATTAAAATCGAAAATAAAAATTTCCCTTCACATAGAAAAATGTATAGTTTCGAACAATATTGTAATATTTGAATTTACATATTTCTGAACCATTTTAGAAAGTAGCTATGCAATAATGCCTATTGAAAATGAAACATTAACCCAAAAAAGGAAGTGCTATCGGTTTATCGATTGATTAGCACGTATCGTTTATCGATTGATAAGACATAATAAACAAAATAAGAAGATTTACTTAGAGAGATCAATTAGTTGTGATTATTCAACTTGGAATTCTCAACCTATTATCTGGTCTTGGCTCATCAACTGCTAAGCTCGATTCCTAAATAAAGGGATATTTTATGTTTAGATTACAATTTATGTAGGTGGAGCAGATTTATATGACTCTAGACTCAGGCCGAATTTTTTCACTGTCAACTAGTAGGCCCATAAGCGCTTACAGGACCTAGACTTCAAAATCACAGGCGACTTAGCCCAACAACTGCAAAAATAACGACTACAGTCCGCCAGTTGATAAAACCTCACGAGAGAATGATAACGTCAAAAAAGTTTTTTCACTAGAATGATGAAGCTGCTTTAAATTCAATGAACGCAAACGCTAAACTTGATGCTGATTACTTATCAGCTGATATGCTCATATGAGCTGAATTTCTCCGGTCAAATATCATGTCCAGCTATTTCATTCTCTTATGTTTTTAATAATACCTGGGGAAATTATTATCGAGAGACAGATAGCGACACAGATTACAACGAGTTTTGCACGATCATCGCTAAAAACGGAACAGAGATGAGGGAAAATGCGCAACAGTTATAATAGAAAAGAATTGGAAGATCAAACTAGTTACACAATTGCACCATAAAATCATTTAGTTAGCATAATAATCTATAAAACTCTTATAAGAAGCCTCTTGATACGATAATGAATGAAAAAATCGACTAGCAGGACATGATAGAAACGTAATATAATCTATCATTACATACGCGATGATCAGTAAACTACGAAATCGAGTATCGTCTCCAAGCAGGACCGCCAGCACGTTCGTAAGCAATCTCTATCTTCATCGGGGTTGCAACCCAATAGTTACCACCGACCAGCAGTGGAGAACAAAGATATCGTTCCAACTGAAAGTCCATCGTATTCGTAAATCAGGATATGCTAGAAAAATAAGGTAATCAAAAGACCATTCTCTTCAAGGAAACAATCATCAGATGCTACCTCTTTCATGAGAGAAACCTTTCATTCCCTTCCTTTCACACCTAAATAATCCACTCATAGTTCCCCTCTACCGTCTAGCACCTCATTATTCTACAGATATCTGAAGAAAGAGGATGACGATCATTTCTTTGATGTTACGAAATTTCAGCTGCTATAAAATATTATTAAAACATCAAACAAACTTATTCAAAAATACTACGAAATACCTTTCAAAAACAAATTTCTGCGATAGAAGGAATAATGATCGTCTTTATACCCTTAAACGAAGAGCTCTAATAAAGACTCAAATATGCGCGAATCCGCAAAGACAACAAATGAACGTTTAGCGATGAACATAAAAAACGATGTATGCGAATAGACGGCGATTATTTCATTTCGTCTCCCCTCTCTAATTATAACCCCTCTCCCTTTTCCGGATAAGAGTGCTTCTAACTTTGATCTTTCCATGCCTCAACCGGCTGAAAAAAATACTTCTCTCTATGAATTTCGGCTCTCATTCAAACAGTCTATAAGAACGCTTTGAAAAATATGGATGTACGAGGAACACTTAATGAAAGAAATATATCAGAGCAACAAAATAAAGATAATAAAGAAACGATCCATAAAAAACTGACCATATTAAAGTCGAACGAGGTGGAAACACATATTAATCGATGTCAGTTCGGTACGTCGAGATGTGGCACATTCGCAGAATGCAATCAACGAGAGCGCCGTCACACGTTCACATCCGCTAACGTTCACGTCACGCAATAGAGGCATCGTCGCGCTATTGTTGTCACAAAACTTATCGGATAATCTAAACACAAAAGCTTCGTCTCAGATATGAAATTATTTTTTAAAATATTTTAAAATATCTCCTAAAGAATTTTTCAAAATTGAATAAACGGAAGAAATGCGACTAAAAAAACAATGGAATAGGGGGAATAAAAATTCAATGACCGCTGTTTTAAACCAATCTCAAAGTGGGAGAACGGTGTAGCGTTCACCAAATGGGAACAGTCAGTGGAAAATAATCACTGTACAAACTGAAGCTGAGCGATCCACTACGAAGCTGCTGTGAATTGATCGTCTAAACTCGAGAGATTATTGCTGTGCACTCGAAGATCAACTAAAAAATTAAATCCTTTATAATTCTGACGAGTGGTCTAATAGCTTAAATATGCATTTACTGCTAAATATTGAAAGCAATCGAAGCCGCAGAGCTTCAAATGGATCTTATTTCAAAGAAAAATATGACCAATTCTCGAACCTGATTACTATCAGTACACTAATTGAGGCAAGCGAATGAAACGATGGTGCGATAAGTCGTGAGAGCATCGATTCGTGCCGATCGGTAGATATAGAATACAGCCGCATAATGAGATCTCCTCTAAGCAAGCGAACCTTCGCAATTAACGCTAATGTCCATGCGTGTATTTTCGATAGATTAACGCCACGAATATGAAGTGCGGCTGATGGTCGATGGTGTGCATTACGAAGCACACTATGGAACGTGAGATCCTCTAGATGGCATTGTTCGCCTTCCTGATAAAAAAATTCCCTATACTCATCTCTCTGAGCAATACTGAAAGAAAACCTAAGCGGGATTCTGTTCTTATTTATTGCAATTCATATAGACGGAATCGTTACTTATCATAGAACGCAGGGTATGACACAATTCGCAACATCGTCGTGATCAATTTGGTTGGCCCAAACTTAAGCATAACTTCAAATTATCATATATTCAATAGGGAAACAAAGATAGATAAATAGGAACGATATTTACCCATGGGGACATTCATTAAAACTTCACAAAAATTCAACATTAATCATAAAACACTATAGAAATATAACAATATAAAATAAAAAGGATCATACTTTTGGGATAAGATCGTCGTCGATAGACACCGAACGAATCTCATCGCCACATTGCTCGGAATAAAGTGGAGTAGAATGGGGCATGTTCACGAGCATGCGTCGCACATGAACAAATCGTTATATGTGTTCGTGCGTGTGTGGTGGAATAATTGAATTTAGCATTGCATGATGATGCGTCCAAATTGATACGAATCTCCAATGTTCGAGGATACGAGCGTGAGAGAAGCGATAGCCAACGACGAATGTAAATGAGGCTGGAATACGTTCCGATTTCCGGTAGACGTTCCAAAATATTCTGCAATACTTCCGACGGGATCTGTCCATCATCAAACAATCGAATGCGCCACCTGAAACACCGATCTTTCAAATACATACATCTCAACATATCGGCGGAAGTGGTTATTAGCACGAGCTTATCAACTTCACACCCAAAAAAAAAAAAAAAAAAAAAAAACAGTGAGAAGTAGAAAAAAAAAGATCTAAGGTGCTCAAAACTCAAGAAGAAGTTCCACCGATAGTCTGGAAGGGATTTCCATATTTAACATATACGTAAATAATTATTCATTATACTCAATGAAAACCACATCGTTGAAATCAATAAACATAATCCAACCAAAAAAACTTCCGACTTAATTCTTGAAGATTCCATATATTTATTCAAAAGAGCTGTCAGTGGGACAGTGCTTATCGAAGGACGAAAAGAAGAATCGAAATGTGCAAACACCTCCTCTGCAACAGCCACTTAGCACTATATTTCGTTAACTAGTATACTGTCTAGAGATGAAGTAATAAAGTTCCGCCTTATTCTATGCAAATATAAAGTAACCACAATAACAGCACACGATATTACCTGATCGATTAAATCAGTATATTATTTATTTTAACAAAATCCCTCCTAAGGTAACCTAGAACACAAGTTGCTCAAAAATCCCACCACAAGCAAATTACATCATAAGTGCGCAATATCCCAATTCGGGGAAATTAGATCATAACTGCCCACACATCTTGCCTCAGGTAAAATGAATCACAACTGCTCAAACATCCTACCTCAGGCAGCCTAGAACACATCTGCTCACAAAACTTTAAATCATGGAATTAGATCATAAGTGGTTAAACATCCTACCTCAGGCAGCCTAGAACACACCTGCTCAAAAATCCTACCTCATGGAAATTAGAGCACATGAGATGAGAAATCCAAACTCAGGCAACCTAGACCTCAAGTGCACAAACGTCTTACCTCAGGCAAATTTAAAAACAAGTCCTCAAACATCCTACCCCACGTCATAAGTGCTCAAAAATCCAACTCAGGCAAACTGGATCACAAATGCTCAAACATCCTACTTCAGGAAAATTAGATCACAACTCCTCATAAATCCTACCTCACGCAAATTAGATCACAAGTCCACAAACAGATTACCTTAGGCAACCTAGATCACATGAGCTCAAAAATCCTACCTCATAGAAGTCAGATCATAAATGCTCAAACAACCTACCTCAGGCAGCCTAGAAACACACCTGCTCAAAAATTCAAACTCCTCGAATTTAAATCAGAAGTGCTCAAACGCTCTCACCTCAGGCAGCCTAGAACGGACCTGTTCAAAATTGTTAAATCATGGAAATTAGATCATAGGGGCCCAAACATCCTACCTCGGCAGCTAGAACAGACCTGCTCAAAAATCCTACTCATAGAAGTTCAGATCAGAAATGCTCAAACATCCTACCTCAGGCAGCCTAGAACACATCTGCTCAAATCCTAAATCATGGAAATCTAGATCATAAGTGCTTTAAACGTCCTACCTCAGGCAGCCTAGAACACACCTGCTCAAAAACCTTTAAATCATGGAAATTAGATCTTAAGTGGATTAAACATCCTACCTCAGGCAGCCTAGAACACATCTGCTCAAAACCTTTAAATCATGGAAATTAGATCATAAGTGCGTTAAACATCCTACCTCAGGCAGCCTAGAACACACATCTGCTCAAAAACCTTTAAATCATGGAAATTAGATCATAATTGGTTAAACATCCTACCTCAGGCAGCCTGAAACACACTGCTCAAAAATCCTACCTCATGGAAATTAGAGCACATGAGATGAGAAATCCCAACTCAGGCAACCTAGACCTCAAGTGCACAATCGTCTTACCTCAGGCAATTAAAAACAAGTCCTCAAAATCCTACCCCACGTCGTAAGTGCTCAAAAATCCCAAACTCAGGCAAATTGGGATCACAAATGCTCAAACATCCTACTTCAGGAAAATTAGATCACAACTCCTCATAAATCCTACCTCACGCAAATTAGATCACAAGTCCACAAACAGATTACTTAGGCAACCTATATCACATGAGCTCAAAAATCCTACCTCATGGAATTTAGATCACAAGTGCTCAAACTTGTTACCTCAGGCAGCCTAGAACACAGCTGCTCAAAATGCAAACTTCTGAATTTAAATCAGAAGTGCTCAAACGTCTACCTCAGGCAGCCTAGAACACACCTGCTCAATACCTCCTAACCTCATAGGAAGTTAGATCATAAATGCTCAAACATCCTACCTCAGGCAGCCTAGAACACACCTGCTCAAAATTTTTAAATCATGGAAAATAGATGATAGGGGCCCAACATCCTACCTCAGGCAGCCTAGAACACAACTGCTCAAAAACTTTAAATCATGGAAAATTAGATCATAAGTGGTTACAACATCCTACCTCAGCAGCCTAGAACACACCTGCTCAAAAATCCTCCTCATGGAAATTAGAGCACATGAGATGAGAAATCCAAACTCAGGCAACCTAGACCTCAAGTGCACAAACGTCCTTACCTCAGGCAAATTTAAAAATAAGTCCTCAAACATCCTACCCCACGTCATAAGTGCTCAAAATCTAACTCAGGCAAATTGGATCACAAATGGTCAAACATCCTACTTCAGGAAAATTGATCACAACTCCTCATAAAATCCTACCTCACGCAAATTAGATCACAAGTCCACAAACAGCATTACCTTACGCACCTAGATCACACGAGCTCAAAACTCCTACCTCATGGAATTTAGATCCTCAAAGTGCTCAATCATTCCTACCTCAGGCAGCCTAGAACAGACCCTGCTCAGAAATCCTACCTCATAGAAGTCAGATCCATAAATGATTCAAACATCCTACCTCAGGCAGCCTAGAACACATCTGCTCAAAATTTTTAAATCATGGAAATTAGATGATAGGGCCCCAAAAACATCCTACCTCAGGCAGTCCTAGAACAACACCTGCTCAAAAATCCTACCTCATGGAAATTAGAGCACATGAGATGAGAAATCACACTCAGGCAACCCTAGACCTCAAGTGCACAAACGTCTTACCTCAGGCAAATTTAAAACATAGTCCTCAAACATCCTACCCCACGTCATAGTGCTCAAAAATCCTAACTCAGGCAAATTGGATCACAAATGGTCAAACATCCTTACTTCAGGAAAATTAGATCACAACTCCTCTCTCATACATCCTACCTCACGCAAATTAGATCACAAGTCCACAAACAGATTACCTTAGGCAACCTAGATCACATGAGCTCAAAAATCCTACCTCATAGAAGTCAGATCATAAATGCTCAAACATCCTACCTCAGGCAGCCTAGAACACACCTGCTCAAAAATGCAAACTCCTCGAATTTAAATCAGAAGTGCTCAAACGTCTCACCTCAGGCAGCCTAGAACGGACCTGCTCAAAATTGTTAAATCATGGAAATTAGATCATAGGGGCCCACTAAACATCCTACCTCAGGCAGCCTAGAAACAGACCTGCCAAAAAATCCTACCCTCATAGAAGTCAGATCATAAAGCTCAAACATCCTACCTCAGGCAGCCTAGAACACATCTGCTCAAAATTTTTTAAATCATGGAAATTAGATGATAGGGGCCCAAACATCCTACCTCACGCCTAGAACACACCTGCTCAAAACCTTTAAATCATGGAAATTAGATCATAAGTGGTTAAACATCCTACTTCAGGCAGCCTAGAACACACCTGCTCTAAAAATCCTACCTCATGGAAATTAGAGCACATGAGTGAGAAATCCAACCTCAGGCAACCTAGACCTCAAGTGCACAAACGTCTTACCTCAGGCAATTTTAAAAAAAGTCCTCAAACATCCTACCCCACGTCATAAGTGCTCAAAATCCTAACTCAGGCAAATTGGATCACAAATGCTCAAACATCCTACTTCAGGAAAATTAGATCACAACTCCTCATAAATCCTACCTCACGCAAATTAGATCACAAGTCCACAAACAGATTACCTAGGCAACCTAGATCACATGAGCTCAAAAATCCTACCTCATAGAAGTCAGATCATAAATGCTCAAACATCCTACCTCAGGCAGCCTAGAAACACACCTGCTCAAAAAATGCAAAACTCCTGAATTTAAATCAGAAGTGCTCAAAGTCTCACCTCAGGCAGCCTAGAACGGACCTGCTCAAAATTGTTAAATCATGGAAATTAGATCATAGGGGCCCAACACATCCTACCTCAGGCAGCCTAGAACAGACCTGCCAAAAAATCCTACCTCATAGAAGTCAGATCATAAATGCTCAAACATCCTACTCAGGCAGCCTAGAACACATCTGCTCAAAAATTTTAACTCCACGAATTTAAATCAGAAGTGCTCAAACGTCTCACCTCAGGCAGCCTAGAACGGACCTGCTCAAAATTTTAAATCATGGAAATTAGATCATCATAGGGGCACAAAAACATCCTACCTCAGGCAGCCTAGAACAGACCTGCTAAAAAATCCTACCTCATAAGAAGTCAGATCATAAAAGCTCAAACATCCTACCTCAGGCAGCCCTAGAACACATCTGCTCAAAAGTTTTAAATCCTGGAAATTAAGAGATAGGGGCCAAACATCCTACCTCAGGCAGCTTAGAACACACTGCTCAACAACTTTAAATCATGGAAATTAGATCATAAGTGGTTAAACATCCTACCTCAGGCAGCCTAGAAACACACCTGCTCTAAAAATCCTACCTATGGAAATTAGAGCACATGAGATCTAGAGAAATCCAAATCAGGCAACCTAGACCTCAAGTGCACAAACGTCTTACCTCAGGCAAATTTAAAAACAAGTCCTCAACATCCTACCCCACGTAGTAAGTGCTCAAAAATCTAACTCAGGCAAAATTGGATCACAAAATGCTCAAACATCTACTTCAGGAAAATTAGATCACAAACTCCTCATAAATCCTACCTCACGCAAATTAGATCACAAGGTCCACAAACAGATTACCTTAGGCAACCTAGATCACACGAGCTCAAAAATCCTACCTCATAGAATTCAGATCATAAATGCTCAAATCCTACCTCAGGCAGCTAGAACACATGCTCAAAAATTTTAAACTCATGGAATTCAGATGATAGTGCCAAACATCCTAACTCAGGCAGCCTAGAACACACCTGCTCAAAAACTTTAAATCATGGAAATTAGATCATAAGTGGTTAACATCCTACCTCAGGCAGCCTAGAACACACCTGCTCAAAAAATCCTACCTCATGGAAATTAGAGCACATGAGATGAGAAATCCAAACTCAGGCAACCTGACCTCAAGTGCAACAAACGTCTTACCTCAGGCAAATTTAAAACATAAGTCCTCAAACATCCTACCCCACGTCATAAGTGCTCAAAAATCCTAACTCAGGCAAATTGGATCACAAATGCTCAAACATCCTACTTCAGGAAAATTAGATCACAACTCCTCATAAATCCTACCTCACGCAAATTAGATCACAAGTCCACAAACAGATTACCTTAGGCAACCTAGATCACACGAGCTCAAAAATCCTACCTCATGGAATTTAGATCACAAGTGCTCAAAATTCCTACCTCAGGCAGCCTAGACAGACCTGCTCAAAAATCAATACTCATAGAAGTCAGATCATTAAATGCTCAAACATCCTACCTCAGGCAGCCTAGACACATCTGCTCAAAATTTTTAAATCATGGAAATTAGATGATAGTGGTTAAACATCCTACCTCAGGCAGCCTAGAACACACCTGCTCAAAAATCCTACCTCATGGAAATTAGAGCACATGAGATGAGAAATCCAAACTCAGGCAACCTAGACCTCAAGTGCACAAACGTCTTACCTCAGGCAAATTTTAAAAATAAGTCCTCAAACATCCTACCCCACGTCATAAGTGCTCAAAAATCCTAACTCAGGCAAATTGGATCACAAATGGTGCTCAAACATCCTACTTCAGGAATTAGATAGATCACAACTCCTCATAAATCCTCCTCACGCAAATTAGATCACAAGTCCACAAACAGATTACCTTAGGCAACCTAGATCACATGAGCTCAAAAATCCTACCTCATAGAAGTCAGATCATAAATGCTCAAACATCCTACCTCAGGCAGCCTAGAACACACCTGCTCAAAAATGCAAACTCCTCGAATTTAAATCAGAAGTGCTCAAACGTCTCACCTCAGGCAGCCTAGAACGGACCTGCTCAAAATTGTTAAATCATGGAAATTAGATCATAGGGGCCAACATCCTACCTCAGGCAGCCTAGAACAGACCTGCCAAAAAAAATCCTACCTCATAGAAGTCAGATCATAAATGCTCAAACATCCTACCTCAGGCAGCCTAGAACACATCTGCTCAAAATTTTTAAATCATGGAAATTAGATGATAGGGGCCCAAACATCCTACCTCAGGCAGCCTAGAACACACCTGCTCAAAAACTTTAAATCATGGAAATTAGATCATAAGTGGTTAAACATCCTACCTCAGGCAGCCTAGAACACACCTGCTCAAAAATCCTACCTCATGGAAATTAGAGCACATGAGACGAGAAATCCAAACTCAGGCAACCTAGACCTCAAGTGCACAAACGTCTTACCTCAGGCAAATTTAAAAACAAGTCCTCAAACATCCTACCCCACGTCATAAGTGCTCAAAAATCCTAACTCAGGCAAATTGGATCACAAATGCTCAAACATCCTACTTCAGGAAAATTAGATCACAACTCTCATAAATCCTACCTCACGCAAATTAGATCACAAGTCCACAAACAGTTACCTTGGCAACCTAGATCACATGGAGCTCAAAAATCCTACCTCATAGGAAGTCAGATCATAAATGCTCAAACATCCTACCTCAGGCAGCCTAGAACACACCTGCTCAAAAATGCAAAACTCCTCGATTTTAAATCTAAGTGCTCAAAAGTCTCACATCAACTGGAGCCTAGAACGGACCTGCTCAAAATTGTTAAATCATGGAAATTAGATCATAGGGGCCACACACGTCTACCTCAGGCAGCCTAGAACGACCTGCCAAAAAAATCCTACCTCATAGAAGTCAGATCATAAATGCTCCAAACATCCTACCTCAGGCAGCCTAGAAAACACCTGCTCAAAAATGCTAAACTCCTCGAATTTAAATCAGAAGTGCTCAAACGTCCTCACCTCAGGCAGCCTAGAAACGGACCTGCTCAAAATTGTTAAATCATGGAAATTAGATCATAGGGGCACAAACATCCTACCTCAGGCAGCCTAGAACAGACCTGCTAAAAAATCCTACCTCATGAAGTCAGATCATAAATGCTCAAACATCCTACCTCAGGCAGCCTAGAACACATCTGCTCAAAATTTTTAAATCATGGAAATTAGATGATAGGGGCCCAAACATCCTACCTCAGGCAGCCTAGAACACACCTGCTCAAAAACTTTAAATCATGGAAATTAGATCATAAGTGGTTAAACATCCTACCTCAGGCAGCCTAGAACACACCTGCTCAAAAATCCTACCTCATGGAAATTAGAGCACATGAGATGAGAAATCCAAACTCAGGCAACCTAGACCTCAAGTGCACAAACGTCTTACCTCAGGCAAATTTAAAAACAAGTCCTCAAACATCCTACCCACGTCATAAGTGCTCAAAAATCCTAACTCAGGCAAATTGGATCACAAATGCTCAAACATCCTACTTCAGGAAAATTAGATCACAACTCCTCATAAATCCTACCTCACGCAAATTAGATCACAAGTCCACAAACAGATTACCTTAGGCAACCTAGATCACACGAGCTCAAAAAATCCTACCTCATGGAATTTAGATCACAAGTGCTCAAACTTCCTACCTCAGGCAGCCTAGAACAGACCTGCTCAAAAATCCTACCTCATAGAAGTCAGATCATAAATGCTCAAAATCCTACCTCAGGCAGCCTAGAACACATCTGCTCAAAACCTTTAAATCATGGAAATTAGATCATAAGTGGTTAAACATCCTACCTCAGGCAGCCTAGAACACACCTGCTCAAAAATCCTACCTCATGGAAATTAGAGCACATGAGATGAGAAATCCAAACTCAGGCAACCTAGACCTCAAGTGCACAAACGTCTTACCTCAGGCAAATTTAAAAATAGTCCTCAAACATCCTACCCCACGTCATAAGTGCTCAAAAATCCTAACTCAGGCAAATTGGATCACAAATGGTCAAACATCCTACTTCAGGAAAATTAGATCACAACTCCTCATAAATCCTACCTCACGCAAATTAGATCACAAGTCCACAAACAGATTACCTTAGGCAACCTAGATCACATGAGCTCAAAAATCCTACCTCATAGAAGTCAGATCATAAATGCTCAAACTCCTACCTCAGGCAGCCTAGAACACACCTGCTCAAAAATGCAAACTCCTCGAATTAAATCAGAAGTGCTCAAACGTCTCACCTCAGGCAGCCTAGAACGGACCTGCTCAAAATTGTTAAATCATGGAAATTAGATCATAGGGGCCAAACATCCTACCTCAGGCAGCCTAGAACAGACCTGCCAAAAAAATCCTACCTCATAGAAGTCAGATCATAAATGCTCAAACATCCTACCTCAGGCAGCCTAGAACACATCTGCTCAAAATTTTTAAATCATGGAAATTAGATGATAGGGGCCCAAACATCCTACCTCAGGCAGCCTAGAACACACTGCTCAAAAACTTTAAATCATGGAAATTAGATCATAAGTGGTTAAACATCCTACCTCAGGCAGCCTAGAACACACCTGCTCAAAAATCCTACCTCATGGAAATTAGAGCACATGAGACGAGAAATCCAAACTCAGGCAACCTAGACCTCAAGTGCACAAACGTCTTACCTCAGGCAAATTTAAAAACAAGTCCTCAAACATCCTACCCCACGTCATAAGTGCTCAAAAATCCTAACTCAGGCAAATTGGATCACAAATGCTCAAACATCCTACTTCAGGAAAATTAGATCACAACTCCTCATAAATCCTACCTCACGCAAATTAGATCACAAGTCCACAAACAGATTACCTTAGGCAACCTAGATCACATGAGCTCAAAAATCCTACCTCATAGAAGTCAGATCATAAATGCTCAAACATCCTACCTCAGGCAGCCTAGAACACACCTGCTCAAAAATGCTAACTCCTCGAATTTAAATCAGAAGTGCTCAAACGTCTCACCTCAGGCAGCCTAGAACGGACCTGCTCAAAATTGTTAAATCATGGAAATTAGATCATAGGGGCCCAAACATCCTACCTCAGGCAGCTTAGAACAGACCTGCCAAAAAATCCTACCTCATAGAAGTCAGATCATAAATGCTCAAACATCCTACCTCAGGCAGCCTAGAACACATCTGCTCAAAATTTTTAAATCATGGAAATTAGATGATAGGGGCCCAAACATCCTACCTCAGGCAGCCTAGAACACACCTGCTCAAAAACCTTTAAATCATGGAAATTAGATCATAAGTGGTTAAACATCCTACCTCAGGCAGCCTAGAACACACCTGCTCAAAAATCCTACCTCATGGAAATTAGAGCACATGAGATGAGAAATCCAAACTCAGGCAACCTAGACCTCAAGTGCACAAACGTCTTACCTCAGGCAAATTTAAAAACAAGTCCTCAAACATCCTACCCCACGTCATAAGTGCTCAAAAATCCTAACTCAGGCAAATTGGATCACAAATGCTCAAACATCCTACTTCAGGAAAATTAGATCACAACTCCTCATAAATCCTACCTCACGCAAATTAGATCACAAGTCCACAAACAGATTACCTTAGGCAACCTAGATCACACGAGCTCAAAAATCCTACCTCATGGAATTTAGATCACATGTGCTCAAACTTCCTACCTCAGGCAGCCTAGAACAGACCTGCTCAAAAATCCTACCTCATAGAAGTCAGATCATAAATGCTCAAACATCCTACCTCAGGCAGCCTAGAACACATCTGCTCAAAACCTTTAAATCATGGAAATTAGATCATAAGTGGTTAAACATCCTACCTCAGGCAGCCTAGAACACACCTGCTCAAAAATCCTACCTCATGGAAATTAGAGCACATGAGATGAGAAATCCAAACTCAGGCAACCTAGACCTCAAGTGCACAAACGTCTTACCTCAGGCAAATTTAAAAACAAGTCCTCAAACATCCTACCCCACGTCATAAGTGCTCAAAAATCCTAACTCAGGCAAATTGGATCACAAATGGTCAAACATCCTACTTCAGGAAAATTAGATCACAACTCCTCATAAATCCTACCTCACGCAAATTAGATCACAAGTCCACAAACAGATTACCTTAGGCAACCTAGATCACATGAGCTCAAAAATCCTACCTCATGGAAGTCAGATCATAAATGCTCAACATCCTACCTCAGGCAGCCTAGAACACACCTGCTCAAAAATGCAAACTCCTCGAATTTAAATCAGAAGTGCTCAAACGTCTCACCTCAGGCAGCCTAGAACGGACTGCTCAAAATTGTTAAATCATGGAAATTAGATCATAGGGGCCAAACATCCTACCTCAGGCAGCCTAGAACAGACCTGCCAAAAAAATCCTACCTCATAGAAGTCAGATCATAAATGCTCAAACATCCTACCTCAGGCAGCCTAGAACACATCTGCTCAAAACCTTTAAATCATGGAAATTAGATCATAAGTGGTTAAACATCCTACCTCAGGCAGCCTAGAACACACCTGCTCAAAATCCTACCTCATGGAAATTAGAGCACATGAGATGAGAAATCCAAACTCAGGCAACCTAGACCTCAAGTGCACAAACGTCTTACCTCAGGCAAATTTAAAAATAAGTCCTCAAACATCCTACCCCACGTCATAAGTGCTCAAAAATCCTAACTCAGGCAAATTGGATCACAAATGGTCAAACATCCTACTTCAGGAAAATTAGATCACAACTCCTCATAAATCCTACCTCACGCAAATTAGATCACAAGTCCACAAACAGATTACCTTAGGCAACCTAGATCACACGAGCTCAAAAATCCTACCTCATGGAATTTAGATCACAAGTGCTCAAACTTCCTACCTCAGGCAGCCTAGAACAGACCTGCTCAAAAATCCTACCTCATAGAAGTCAGATCATAAATGCTCAAACATCCTACCTCAGGCAGCCTAGAACACATCTGCTCAAAACCTTTAAATCATGGAAATTAGATCATAAGTGGTTAAACATCCTACCTCAGGCAGCCTAGAACACACCTGCTCAAAAATCCTACCTCATGGAAATTAGAGCACATGAGATGAGAAATCCAAACTCAGGCAACCTAGACCTCAAGTGCACAAACGTCTTACCTCAGGCAAATTTAAAAACAAGTCCTCAAACATCCTACCCCACGTCATAAGTGCTCAAAAATCCTAACTCAGGCAAATTGGATCACAAATGGTCAAACATCCTACTTCAGGAAAATTAGATCACAACTCCTCATAAATCCTACCTCACGCAAATTAGATCACAAGTCCACAAACAGATTACCTTAGGCAACCTAGATCACATGAGCTCAAAAATCCTACCTCATAGAAGTCAGATCATAAATGCTCAAACATCCTACCTCAGGCAGCCTAGAACACACCTGCTCAAAAATGCAAACTCCTCGAATTTAAATCAGAAGTGCTCAAACGTCTCACCTCAGGCAGCCTAGAACGGACCTGCTCAAAATTCTTAAATCATGGAAATTAGATCATAGGGGCCCAAACATCCTACCTCAGGCAGCCTAGAACAGACCTGCCAAAAAAATCCTACCTCATAGAAGTCAGATCATAAATGCTCAAACATCCTACCTCAGGCAGCCTAGAACACATCTGCTCAAAATTTTTAAATCATGGAAATTAGATGATAGGGGCCCAAACATCCTACCTCAGGCAGCCTAGAACACACCTGCTCAAAAACTTTAAATCATGGAAATTAGATCATAAGTGGTTAAACATCCTACCTCAGGCAGCCTAGAACACACCTGCTCAAAAATCCTACCTCATAGAAGTCAGATCATAAATGCTCAAAGATCCTACCTCAGGCAGCCTAGAACACATCTGCTCAAAACCTTTAAATCATGGAAATTAGATCATAAGTGGTTAAACATCCTACCTCAGGCAGCCTAGAACACACCTGCTCAAAAATCCTACCTCATGGAAATTAGAGCACATGAGACGAAAATCCAAACTCAGGCAACCTAGACCTCAAGTGCACAAACGTCTTACCTCAGGCAAATTTAAAAACAAGTCCTCAAACATCCTACCCACGTCATAAGTGCTCAAAAATCCTAACTCAGGCAAATTGGATCACAAA
This sequence comes from Ascaris suum, assembly GCA_013433145.1. NCBI lineage: Eukaryota > Metazoa > Nematoda > Chromadorea > Rhabditida > Ascarididae > Ascaris > Ascaris suum. The sequence goes on from JACCHR010000079.1 coordinate 17,627, forward strand.
TGCTCAAACATCCTACTTCAGGAAAATTAGATCACAACTCCTCATAAATCCTACCTCACGCAAATTAGATCACAAGTCCACAAACAGATTACCTTAGGCAACCTAGATCACACGAGCTCAAAAATCCTACCTCATGGAATTTAGATCACAAGTGCTCAAACTTCCTACCTCAGGCAGCCTAGAACAGACCTGCTCAAAAATCCTACCTCATAGAAGTCAGATCATAAATGCTCAAACATCCTACCTCAGGCAGCCTAGAACACATCTGCTCAAAACCTTTAAATCATGGAAATTAGATCATAAGTGGTTAAACATCCTACCTCAGGCAGCCTAGAACACACCTGCTCAAAAATCCTACCTCATGGAAATTAGAGCACATGAGATGAGAAATCCAAACTCAGGCAACCTAGACCTCAAGTGCACAAACGTCTTACCTCAGGCAAATTTAAAAATAAGTCCTCAAACATCCTACCCCACGTCATAAGTGCTCAAAAATCCTAACTCAGGCAAATTGGATCACAAATGGTCAAACATCCTACTTCAGGAAAATTAGATCACAACTCCTCATAAATCCTACCTCACGCAAATTAGATCACAAGTCCACAAACAGATTACCTTAGGCAACCTAGATCACATGAGCTCAAAAATCCTACCTCATAGAAGTCAGATCATAAATGCTCAAACATCCTACCTCAGGCAGCCTAGAACACACCTGCTCAAAAATGCAAACTCCTCGAATTTAAATCAGAAGTGCTCAAACGTCTCACCTCAGGCAGCCTAGAACGGACCTGCTCAAAATTGTTAAATCATGGAAATTAGATCATAGGGGCCCAAACATCCTACCTCAGGCAGCCTAGAACAGACCTGCCAAAAAAATCCTACCTCATAGAAGTCAGATCATAAATGCTCAAACATCCTACCTCAGGCAGCCTAGAACACATCTGCTCAAAATTTTTAAATCATGGAAATTAGATGATAGGGGCCCAAACATCCTACCTCAGGCAGCCTAGAACACACCTGCTCAAAAACTTTAAATCATGGAAATTAGATCATAAGTGGTTAAACATCCTACCTCAGGCAGCCTAGAACACACCTGCTCTAAAAATCCTACCTCATGGAAATTAGAGCACATGAGACGAGAAATCCAAACTCAGGCAACCTAGACCTCAAGTGCACAAACGTCTTACCTCAGGCAAATTTAAAAACAAGTCCTCAAACATCCTACCCCACGTCATAAGTGCTCAAAAATCCTAACTCAGGCAAATTGGATCACAAATGCTCAAACATCCTACTTCAGGAAAATTAGATCACAACTCCTCATAAATCCTACCTCACGCAAATTAGATCACAAGTCCACAAACAGATTACCTTAGGCAACCTAGATCACATGAGCTCAAAAATCCTACCTCATAGAAGTCAGATCATAAATGCTCAAACATCCTACCTCAGGCAGCCTAGAACACACCTGCTCAAAAATGCTAACTCCTCGAATTTAAATCAGAAGTGCTCAAACGTCTCACCTCAGGCAGCCTAGAACGGACCTGCTCAAAATTGTTAAATCATGGAAATTAGATCATAGGGGCCCAAACATCCTACCTCAGGCAGCCTAGAACAGACCTGCCAAAAAAATCCTACCTCATAGAAGTCAGATCATAAATGCTCAAACATCCTACCTCAGGCAGCCTAGAACACATCTGCTCAAAATTTTTAAATCATGGAAATTAGATGATAGGGGCCCAAACATCCTACCTCAGGCAGCCTAGAACACACCTGCTCAAAACCTTTAAATCATGGAAATTAGATCATAAGTGGTTAAACATCCTACCTCAGGCAGCCTAGAACACACCTGCTCAAAAATCCTACCTCATGGAAATTAGAGCACATGAGATGAGAAATCCAAACTCATGCAACCTAGACCTCAAGTGCACAAACGTCTTACCTCAGGCAAATTTAAAAACAAGTCCTCAAACATCCTACCCCACGTCATAAGTGCTCAAAAATCCTAACTCAGGCAAACTGGATCACAAATGCTCAAACATCCTACTTCAGGAAAATTAGATCACAACTCCTCATAAATCCTACCTCACGCAAATTAGATCACAAGTCCACAAACAGATTACCTTAGGCAACCTAGATCACACGAGCTCAAAAATCCTACCTCATGGAATTTAGATCACATGTGCTCAAACTTCCTACCTCAGGCAGCCTAGAACAGACCTGCTCAAAAATCCTACCTCATAGAAGTCAGATCATAAATGCTCAAAGATCCTACCTCAGGCAGCCTAGAACACATCTGCTCAAAACCTTTAAATCATGGAAATTAGATCATAAGTGGTTAAACATCCTACCTCAGGCAGCCTAGAACACACCTGCTCAAAAATCCTACCTCATGGAAATTAGAGCACATGAGATGAGAAATCCAAACTCATGCAACCTAGACCTCAAGTGCACAAACGTCTTACCTCAGGCAAATTTAAAAACAAGTCCTCAAACATCCTACCCCACGTCATAAGTGCTCAAAAATCCTAACTCAGGCAAACTGGATCACAAATGCTCAAACATCCTACTTCAGGAAAATTAGATCACAACTCCTCATAAATCCTACCTCACGCAAATTAGATCACAAGTCCACAAACAGATTACCTTAGGCAACCTAGATCACACGAGCTCAAAAATCCTACCTCATGGAATTTAGATCACATGTGCTCAAACTTCCTACCTCAGGCAGCCTAGAACAGACCTGCTCAAAAATCCTACCTCATAGAAGTCAGATCATAAATGCTCAAAGATCCTACCTCAGGCAGCCTAGAACACATCTGCTCAAAACTTTAAATCATGGAAATTAGATCATAAGTGGTTAAACATCCTACCTCAGGCAGCCTAGAACACACCTGCTCAAAAATCCTACCTCATGGAAATTAGAGCACATGAGATGAGAAATCCAAACTCAGGCAACCTAGACCTCAAGTGCACAAACGTCTTACCTCAGGCAAATTTAAAAACAAGTCCTCAAACATCCTACCCCACGTCATAAGTGCTCAAAAATCCTAACTCAGGCAAATTGGATCACAAATGCTCAAACATCCTACTTCAGGAAAATTAGATCACAACTCCTCATAAATCCTACCTCACGCAAATTAGATCACAAGTCCACAAACAGATTACCTTAGGCAACCTAGATCACACGAGCTCAAAAATCCTACCTCATGGAATTTAGATCACAAGTGCTCAAACTTCCTACCTCAGGCAGCCTAGAACAGACCTGCTCAAAAATCCTACCTCATAGAAGTCAGATCATAAATGCTCAAACATCCTACCTCAGGCAGCCTAGAACACATCTGCTCAAAACCTTTAAATCATGGAAATTAGATCATAAGTGGTTAAACATCCTACCTCAGGCAGCCTAGAACACACCTGCTCAAAAATCCTACCTCATGGAAATTAGAGCACATGAGATGAGAAATCCAAACTCAGGCAACCTAGACCTCAAGTGCACAAACGTCTTACCTCAGGCAAATTTAAAAATAAGTCCTCAAACATCCTACCCCACGTCATAAGTGCTCAAAAATCCTAACTCAGGCAAATTGGATCACAAATGGTCAAACATCCTACTTCAGGAAAATTAGATCACAACTCCTCATAAATCCTACCTCACGCAAATTAGATCACAAGTCCACAAACAGATTACCTTAGGCAACCTAGATCACATGAGCTCAAAAATCCTACCTCATAGAAGTCAGATCATAAATGCTCAAACATCCTACCTCAGGCAGCCTAGAACACACCTGCTCAAAAATGCAAACTCCTCGAATTTAAATCAGAAGTGCTCAAACGTCTCACCTCAGGCAGCCTAGAACGGACCTGCTCAAAATTGTTAAATCATGGAAATTAGATCATAGGGGCCCAAACATCCTACCTCAGGCAGCCTAGAACAGACCTGCCAAAAAATCCTACCTCATAGAAGTCAGATCATAAATGCTCAAACATCCTACCTCAGGCAGCCTAGAACACATCTGCTCAAAATTTTTAAATCATGGAAATTAGATGATAGGGGCCCAAACATCCTACCTCAGGCAGCCTAGAACACACCTGCTCAAAAACTTTAAATCATGGAAATTAGATCATAAGTGGTTAAACATCCTACCTCAGGCAGCCTAGAACACACCTGCTCAAAAATCCTACCTCATGGAAATTAGAGCACATGAGATGAGAAATCCAAACTCAGGCAACCTAGACCTCAAGTGCACAAACGTCTTACCTCAGGCAAATTTAAAAACAAGTCCTCAAACATCCTACCCCACGTCATAAGTGCTCAAAAATCCTAACTCAGGCAAATTGGATCACAAATGCTCAAACATCCTACTTCAGGAAAATTAGATCACAACTCCTCATAAATCCTACCTCACGCAAATTAGATCACAAGTCCACAAACAGATTACCTTAGGCAACCTAGATCACATGAGCTCAAAAATCCTACCTCATAGAAGTCAGATCATAAATGCTCAAACATCCTACCTCAGGCAGCCTAGAACACACCTGCTCAAAAATGCTAACTCCTCGAATTTAAATCAGAAGTGCTCAAACGTCTCACCTCAGGCAGCCTAGAACGGACCTGCTCAAAATTGTTAAATCATGGAAATTAGATCATAGGGGCCAAACATCCTACCTCAGGCAGCCTAGAACAGACCTGCCAAAAAATCCTACCTCATAGAAGTCAGATCATAAATGCTCAAACATCCTACCTCAGGCAGCCTAGAACACATCTGCTCAAAATTTTAAATCATGGAAATTAGATGATAGGGGCCCAAACATCCTACCTCAGGCAGCATAGAACACACCTGCTCAAAAATCCTACCTCATGGAAATTAGAGCACATGAGATGAGAAATCCAAACTCAGGCAACCTAGACCTCAAGTGCACAAACGTCTTACCTCAGGCAAATTTAAAAACAAGTCCTCAAACATCCTACCCCACGTCATAAGTGCTCAAAAATCCTAACTCAGGCAAATTGGATCACAAATGCTCAAACATCCTACTTCAGGAAAATTAGATCACAACTCCTCATAAATCCTACCTCACGCAAATTAGATCACAAGTCCACAAACAGATTACCTTAGGCAACCTAGATCACACGAGCTCAAAAATCCTACCTCATGGAATTTAGATCACAAGTGCTCAAACTTCCTACCTCAGGCAGCCTAGAACAGACCTGCTCAAAAATCCTACCTCATAGAAGTCAGATCATAAATGCTCAAACATCCTACCTCAGGCAGCCTAGAACACATCTGCTCAAAACCTTTAAATCATGGAAATTAGATCATAAGTGGTTAAACATCCTACCTCAGGCAGCCTAGAACACACCTGCTCAAAAATCCTACCTCATGGAAATTAGAGCACATGAGATGAGAAATCCAAACTCAGGCAACCTAGACCTCAAGTGCACAAACGTCTTACCTCAGGCAAATTTAAAAACAAGTCCTCAAACATCCTACCCCACGTCATAAGTGCTCAAAAATCCTAACTCAGGCAAATTGGATCACAAATGGTCAAACATCCTACTTCAGGAAAATTAGATCACAACTCCTCATAAATCCTACCTCACGCAAATTAGATCACAAGTCCACAAACAGATTACCTTAGGCAACCTAGATCACACGAGCTCAAAAATCCTACCTCATGGAATTAGATCATAAGTGCTCAAACATCCTACCTCAGGCAGCCTAGAACAGACCTGCTCAAAAATGCTAACTCCTCGAATTTAAATCAGAAGTGCTCAAACGTCTCACCTCAGGCAGCCTAGAACGGACCTGCTCAAAATTGTTAAATCATGGAAATTAGATCATAAGGGGCACAAACATCCTACCTCAGGCAGCCTAGAACAGACCTGCTAAAAAAATCCTACCTCATAGAAGTCAGATCATAAATGCTCAAACATCCTACCTCAGGCAGCCTAGAACACATCTGCTCAAAATTTTTAAATCATGGAAATTAGATGATAGGGGCCCAAACATCCTACCTCAGGCAGCCTAGAACACACCTGCTCAAAAACTTTAAATCATGGAAATTAGATCATAAGTGGTTAAACATCCTACCTCAGGCAGCCTAGAACACACCTGCTCAAAAATCCTACCTCATGGAAATTAGAGCACATGAGATGAGAAATCCAAACTCAGGCAACCTAGACCTCAAGTGCACAAACGTCTTACCTCAGGCAAATTTAAAAACAAGTCCTCAAACATCCTACCCACGTCATAAGTGCTCAAAAATCCTAACTCAGGCAAATTGGATCACAAATGCTCAAACATCCTACTTCAGGAAAATTAGATCACAACTCCTCATAAATCCTACCTCACGCAAATTAGATCACAAGTCCACAAACAGATTACCTTAGGCAACCTAGATCACACGAGCTCAAAAATCCTACCTCATGGAATTTAGATCATAAGTGCTCAAACTTCCTACCTCAGGCAGCCTAGAACACATCTGCTCAAAAATTTAAATCATAGAAGTCAGATCATAAATGCTCAAACATCCTACCTCAGGCAGCCTAGAACACACCTGCTCAAAACCTTTAAATCATGGAAATTAGATCATAAGTGGTTAAACATCCTACCTCAGGCAGCCTAGAACACACCTGCTCAAAAATCCTACCTCATGGAAATTAGAGCACATGAGATGAGAAATCCAAACTCAGGCAACCTAGACCTCAAGTGCACAAACGTCTTACCTCAGGCAAATTTAAAAATAAGTCCTCAAACATCCTACCCCACGTCATAAGTGCTCAAAAATCCTAACTCAGGCAAATTGGATCACAAATGGTCAAACATCCTACTTCAGGAAAATTAGATCACAACTCCTCATAAATCCTACCTCACGCAAATTAGATCACAAGTCCACAAACAGATTACCTTAGGCAACCTAGATCACATGAGCTCAAAAATCCTACCTCATAGAAGTCAGATCATAAATGCTCAAACATCCTACCTCAGGCAGCCTAGAACACACCTGCTCAAAAATGCAAACTCCTCGAATTTAAATCAGAAGTGCTCAAACGTCTCACCTCAGGCAGCCTAGAACGGACCTGCTCAAAATTGTTAAATCATGGAAATTAGATCATAGGGGCCCAAACATCCTACCTCAGGCAGCCTAGAACAGACCTGCCAAAAAATCCTACCTCATAGAAGTCAGATCATAAATGCTCAAACATCCTACCTCAGGCAGCCTAGAACACATCTGCTCAAAATTTTTAAATCATGGAAATTAGATGATAGGGGCCCAAACATCCTACCTCAGGCAGCCTAGAACACACCTGCTCAAAACTTTAAATCATGGAAATTAGATCATAAGTGGTTAAACATCCTACCTCAGGCAGCCTAGAACACACCTGCTCAAAAATCCTACCTCATGGAAATTAGAGCACATGAGATGAGAAATCCAAACTCAGGCAACCTAGACCTCAAGTGCACAAACGTCTTACCTCAGGCAAATTTAAAAACAAGTCCTCAAACATCCTACCCCACGTCATAAGTGCTCAAAAATCCTAACTCAGGCAAATTGGATCACAAATGCTCAAACATCCTACTTCAGGAAAATTAGATCACAACTCCTCATAAATCCTACCTCACGCAAATTAGATCACAAGTCCACAAACAGATTACCTTAGGCAACCTAGATCACATGAGCTCAAAAATCCTACCTCATAGAAGTCAGATCATAAATGCTCAAACATCCTACCTCAGGCAGCCTAGAACACACCTGCTCAAAAATGCTAACTCCTCGAATTTAAATCAGAAGTGCTCAAACGTCTCACCTCAGGCAGCCTAGAACGGACCTGCTCAAAATTGTTAAATCATGGAAATTAGATCATAGGGGCCCAAACATCCTACCTCAGGCAGCCTAGAACAGACCTGCCAAAAAAATCCTACCTCATAGAAGTCAGATCATAAATGCTCAAACATCCTACCTCAGGCAGCCTAGAACACATCTGCTCAAAATTTTTAAATCATGGAAATTAGATGATAGGGGCCCAAACATCCTACCTCAGGCAGCCTAGAACACACCTGCTCAAAAACTTTAAATCATGGAAATTAGATCATAAGTGGTTAAACATCCTACCTCAGGCAGCCTAGAACACACCTGCTCAAAAATCCTACCTCATGGAAATTAGAGCACATGAGATGAGAAATCCAAACTCAGGCAACCTAGACCTCAAGTGCACAAACGTCTTACCTCAGGCAAATTTAAAAACAAGTCCTCAAACATCCTACCCACGTCATAAGTGCTCAAAAATCCTAACTCAGGCAAATTGGATCACAAATGCTCAAACATCCTACTTCAGGAAAATTAGATCACAACTCCTCATAAATCCTACCTCACGCAAATTAGATCACAAGTCCACAAACAGATTACCTTAGGCAACCTAGATCACACGAGCTCAAAAATCCTACCTCATAGAAGTCAGATCATAAATGCTCAAACATCCTACCTCAGGCAGCCTAGAACACACCTGCTCAAAAATCCTAACTCATCGAATTTCAGATCATAAGTGCTCAAACATCCTACCTCAGGCAGCCTAGAACACACCTGCTCAAAACCTTTAAATCATGGAAATTAGATCATAAGTGGTTAAACATCCTACCTCAGGCAGCCTAGAACACACCTGCTCAAAAATCCTACCTCATGGAAATTAGAGCACATGAGATGAGAAATCCAAACTCAGGCAACCTAGACCTCAAGTGCACAAACGTCTTACCTCAGGCAAATTTAAAAATAAGTCCTCAAACATCCTACCCCACGTCATAAGTGCTCAAAAATCCTAACTCAGGCAAATTGGATCACAAATGGTCAAACATCCTACTTCAGGAAAATTAGATCACAACTCCTCATAAATCCTACCTCACGCAAATTAGATCACAAGTCCACAAACAGATTACCTTAGGCAACCTAGATCACACGAGCTCAAAAATCCTACCTCATGGAAATTAGATCATAAGTGCTCAAACATCCTACCTCAGGCAGCCTAGAACAGACCTGCTCAAAAATCCTACCTCATAGAAGTCAGATCATAAATGCTCAAACATCCTACCTCAGGCAGCCTAGAACACATCTGCTCAAAACCTTTAAATCATGGAAATTAGATCATAAGTGGTTAAACATCCTACCTCAGGCAGCCTAGAACACACCTGCTCAAAAATCCTACCTCATGGAAATTAGAGCACATGAGATGAGAAATCCAAACTCAGGCAACCTAGACCTCAAGTGCACAAACGTCTTACCTCAGGCAAATTTAAAAATAAGTCCTCAAACATCCTACCCCACGTCATAAGTGCTCAAAAATCCTAACTCAGGCAAATTGGATCACAAATGGTCAAACATCCTACTTCAGGAAAATTAGATCACAACTCCTCATAAATCCTACCTCACGCAAATTAGATCACAAGTCCACAAACAGATTACCTTAGGCAACCTAGATCACATGAGCTCAAAAATCCTACCTCATAGAAGTCAGATCATAAATGCTCAAACATCCTACCTCAGGCAGCCTAGAACACACCTGCTCAAAAATGCAAACTCCTCGAATTTAAATCAGAAGTGCTCAAACGTCTCACCTCAGGCAGCCTAGAACGGACCTGCTCAAAATTGTTAAATCATGGAAATTAGATCATAGGGGCCCAAACATCCTACCTCAGGCAGCCTAGAACAGACCTGCCAAAAAATCCTACCTCATAGAAGTCAGATCATAAATGCTCAAACATCCTACCTCAGGCAGCCTAGAACACATCTGCTCAAAATTTTTAAATCATGGAAATTAGATGATAGGGGCCCAAACATCCTACCTCAGGCAGCCTAGAACACACCTGCTCAAAAACTTTAAATCATGGAAATTAGATCATAAGTGGTTAAACATCCTACCTCAGGCAGCCTAGAACACACCTGCTCAAAAATCCTACCTCATGGAAATTAGAGCACATGAGATGAGAAATCCAAACTCAGGCAACCTAGACCTCAAGTGCACAAACGTCTTACCTCAGGCAAATTTAAAAACAAGTCCTCAAACATCCTACCCCACGTCATAAGTGCTCAAAAATCCTAACTCAGGCAAATTGGATCACAAATGCTCAAACATCCTACTTCAGGAAAATTAGATCACAACTCCTCATAAATCCTACCTCACGCAAATTAGATCACAAGTCCACAAACAGATTACCTTAGGCAACCTAGATCACATGAGCTCAAAAATCCTACCTCATAGAAGTCAGATCATAAATGCTCAAACATCCTACCTCAGGCAGCCTAGAACACACCTGCTCAAAAATGCAAACTCCTCGAATTTAAATCAGAAGTGCTCAAACGTCTCACCTCAGGCAGCCTAGAACGGACCTGCTCAAAATTGTTAAATCATGGAAATTAGATCATAGGGGCCCAAACATCCTACCTCAGGCAGCCTAGAACAGACCTGCCAAAAAAATCCTACCTCATAGAAGTCAGATCATAAATGCTCAAACATCCTACCTCAGGCAGCCTAGAACACATCTGCTCAAAATTTTTAAATCATGGAAATTAGATGATAGGGGCCCAAACATCCTACCTCAGGCAGCCTAGAACACACCTGCTCAAAAACTTTAAATCATGGAAATTAGATCATAAGTGGTTAAACATCCTACCTCAGGCAGCCTAGAACACACCTGCTCAAAAATCCTACCTCATGGAAATTAGAGCACATGAGATGAGAAATCCAAACTCAGGCAACCTAGACCTCAAGTGCACAAACGTCTTACCTCAGGCAAATTTAAAAACAAGTCCTCAAACATCCTACCCCACGTCATAAGTGCTCAAAAATCCTAACTCAGGCAAATTGGATCACAAATGCTCAAACATCCTACTTCAGGAAAATTAGATCACAACTCCTCATAAATCCTACCTCACGCAAATTAGATCACAAGTCCACAAACAGATTACCTTAGGCAACCTAGATCACACGAGCTCAAAAATCCTACCTCATGGAATTTAGATCACATGTGCTCAAACTTCCTACCTCAGGCAGCCTAGAACAGACCTGCTCAAAAATCCTACCTCATAGAAGTCAGATCATAAATGCTCAAACATCCTACCTCAGGCAGCCTAGAACACATCTGCTCAAAACCTTTAAATCATGGAAATTAGATCATAAGTGGTTAAACATCCTACCTCAGGCAGCCTAGAACACACCTGCTCAAAAATCCTACCTCATGGAAATTAGAGCACATGAGATGAGAAATCCAAACTCAGGCAACCTAGACCTCAAGTGCACAAACGTCTTACCTCAGGCAAATTTAAAAACAAGTCCTCAAACATCCTACCCCACGTCATAAGTGCTCAAAAATCCTAACTCAGGCAAATTGGATCACAAATGGTCAAACATCCTACTTCAGGAAAATTAGATCACAACTCCTCATAAATCCTACCTCACGCAAATTAGATCACAAGTCCACAAACAGATTACCTTAGGCAACCTAGATCACACGAGCTCAAAAATCCTACCTCATGGAATTTAGATCACAAGTGCTCAAACTTCCTACCTCAGGCAGCCTAGAACAGACCTGCTCAAAAATGCTAACTCCTCGAATTTAAATCAGAAGTGCTCAAACGTCTCACCTCAGGCAGCCTAGAACGGACTTGCTCAAAATTGTTAAATCATGGAAATTAGATCACAGGGGCACAAACATCCTACCTCAGGCAGCCTAGAACAGACCTGCTAAAAAATCCTACCTCATAGAAGTCAGATCATAAATGCTCAAACATCCTACCTCAGGCAGCCTAGAACACATCTGCTCAAAATTTTTAAATCATGGAAATTAGATGATAGGGGCCCAAACATCCTACCTCAGGCAGCCTAGAACACACCTGCTCAAAAACTTTAAATCATGGAAATTAGATCATAAGTGGTTAAACATCCTACCTCAGGCAGCCTAGAACACACCTGCTCAAAAATCCTACCTCATGGAAATTAGAGCACATGAGATGAGAAATCCAAACTCAGGCAACCTAGACCTCAAGTGCACAAACGTCTTACCTCAGGCAAATTTAAAAACAAGTCCTCAAACATCCTACCCCACGTCATAAGTGCTCAAAAATCCTAACTCAGGCAAATTGGATCACAAATGCTCAAACATCCTACTTCAGGAAAATTAGATCACAACTCCTCATAAATCCTACCTCACGCAAATTAGATCACAAGTCCACAAACAGATTACCTTAGGCAACCTAGATCACACGAGCTCAAAAATCCTACCTCATGGAATTTAGATCACAAGTGCTCAAACATCCTACCTCAGGCAGCCTAGAACAGACCTGCTCAAAAATCCTACCTCATAGAAGTCAGATCATAAATGCTCAAACATCCTACCTCAGGCAGCCTAGAACACATCTGCTCAAAACCTTTAAATCATGGAAATTAGATCATAAGTGGTTAAACATCCTACCTCAGGCAGCCTAGAACACACCTGCTCAAAAATCCTACCTCATGGAAATTAGAGCACATGAGATGAGAAATCCAAACTCAGGCAACCTAGACCTCAAGTGCACAAACGTCTTACCTCAGGCAAATTTAAAAATAAGTCCTCAAACATCCTACCCCACGTCATAAGTGCTCAAAAATCCTAACTCAGGCAAATTGGATCACAAATGGTCAAACATCCTACTTCAGGAAAATTAGATCACAACTCCTCATAAATCCTACCTCACGCAAATTAGATCACAAGTCCACAAACAGATTACCTTAGGCAACCTAGATCACATGAGCTCAAAAATCCTACCTCATAGAAGTCAGATCATAAATGCTCAAACATCCTACCTCAGGCAGCCTAGAACACACCTGCTCAAAAATGCAAACTCCTCGAATTTAAATCAGAAGTGCTCAAACGTCTCACCTCAGGCAGCCTAGAACGGACCTGCTCAAAATTGTTAAATCATGGAAATTAGATCATAGGGGCCCAAACATCCTACCTCAGGCAGCCTAGAACAGACCTGCCAAAAAAATCCTACCTCATAGAAGTCAGATCATAAATGCTCAAACATCCTACCTCAGGCAGCCTAGAACACATCTGCTCAAAATTTTTAAATCATGGAAATTAGATGATAGGGGCCCAAACATCCTACCTCAGGCAGCCTAGAACACACCTGCTCAAAACTTTAAATCATGGAAATTAGATCATAAGGGTTAAACATCCTACCTCAGGCAGCCTAGAACACACCTGCTCAAAAATCCTACCTCATGGAAATTAGAGCACATGAGATGAGAAATCCAAACTCAGGCAACCTAGACCTCAAGTGCACAAACGTCTTACCTCAGGCAAATTTAAAAATAAGTCCTCAAACATCCTACCACGTCATAAGTGCTCAAAAATCCTAACTCAGGCAAATTGGATCACAAATGCTCAAACATCCTACTTCAGGAAAATTAGATCACAACTCCTCATAAATCCTACCTCACGCAAATTAGATCACAAGTCCACAAACAGATTACCTTAGGCAACCTAGATACACGAGCTCAAAAATCCTACCTCATAGAAGTCAGATCATAAATGCTCAAACATCCTACCTCAGGCAGCCTAGAACACATCTGCTCAAAATTTTAAATCATGGAAATTAGATGATAGGGGCCCAAACATCCTACCTCAGGCAGCCTAGAACACATCTGCTCAAAACCTTTAAATCATGGAAATTAGATCATAAGTGGTTAAACATCCTACCTCAGGCAGCCTAGAACACACCTGCTCAAAAATCCTACCTCATGGAAATTAGAGCACATGAGATGAGAAATCCAAACTCAGGCAACCTAGACCTCAAGTGCACAAACGTCTTACCTCAGGCAAATTTAAAAATAAGTCCTCAAACATCCTACCCCACGTCATAAGTGCTCAAAAATCCTAACTCAGGCAAATTGGATCACAAATGGTCAAACATCCTACTTCAGGAAAATTAGATCACAACTCCTCATAAATCCTACCTCACGCAAATTAGATCACAAGTCCACAAACAGATTACCTTAGGCAACCTAGATCACATGAGCTCAAAAATCCTACCTCATAGAAGTCAGATCATAAATGCTCAAACATCCTACCTCAGGCAGCCTAGAACACACCTGCTCAAAAATGCAAACTCCTCGAATTTAAATCAGAAGTGCTCAAACGTCTCACCTCAGGCAGCCTAGAACGGACCTGCTCAAAATTGTTAAATCATGGAAATTAGATCATAGGGGCACAAACATCCTACCTCAGGCAGCCTAGAACAGACCTGCCAAAAATCCTACCTCATAGAAGTCAGATCATAAATGCTCAAACATCCTACCTCAGGCAGCCTAGAACACATCTGCTCAAAATTTTTAAATCATGGAAATTAGATGATAGGGGCCCAAACATCCTACCTCAGGCAGCCTAGAACACACCTGCTCAAAAACTTTAAATCATGGAAATTAGATCATAAGTGGTTAAACATCCTACCTCAGGCAGCCTAGAACACACCTGCTCAAAAATCCTACCTCATGGAAATTAGAGCACATGAGATGAGAAATCCAAACTCAGGCAACCTAGACCTCAAGTGCACAAACGTCTTACCTCAGGCAAATTTAAAAACAAGTCCTCAAACATCCTACCCACGTCATAAGTGCTCAAAAATCCTAACTCAGGCAAATTGGATCACAAATGCTCAAACATCCTACTTCAGGAAAATTAGATCACAACTCCTCATAAATCCTACCTCACGCAAATTAGATCACAAGTCCACAAACAGATTACCTTAGGCAACCTAGATCACACGAGCTCAAAAATCCTACCTCATGGAATTTAGATCACAAGTGCTCAAACTTCCTACCTCAGGCAGCCTAGAACAGACCTGCTCAAAAATCCTACCTCATAGAAGTCAGATCATAAATGCTCAAACATCCTACCTCAGGCAGCCTAGAACACATCTGCTCAAAACCTTTAAATCATGGAAATTAGATCATAAGTGGTTAAACATCCTACCTCAGGCAGCCTAGAACACACCTGCTCAAAAATCCTACCTCATGGAAATTAGAGCACATGAGATGAGAAATCCAAACTCAGGCAACCTAGACCTCAAGTGCACAAACGTCTTACCTCAGGCAAATTTAAAAATAAGTCCTCAAACATCCTACCCCACGTCATAAGTGCTCAAAAATCCTAACTCAGGCAAATTGGATCACAAATGGTCAAACATCCTACTTCAGGAAAATTAGATCACAACTCCTCATAAATCCTACCTCACGCAAATTAGATCACAAGTCCACAAACAGATTACCTTAGGCAACCTAGATCACATGAGCTCAAAAATCCTACCTCATAGAAGTCAGATCATAAATGCTCAAACATCCTACCTCAGGCAGCCTAGAACACACCTGCTCAAAATGCAAACTCCTCGAATTTAAATCAGAAGTGCTCAAACGTCTCACCTCAGGCAGCCTAGAACGGACCTGCTCAAAATTGTTAAATCATGGAAATTAGATCATAGGGGCCCAAACATCCTACCTCAGGCAGCCTAGAACAGACCTGCCAAAAAAATCCTACCTCATAGAAGTCAGATCATAAATGCTCAAACATCCTACCTCAGGCAGCCTAGAACACATCTGCTCAAAATTTTTAAATCAGGAAATTAATGATAGGGGCCCAAACATCCTACCTCAGGCAGCCTAGAACACCCTGCTCAAAACCTTTAAATCATGGAAATTAGATCAAAGTGGTTAAACATCCTACCTCAGGCAGCCTAGAACACACCTGCTCAAAAATCCTACCTCATGGAAATTAGAGCACATGAGATGAGAAATCCAAACTCAGGCAACCTAGACCTCAAGTGCACAAAACGTCTTACCTCAGGCAAAAGAAAAAGTCCTCAAACATCCTACCCACACGAAGTGCTCAAAAATCCTAACTCAGGCAAATTGGATCACAAATGGTCAAACATCCTACTTCAGGAAAATTAGATCACAACTCCTCATAAATCCTACCTCACGCAAATTAGATCACAAGTCCACAAACAGATTACCTTAGGCAACCTAGATCACATGAGCTCAAAAATCCTACCTCATAGAAGTCAGATCATAAATGCTCAAACATCCTACCTCAGGCAGCCTAGAACACATCTGCTCAAAATTTTTAAATCATGGAAATTAGATGATAGGGGCCCAAACATCCTACCTCAGGCAGCCTAGAACACACCTGCTCAAAACCTTTAAATCATGGAAATTAGATCATAAGTGGTTAAACATCCTACCTCAGGCAGCCTAGAACACACCTGCTCAAAAATCCTACCTCATGGAAATTAGAGCACATGAGATGAGAAATCCAAACTCAGGCAACCTAGACCTCAAGTGCACAAACGTCTTACCTCAGGCAAATTTAAAAACAAGTCCTCAAACATCCTACCCCACGTCATAAGTGCTCAAAAATCCTAACTCAGGCAAATTGGATCACAAATGGTCAAACATCCTACTTCAGGAAAATTAGATCACAACTCCTCATAAATCCTACCTCACGCAAATTAGATCACAAGTCCACAAACAGATTACCTTAGGCAACCTAGATCACATGAGCTCAAAAATCCTACCTCATAGAAGTTAGATCATAAATGCTCAAACATCCTACCTCAGGCAGCCTAGAACACACCTGCTCAAAAATGCAAACTCCTCGAATTTAAATCAGAAGTGCTCAAACGTCTCACCTCAGGCAGCCTAGAACGGACCTGCTCAAAATTGTTAAATCATGGAAATTAGATCATAGGGGCCCAAACATCCTACCTCAGGCAGCCTAGAACAGACCTGCCAAAAAATCCTACCTCATAGAAGTCAGATCATAAATGCTCAAACATCCTACCTCAGGCAGCCTAGAACACATCTGCTCAAAATTTTTAAATCATGGAAATTAGATGATAGGGGCCCAAACATCCTACCTCAGGCAGCCTAGAACACACCTGCTCAAAAACCTTTAAATCATGGAAATTAGATCATAAGTGGTTAAACATCCTACCTCAGGCAGCCTAGAACACACCTGCTCAAAAATCCTACCTCATGGAAATTAGAGCACATGAGATGAGAAATCCAAACTCAGGCAACCTAGACCTCAAGTGCACAAACGTCTTACCTCAGGCAAATTTAAAAATAAGTCCTCAAACATCCTACCCCACGTCATAAGTGCTCAAAAATCCTAACTCAGGCAAATTGGATCACAAATGGTCAAACATCCTACTTCAGGAAAATTAGATCACAACTCCTCATAAATCCTACCTCACGCAAATTAGATCACAAGTCCACAAACAGATTACCTTAGGCAACCTAGATCACATGAGCTCAAAAATCCTACCTCATAGAAGTCAGATCATAAATGCTCAAACATCCTACCTCAGGCAGCCTAGAACACACCTGCTCAAAAATGCAAACTCCTCGAATTTAAATCAGAAGTGCTCAAACGTCTCACCTCAGGCAGCCTAGAACGGACCTGCTCAAAATTGTTAAATCATGGAAATTAGATCATAGGGGCCCAAACATCCTACCTCAGGCAGCCTAGAACAGACCTGCCAAAAAAAATCCTACCTCATAGAAGTCAGATCATAAATGCTCAAACATCCTACCTCAGGCAGCCTAGAACACATCTGCTCAAAATTTTTAAATCATGGAAATTAGATGATAGGGGCCCAACATCCTACCTCAGGCAGCCTAGAACACATCTGCTCAAAACCTTTAAATCATGGAAATTAGATCATAAGTGGTTAAACATCCTACCTCAGGCAGCCTAGAACACACCTGCTCAAAAATCCTACCTCATGGAAATTAGAGCACATGAGATGAGAAATCCAAACTCAGGCAACCTAGACCTCAAGTGCACAAACGTCTTACCTCAGGCAAATTTAAAAATAAGTCCTCAAACATCCTACCCCACGTCATAAGTGCTCAAAAATCCTAACTCAGGCAAATTGGATCACAAATGGTCAAACATCCTACTTCAGGAAAATTAGATCACAACTCCTCATAAATCCTACCTCACGCAAATTAGATCACAAGTCCACAAACAGATTACCTTAGGCAACCTAGATCACATGAGCTCAAAAATCCTACCTCATAGAAGTCAGATCATAAATGCTCAAACATCCTACCTCAGGCAGCCTAGAACACACCTGCTCAAAAATGCAAACTCCTCGAATTTAAATCAGAAGTGCTCAAACGTCTCACCTCAGGCAGCCTAGAACGGACCTGCTCAAAATTGTTAAATCATGGAAATTAGATCATAGGGGCCCAAACATCCTACCTCAGGCAGCCTAGAACAGACCTGCCAAAAAAATCCTACCTCATAGAAGTCAGATCATAAATGCTCAAACATCCTACCTCAGGCAGCCTAGAACACATCTGCTCAAAATTTTTAAATCATGGAAATTAGATGATAGGGGCCCAAACATCCTACCTCAGGCAGCCTAGAACACACCTGCTCAAAAACTTTAAATCATGGAAATTAGATCATAAGTGGTTAAACATCCTACCTCAGGCAGCCTAGAACACACCTGCTCTAAAAATCCTACCTCATGGAAATTAGAGCACATGAGACGAGAAATCCAAACTCAGGCAACCTAGACCTCAAGTGCACAAACGTCTTACCTCAGGCAAATTTAAAAACAAGTCCTCAAACATCCTACCCCACGTCATAAGTGCTCAAAAATCCTAACTCAGGCAAATTGGATCACAAATGCTCAAACATCCTACTTCAGGAAAATTAGATCACAACTCCTCATAAATCCTACCTCACGCAAATTAGATCACAAGTCCACAACAGATTACCTTAGGCAACCTAGATCACATGAGCTCAAAAATCCTACCTCATAGAAGTCAGATCATAAATGCTCAAACATCCTACCTCAGGCAGCCTAGAACACACCTGCTCAAAAATGCTAACTCCTCGAATTTAAATCAGAAGTGCTCAAACGTCTCACCTCAGGCAGCCTAGAACGGACCTGCTCAAAATTGTTAAATCATGGAAATTAGATCATAGGGGCACAAACATCCTACCTCAGGCAGCCTAGAACAGACACACCTGCTAAAAAAATCCTACCTCATAGAAGTCAGATCATAAATGCTCAAACATCCTACCTCAGGCAGCCTAGAACACATCTGCTCAAAATTTTTAAATCATGGAAATTACATGATAGGGGCCCAAACATCCTACCTCAGGCAGCCTAGAACACACCTGCTCAAAAACTTTAAATCATGGAAATTAGATCATAAGTGGTTAAACATCCTACCTCAGGCAGCCTAGAACACACCTGCACAAAAATCCTACCTCATGGAAATTAGAGCACATGAGACGAGAAATCCAAACTCAGGCAACCTAGACCTCAAGTGCACAAACGTCTTACCTCAGGCAAATTTAAAAACAAGTCCTCAAACATCCTACCCCACGTCATAAGTGCTCAAAAATCCTAACTCAGGCAAACTGGATCACAAATGCTCAAACATCCTACTTCAGGAAAATTAGATCACAACTCCTCATAAATCCTACCTCACGCAAATTAGATCACAAGTCCACAAACAGATTACCTTAGGCAACCTAGATCACACGAGCTCAAAAATCCTACCTCATGGAATTTAGATCACATGTGCTCAAACTTCCTACCTCAGGCAGCCTAGAACAGACCTGCTCAAAAATCCTACCTCATAGAAGTCAGATCATAAATGCTCAAAGATCCTACCTCAGGCAGCCTAGAACACATCTGCTCAAAACCTTTAAATCATGGAAATTAGATCATAAGTGGTTAAACATCCTACCTCAGGCAGCCTAGAACACACCTGCTCAAAAATCCTACCTCATGGAAATTAGAGCACATGAGACGAGAAATCCAAACTCAGGCAACCTAGACCTCAAGTGCACAAACGTCTTACCTCAGGCAAATTTAAAAACAAGTCCTCAAACATCCTACCCCACGTCATAAGTGCTCAAAAATCCTAACTCAGGCAAATTGGATCACAAGTGCTCAAACATCCTACTTCAGGAAAATTAGATCACAACTCCTCATAAATCCTACCTCACGCAAATTAGATCACAAGTCCACAAACAGATTACCTTAGGCAACCTAGATCACACGAGCTCAAAAATCCTACCTCATGGAATTTAGATCAAATGCTCAAACATCTACCTCAGGCAGCCTAGAACAGACCTGCTCAAAAATGCTAACTCCTCGAATTTAAATCAGAAGTGCTCAAACGTCTCACCTCAGGCAGCCTAGAACGGACTTGCTCAAAATTGTTAAATCATGGAAATTAGATCACAGGGGCACCAAACATCCTACCTCAGGCAGCCTAGAACAGACCTGCTAAAAAATCCTACCTCATAGAAGTCAGATCATAAATGCTCAAACATCCTACCTCAGGCAGCCTAGAACACATCTGCTCAAAATTTTTAAATCATGGAAATTAGATGATAGGGGCCCAAACATCCTACCTCAGGCAGCCTAGAACACACCTGCTCAAAAACTTTAAATCATGGAAATTAGATCATAAGTGGTTAAACATCCTACCTCAGGCAGCCTAGAACACACCTGCTCAAAAATCCTACCTCATGGAAATTAGAGCACATGAGATGAGAAATCCAAACTCAGGCAACCTAGACCTCAAGTGCACAAACGTCTTACCTCAGGCAAATTTAAAAACAAGTCCTCAAACATCCTACCCCACGTCATAAGTGCTCAAAAATCCTAACTCAGGCAAATTGGATCACAAATGCTCAAACATCCTACTTCAGGAAAATTAGATCACAACTCCTCATAAATCCTACCTCACGCAAATTAGATCACAAGTCCACAAACAGATTACCTTAGGCAACCTAGATCACACGAGCTCAAAAATCCTACCTCATGGAATTTAGATCACAAGTGCTCAAACTTCCTACCTCAGGCAGCCTAGAACAGACCTGCTCAAAAATCCTACCTCATAGAAGTCAGATCATAAATGCTCAAACATCCTACCTCAGGCAGCCTAGAACACATCTGCTCAAAACCTTTAAATCATGGAAATTAGATCATAAGTGGTTAAACATCCTACCTCAGGCAGCCTAGAACACACCTGCTCAAAAATCCTACCTCATGGAAATTAGAGCACATGAGATGAGAAATCCAAACTCAGGCAACCTAGACCTCAAGTGCACAAACGTCTTACCTCAGGCAAATTTAAAAAATAAGTCCTCAAACATCCTACCCCACGTCATAAGTGCTCAAAAATCCTAACTCAGGCAAATTGGATCACAAATGGTCAAACATCCTACTTCAGGAAAATTAGATCACAACTCCTCATAAATCCTACCTCACGCAAATTAGATCACAAGTCCACAAACAGATTACCTTAGGCAACCTAGATCACATGAGCTCAAAAATCCTACCTCATAGAAGTCAGATCATAAATGCTCAAACATCCTACCTCAGGCAGCCTAGAACACACCTGCTCAAAAATGCTAACTCCTCGAATTTAAATCAGAAGTGCTCAAACGTCTCACCTCAGGCAGCCTAGAACGGACCTGCTCAAAATTGTTAAATCATGGAAATTAGATCACAGGGGCCCAAACATCCTACCTCAGGCAGCCTAGAACAGACCTGCTCAAAAAAATGTCCTACCTCATAGAAGTCAGATCATAAATGCTCAAACATCCTACCTCAGGCAGCCTAGAACACATCTGCTCAAAATTTTTAAATCATGGAAATTAGATGATAGGGGCCCAAACATCCTACCTCAGGCAGCCTAGAACACAACCTGCTCAAAAACTTTAAATCATGGAAATTAGATCATAAGTGGTTAAACATCCTACCTCAGGCAGCCTAGACACACACCTGCTCAAAAATCCTACCTCATGGAAATTAGAGCACATGAGATGAGAAATCCAAACTCAGGCAACCTAGACCTCAAGTGCACAAACGTCTTACCTCAGGCAAATTTAAAAACAAGTCCTCAAACATCCTACCCCACGTCATAAGTGCTCAAAAATCCTAACTCAGGCAAATTGGATCACAAATGGTCAAACATCCTACTTCAGGAAAATTAGATCACAACTCCTCATAAATCCTACCTCACGCAAATTAGATCACAAGTCCACAAACAGATTACCTTAGGCAACCTAGATCACATGAGCCAAAAATCCTACCTCATAGAAGTCAGATCATAAATGCTCAAACATCCTACCTCAGGCAGCCTAGAACAACCTGCTCAAAATTGCAAACTCTCGAATTTAAATCAGAAGTGCTCAAACGTCTCACCTCAGGCAGCCTAGAACGGACCTGCTCAAAATTGTTAAATCATGGAAATTAGATCATAGTGGCCCAAACATCCTACCTCAGGCAGCCTAGAACAGACCTGCCAAAAAAATCCTACCTCAAAGAAGTCAGATCATAAATGATCAAAATCTACCTCAGGCAGCCTGAAATCTTATGCTCAAAATTTTTAAATAATGGAAATTAGATGATAGGGGCCCAAACATCCTACCTCAGGCCAGCCAGAACACATCTGCTCAAAACTTTAAATCAGGAAATTAGAATAAAGGTTAAACATCCTACCTCAGGCAAGCCTAGAACACACCTGCCTCAAAAATCCTACCTCATGGAAATTAGAGCACATGAGATGAGAATCCAAACTCAGGCAACCTAGACCTCAAGTGCACAAACGTCTTACCTCAGGCAAATTTAAAAATAAAGTCCTCAAACATCCTACCCCACGTCATAAGTGCTCAAAAATCCTAACTCAGGCAAATTGGGATCACAAATGGTCAAACATCCTACTTCAGGAAAAATTAGATCACAAACTCCTCATACAATCCTACCTCACGCCAAATTAGATCACAAGTCCACAAACAGATTACCTTATGCAACCTAGATCACATGAGCGCAAAAATCCTACCTCATAGAAGTCAGATCAAATACATGCTCAAAATCCTACCTCAGGCAGCTAGAACACACCTGCTCAAAAATGCTAACTCCTCGAATTTAAAATCAGAAGTGCTCAAACGATCACCTCAGGCAGCCTAGAACGGACCTGCTCAAAATTGTTCAAATCATGGACATTAGATCATAGGGGCACAAACATCCTACCTCAGGCAGCCTAGAAACAGACCTGCTAAAAAATTCCTACCTCATGAAGTCAGATCATAAATGCTCAAAAACATCCTACCTGGCAGCCTAGAAAACAATCTGCTCAAAATTTTAAATCATGGAAATTACATGATAGGGGCCAAACATCCTTACCTCAGGCAGTCATAGAACACACCTGCTCAAAAAACTTTTAAATCATGGAAATTAGATCATAAGTGTTAAACATCCCTACCTCAGGCAGCTAGAACACACCTGCTCAAAATCCTACCTCATGGAAATATAGAGCTCATGAGACAGAAATCCAAAACTCAGGCAACCTAGACCTCAAGTGCACAAAACGTCTTACTCAGGCAAATTTAAACAAACAAGTCATCAAACATCCCTACCCCACGTCATAACGTGCTCAAAAATCCTAACTCA
>JACCHR010000080.1:0-40486 GCA_013433145.1 Ascaris suum
GGTTTTTGAGATGAAGCTAAGAGCGGGTTTAGAGTGGACTGTTGTGACAAGAATGTGTTGGCGGCAATTTCTTCCTGTTTTGATTTTATTAAACTTGCTAGCCAAACTTCTCTTCGCCACCTGTCACTGTCACATGACTTAATGCGGCCTAAATGCGAAGTTTTAGCCAATATGGCGAAAGAAGTTGGCCGCGGGTAAACTGTAATATGGAATGAAGTGCGTAGTTTGAGTTCTTTTCGGCAGCTGTTTAATTGAATGTTCCATATAGGGAAGACCTTTACATAAACATTTATGAGGGGCATAGAACGGTCATAGACAGGTAATAAAATAAATGCGAACGGAAAAACGAAGATGTTTTTGCGAAAAAGAGCGCTGCTATTTGTGCAATTTTATCGAATAGAATGCTGCAAGAGGGTGACGAGACAAGTGAATTATCGCCTTTGGAGGTACTACAAGCAAGACATCGTAAAGAAAAGAAGGATCTGCAAGGTAAGGATTGATTCATTTCTCTTCCAGTATCTCGCTTTGTAGAACACAGGCAATATGGAGTGTGCAAACTTCGATACGTCCGTAGCTGCACTAATACGAGTAGAGTGGATTTCAATAATGAACGATTTGCCTCGTTGTATATCCAAAGTTTTTCGCCGATTAGCCTCGAATTCATTGCATAAGATTAATTTCGTTGGCAGTCTCAATAGTTCGGTCGGTCAAATGCATTAACACTTTGAATTATGAGCACTTAACAAAGCCTAAGCAAACTACCTATCCTTTGTCGCCGATATCTACAGAAGTTGGAGATCGTTTGCGAAATTCGCAGATTGTCATTGGAAAATTTGGAAAATACGCGACGTTTTTCATTAGGATGGTAAATTATTCAAGCGGCGCAAACGTTGGAAATTTCCAGTCGGCTAGACAGCAAAATATTTTCTCTAAATGTGGACTGTTTTATTGTTATGGATAATCTTTAGAATGGTCCTGAACGCTGTTAGTTGGATTCCAGACAATATATTTCTTCTACAGGGAAAAGAGATGAATAATTGATTTGTTTATTTGCTATACGTTTCGAGATGTTATCGATCGTGATGATTGTGTTTTTGATCTCTTCCTATGCAAAAAAAAACGGTACATTTTTTTTCCATCGAATTGAAAATTGCAAAATTGCTTGCATTGCTTCTTATTGGACCGTTTATCGATTTAGCGATCATCGCAGATTGCATAAATTGTATTAGATATTAAGAAATTTACTTTACTGCTAGACTGAAGATTATATTACATTAAATTCGAGATTGCAATGATTTTTGTTCAATATTTGCAAATACCTGATCGGTGTTTATGCATTGCAGTTTTATCGCTATAAAGATGCAATTTGCAAGGTGTGTTATTTAAAATTATAGAGGAGTATTAAGAGCAACGAATTAATCTAAATGGTCATTCTAGTGCTGCAGTGCGAAGTTAGGGGTTATGTTGCTTGTCATTCGCAAAGGACCACCCCAACCTCTTTAATTGAAGTCTAAGACGGGGTCGGTCTCGTATCACTGACACCGAATAGGTAAACAATTATTCTGCGGGCAAAAAAAACCCCCATTCAGACAGTGATATAAATATAGAATACAGCTGAATCGTTGGAATTCATCATTTTGCGGCAAATTGGTAATACTTCTTAGGCGTGGTATCTTTCCTCTCTTCTCCTTTCTACCTTCGCCACCCTTTCGTAGAGAAAGTTCCTTCCCAGTGCATCCAGAAATCGTTTCCAAAGTATTTTTCTATCAGCATTAGTGATTTTCCTTGCACGCTATGAGGTGGTTGAGATGTATATGACATAATTATCCAGAAATCAGAAGGATTTTTCTTCAAGAAGCGGTCTTCGTTGAATACGTTCCAAATGAGGGGAATGCATCGTTAGGCCAAATTTGGTGATGTTCGTCGACTGACGATAAGCTCATTTCAGCAAAATTGACCAGTCTAAGGCACTCGGTGGCGAAAGATGATAAAAAACGCAAACGAGAGGTGACAGCAGAAATCGAGAAACTGGAGAATGACTTGAAAGAACGACATAAAAAGGTTGACTCGGTTGTTTGTTGTTTAGCTTAAAAACTGTCTCAATTCTTTTATGAAGTCGTCAAACATTTGCTTATCACTGATGCAAATTAGGGTTATTTATGTATTTAAATTTTATTGGGAATATATCTCAAACAGTGAGTACATGGGGACTTGTGCTGGAAAGGAATAAATAAATTCTTTCTCTTCAGGAATAATTAGCATAGTCCTCTCATTACTGTTAAACTGCAGAATGCCATAATGGACATTTTTCCTCCTGTAATGACATAACATTTAACATTTTTTCTTCTGGTCAACCCCATTTGCTCTCCTTCTCCTTTCCTCCGCCCATCGTCCTTTTCCTGTCACCTCAATTCGATCTCACACGGGCGCTGCTAAATATCTTTACAGGAGAATTTTAGCAGTCACCGCCACACATCGTGGGGGATTCGCTTTGTTACCTGACTTAGCTTTTGACCATCAAATATTCCTTCTTATTGCATCGCGTTCGTGGCGTTCAGAACCAGGTGTTTCTTTTTTTAAAAGGTATTGTTTTGGACAGCTTGCTTTTCCCAAACAGGCAAGTTTGGCAGTAATTTGGCACAGATAAGAGTGGGTACATAAATGCGGCAGAGTTGTTCATTTCCCCCTCCCCCTTTTTTTGCTAATTTGCTCTTGCTTTGCTTATTCGCATTGTGAAGTTCTATTGTTGATGAATTTTATTCGTATTTTATATTCGGACCTCTCACTTTCCAACTCGATCATTAATGGCGCAACACTCACAGAATGCCATTCAACATCTTAGAAACCCCTGATGGACTCTGTTTTATTCAATCTTTTTCCATTTAGAAGTTCGTAGGGAATTTATAAGCTTCGATTTATTTTTTGACTCATTTCTTTACTAGCAAGCATTTGTTTTATTTGTAAGAGAACCGCAGAGCTTTGTGAATGTTCAAAATAATGGCACTTCCGCTTTCTTATGCGTAGATTTCGTGCAAATTTATGAATTTTATGTATTCGGTGACTCAGACATAAAAGACTAGAGGGAGAAGTAAATTTATTGTTAGTGAAGAGAGTTTACTTACAGGAATTGGCAGAGTTCGAGCTTAACT
Organism: Ascaris suum; assembly: GCA_013433145.1. Classification (NCBI taxonomy): domain Eukaryota; kingdom Metazoa; phylum Nematoda; class Chromadorea; order Rhabditida; family Ascarididae; genus Ascaris; species Ascaris suum. Next base: position 3,150 of record JACCHR010000080.1, read on the forward strand.
CACCCAAACCCGAACTTGAGGAAGTTGTTGATGAGGCACATGCACATGTAGAGGAGCCGCAAAAGCATGACGTGCCCAGAATCTCTAAGGCGCAGAGAAGGAGGGTAAGTTCTCATTGTGGTACTGAATTAATGACCTCTTCCTGGAAAAGGTATCCATTTTCAATTCCGAAGTACAACTACGATAAGGTTGCCTGACGTTGAGCCCCATAAGCGAGTGATGCAGGTTTTGTTAGCTGATAATACACGACCCGAGTTGTCAATGTGTTTTTTTCTTCGGTCATTCGATAGAGTGAGAATGGAATCAAGCAATTTTAATAAAGGCAAGATTTCTGTCACTCCAAATTCTGTACATAAAATTTTGCGTTGGAGATTACTTGAAAGGCAGCAATTTTATTCTTATTCACTGCAATATATGCATTTCCTGGTCTATTATACGCTTTTATGTCATATATAATTTGTGTAGGATTTTTCAAATGTTTGCTCGATTGTTCGTTGTATCGACCTCGTTGGAAATCTTTGTTGCGAACACCCCTCCCCCCCCCCCCCCCCCATCCTCTTCCTTGTTGAAGTTGCTGAAGTTGATCATATCTATAAAAAAACGCAAATATTCAGGAAAAAAAGGCCGATGATAATAGAAGGCGTGCTGAAGCGGAGAAGGAGGACAAGCAGAATGCCGAATTTGCACCAGGTTTGATTACTTTAAATGTCTAATTAATTAGCACATAAATAAGCATTTCTTATTATTAGTATAATATAGGGGTATGTATTGATTGTTTATTTATACTCAATTTTGTAAAACAGCAAATCACTGACTTTTATGTTTTTATAATGGCAGAACATCATTTCTCATTTCGCTTTCCCATACGCAAAACCTTAATGGTCGTTGGTAGTTTGAACACTCGGAATATCCTTATTTAGTTACGGTGTCCTGTCGATTGCAGGTATTTCTGAAAGCGATTTTTACACGTGTTCATTGCGTTGTCTTTCAAAAAGGCAACGTTATAAGAGGAAGATATATGATTTAATTCCTCGATCATCTTTTCATAATGCTGTATCAAAGCTGTTGAATTGAAGAAAAACGGACGAGGAAGCCTTAAGTGGTACGGTGATGGCGAAGCTTGTTAGGACAGTGGGTTAATTTGCGGAAGAGATAGCCATGCAACTGCGGGGTTCATTGAGTTCAATGAAAATGTTGCATTTAATGTTGTAGTCATAAAAGGTGGAAACTTTCCTGGGAACCTTTTTTCCAGGTAGGGGAAATTTGGAAAAAAAGTACCTTTTATATGAAACGGATATCTGTTATGTGGAATGTGGAATATTTTCTTTTTTTACGCAGAGGATAATGTTCCCATTTATACCGCTGTTGCTAAATTAATCCACTATGGCGTCTTGCATATATGTTTATTTGTCGATCGATCAAAATAGAAGTTCGAAACTCATCAATGATTGAATTTGGAGCTGTGAAATTTATTGCATATAACAGTGCTTATAGAATGGTTCTCTCTATCGTTTCACATTGATCCATTTCTGAATAAATTCTAGAAATGACCCCCAAAAATTGACCTTAATCCGTACCGATGGGGTCGAAGAAAAACGAACCTTTTGTAGAAAGAAAGAACGGATGTCGGATCGGTTAAAATATAGCACGATGGAGTTATTCTAGGCCCTTTGTCTTTTTTGTTGCAGCTTTTTAAAGCTATTTGTTCAGTTGAATTGGATGCAAATAGTCATAGTTGTAAGGTACAATGTGAAAGTGTCTTGCAATGTGCCTGTAGCTATTTTTCGTGGAAGTTTCAGCTCAGGAAGTACCGAAGTTTGAACCACGTAATTCGGTGGGGTGTTATGTGCATCTTAGGACGATTTCCTTCAGCAATATCCAGGTTCAGCTCATCCAAATTTTAAAAAATTTTAATGACTTTTGTGTCGGAAAGTTTTCACAAGTTTTGCAAGCGATTTTCCTTTATTTTGGTATCCTCTGGAGGGTTACAGGAAGCCGATTCCTTTGGAGACGTGTATGAGCTGAAATATAGATTTCAACTCATATACGTCTACAAAGGTGAAATATAGATATTGGATCGTCGAAAATAAGAATTTTAGGTGAAATATGCAACCTACTGCTGCCAGCCATTATTTTATAACTCTGGATGCTTTGTGAAAAGGTGGTTGTAATATCGCGTTGTTAAAGGACGCCTGGAAAGAGCAGCGATTGAAGAAATTTTGACGAAACGTGGATTATCGTTGCATGAGATTCCACCGGACGGCGACTGCCTCTACAACGCCATCGCACATCAAATTTCACTCTTGGGAGTGACACCGGCTAAGGTTGGTAGTGGCGCAAGGCTTCTCTTTGAAAAGGGTCATTTGGACGATCAGATTTGGATGGATAGGTAAATAAATTTGGACGCCTAAAAGCATTAATAAAGGTCCTGATGTCAGCGTTGTCGGTATGTATGCATCATGGCTTTTGCTGTTTTCGGTTTTTTTTTTTCTTAGCCATATTTTTTGGGAATTCCTCTGGTGATTTGTGAGAGGGGGGGGGGGGGGGGAGAGAGAGAGAAGAATTGACGATACGCATGACATGCAATGCGCATGTTATACCTGTTGTTGCATTGATCCTATCTCTGAGTTTTTACGCTCGAAGCACATTGCCAAAGATCGTGGATTGGGTTTGTAATGTTGGAAGTCATCACTTCCCACTGAACCCGCCACTTGTGCTTTCTGAGTTGTGTTGTGGGAGTGATACCGGTTTCAATGCTCTATCGTTTTTTTTTTCATAGTTCTATATTTTGCATAATTGAAATATAAGACGAACACTTTGCTTCTATTTTTCTATATGCAAATTGTTCAAGTAAGTATGCAGCAATTGATAGGTATTGATCCTCTATAAAGTTGTGTTATCGTCATAGCAGCATTATGAATCATCTCTCATAAGATTCTTGAGTATCTGAGATGAGATGCTTCACGAAGGTATTGCAGCGACATTCATTAAGAATTAGTATGTTGTTGTGACTGTATGACGTTGCTGCTGGATGTTGGCTTCTATTCCGTGGAAATATGATTCTCTCGAGGTTTCATGAGTCTGTGTCTTTTAAAGGTTATTTGACGCTCGTTAATTGTATTCATTCATACAGACATCAGGTGCGGATGTTCGTCGTAAGGCGGCTGCGTTTATTCGTTCGCATAAGGATGATTTTCTACCTTTCTTGACGGATCGTGATGGATCACCGATCGATGAGTTCCATTTTGAAGAATATTGCGGCCTCATTGAACGCTGCAGTAGTGATGGTGGTGAATGGGGTGGTGAACCCGAGGTGCGTTACCTTTACATCTTCCACCAAGACCTTTTTTAGAAAAGTCCAGGAGGAGGCTGCTGCAAAATTGCATCCATTCAGATGAATTAACTGAATACCAGTGAAGCCAAAGACAGTGAAAGATGAGGATGAGCTATGAATTATTCAGTTTCGAATATATCTGATCGAATTTCTTTCTCCTTCCCGAAGGGAAACTACTGCGCTCTACCTCGGTTGTCTGAATGTTCATAATTAAAGAATTGCATTGTTTCGTTATTGCTTTAACCTATTAGCGCTTTCATTTCAGAGCCTTCTTGACTTTCATTTATCTAGCATTGAAGGAAGGATGCTAGGTGAGGGGCGGCTGCCACCAATGCGTACCTTGATACAGGGTTAGTGGATCGGACAGAAGTTAAAGTGATGCGAAAGCTGTTGCTCCGTTCAGAAGTGATGATGACCATTTCAGCTACGTGCCCTGTCGAGTGCTCTGGAGAGGAGGATCGAAGTGATCCAACCGGAAGGACGATGTGCAGTATTCGGCGAAGAATTCATTACGAAAAAACCGATCACTATAACATTTCATCGCTATGCCTATAATCTTGGGGAGCATTACAACTCAACGGATGTTTTATTGACTTCCACAAAATAGAAAATAGATGCGGCCATAGTTTTGTTCGAGATTGTCGAATTAGGAGACGATCGGAAAGACAATTTTTCTTCGGGGATCCGCTGATAATAAAAAACCAAAAAGTTATGGCATAATCCCTAGTTCTTTCATGAAAATGTTAATTGCAGGAGCTTCAAGTGTTCAAAGAGAAATGGAACCTGAGAAGCTCACCTTGGCGAGATAAGGAATAGAGTTTAGAGAATGATAAATATTCATGAGTAATTATACACCCATGTGATGCCTTGATGCCTATTTGAAAGGTGTTGAACAATGGATTTGATACCGTGGATGTGAAATACTTTTCATTCATCAGAGTGTATTCAGCTGTGCTCCAAGTGGAATCTTCATTGATGGTGTTCGATGATTCTGATTTTAATGGATTTAGGTAATAGAATGTTTAAGAGTACGTCAACTTATGCAAATGAAGGGGGTATACATAATATATATGATGCAGTTGAATGTATAACTGTTTTAAAAAATGAGCATTAGTGATAAAATTGAGCATTTGGATTGTGGAATATATTCGAGCACTTTCATAGTTTGCATTATAAATGAGTGTATTTTATTTGGAATGCATCGAATTTGTTGTTTAATTGAATTTTATTTGATGATTTTGGCGTTTTTTTTTTCTTTTGAGATGCTGATATATATATATGTACTTGCGGCTAAGGGGAATTACTTATTTTGTTTATTAGGTTTGTATTGCTTCATTTTGATTAAAAATAGAGGATTTGTGATTATTGAGTTAATTGAATGGTTTTTATTAGATGCTGTCCTATATTTTTATCACATTTTCGTTGATAGGATTTCATTGCAAATTTCTTTATTGCAAATTTGTTGATGAATGATTGGTGCTTATTGCAAATTGCAATTGTTTTCGCAAATATGTTTGTTTAGTGGAAATGGAAGAGGGATGAGGTTAATGATAGGTGCATGAAGTGTTGCAGTTTTTTTACATCGGAGTAAAATTGTTCGTTTTGGGTTTTGTTGAATGTATTACTGTCCATTGTTGATCAGATTTACTTATCGTATTTCATATATTCGATTGTTATAATGGATAAACTAAAGAAGTGAAGATCTCTTATTTCAGTGGAGGCGTTTCCATTCGATGCGCTATTTGAATATCGCGTTTGAAAGTTTGATCCACTGTTAAGCTTTAATCGCATAATATTTAGAGTAGATTGATAATTTTGATGTGTGACGATTTTCGTATCGCTGAAATGAATGAAAAAGGGGAAAAAAAATACAAATTGTGCTTTTTGGTTGTTTATTGCGCTTTTTTTGAAAAAACAATATGGGCAAGTTATACAAATAATATTCGTGCATGTTATTATTTGCAGGAAATTCTCGCTATCAAAAAAAAAAAAATTTCCGTCACTAGGTACAGATTATTCAGCCGGCGATCGGATGGGTCCAGGAATGTCCGCTTCTGCTGGATATTTTCATCTTGCTGTGATTGTTCAACTTTATATAGGGGAGACGTCGACCATCGCATGGGGTTATTAGTTTTAAATAACATTGAGTGTTTTTTTTTTTTTGTTATTGAACTGACAGAAGCGGACGTTTGCGCCTTTGATTGTTTCATCTGTATGAGTAGAATTCCTGAATGGTACAACTCTTTTTGATTAGTGGAACCTCTTTCAATCTCGAGGTTTGCAATCATTATTTATTTTCAAGTGATTCCAGGTCTTTCCAGATTTGATACAGTATGGAAATCCACAATGAAATCGTTAAGATATATTCGAGTCTCCTAAAGAACTGTGATGCAACGCACCAACAGAATTGAATATGTTTGATATCTCAATATTAAAAAAAAACAGAAGCAAAAACTTCATATCCAACAGTTTTTCCATCAGGATCCACTTGCAATTTATGAGATAAGCTTGACGTCGACCTTTCAGCACGCTACGCTCGCTAATTACGTAAAGGTAGATGAATAAATGGATAATCACAGGGATAGGTGTGGACGAAGTGGCCTATGTTTAATAATGTGCGGTAAACGGGATATGTCGTATCATGATTCGTCATCGTGGCTATTTATTGTATTCCGTTTCATCCAGAGACATATCATTCGGGTTGCATTCCGATGGATTATGTTTTTACTCACTGGTAAAACCGAGCTTGAGAGAGTTGTAAGTTGTTGCTTTGTTAATTTCTGCTGTTTTTCTTTTTTTTTTGTGGACTTTAGGGCTAGAGATGAGGGGGAGAGGTGGAATACTTTTATCCTTGTATCAGTAGAGGAGGATTAGAATTTCTTCCTAGTTCATTCCCTTACTCTCCTTCTTGGTTCATTTTGTACGAAACCTGGAACCCGAATGTATGAAGTGTTGAACATAGATTTCCCTGGGGACTTTATAGCTTTATCAAAATGGGTAGTAGGTCGATTTGGTGTTGACGGATACAGTTTTATAGCCCGTATACAAAGCCTTTGCGGGAACCGAACAAGTCCACTGGTATCATTTCGATGTGTATCCTTTTGCAATTGTGTGAAATACTTCAACAAAAACATTAGAAAATGTGTTTAATTCGGAGATCATTTATAAGGAGTTGTTATCTCTCTCGAAGTGACATAAAAAGAGATCTGCAAGTCTATTTCTTTCTGAGCTGTAGACTCAATCGTCCATCTCTTAATTATGAGATAATTTTTATCGAAGAATAATGCCTATTAATCTGTCACTTCGTACCATCCAAGTATCTCACTTAAAATTCATACTAATTCAGGATCTCATTGCACTCTCAAGTATCCACAGTCCATAAAGAGTATAATAAAATCTCAACATGTATCATACGGTGCACATCGCAGCAACTCTCGTAGTAGTAGACTTTTTGCTTCACAAATTTCATATTGATCATATATGGGCGTATACCTCAAATTCATAAACGTCAGTAAATATGAAATAATTATGAAGAGTATGGAACAGCATTAAAATAACAAACTCCAATATCACATATTCAACATATTCAGCAGAAGCTACTTCGATACGAAAGAGGAAACAAGAGTTTCTACACAAGAGTGGAGAAAATAGCCCAGCATTCGTTATAGAGAGGCGGATGGGAAGGGTGAAAGAAATAGGTCACTCATGGTCAGGTCCTTGGTATAGCAGCCAGTCCAGTGGGGTCATTAAATGAAGTGCAATTGTAAACTTTAGTGGCGCGATTTTTGGTATATTTATTTGCAGCCTGTTGTGGTTTAAATGTATCGCCTGTCCTGCATTCACTTCTGAATTTGCCCAAAAGTTTACCCATGGGGATCCCAGTCTAGCTTACTTTATGGGTACGTCGGACCTTATTTAGTTTTTGGGGAAATTATAGGAGTATAAGGGGAATTTTCGCTTTTTATCGTATTTGTTTATTTCCGTAACATAGTTTGGACCAACAATGACCTACAGTAACAGTGCTTTAAGTTGTCAGGTTAATGTGCTATAGAAATGATACTAAAGGCTGACGTTGTATGTTGGAAGATGAGGGGGGGGGGGGGAGGGGAGTGAGTGGGACAGAAGGATGGGGTATGATCCAATGGACGCTTGATAGTATTCAATTTCAATCCGCGTCATCTTTCATTCCTAGTGAACACTGGTTGTTACGGAAATATGATAATTTCTTTGCAATCCTGTTCATAACTAAGCTATAGAAGTACATATTCACGGTTTAAGGTTCATTTAGGTGATTGTATAATGCATCCAGAGCAATGGAACCATGTCGATGTATGCATAGATGTCGATTTGTTGTTTGAGCATTGATATGATATCTTGAAATATACGAATATTTGCATATATTTGGAGCGAATGATGCATATATTTGGAGCGTGTGGAGCGAATGATTGAAGATGGCCTGCTTCCGGAGCTATGCGAAGATTGGACTGAGGATGATGAGCCGGAGCTGGTAATATATCCTTATTTCTTTACACTGTTTTGTTTCGAGTATTGCAAAGGAAGAGGGGGGAGGTGGGAAGTATGATGTTTAGGAGTTTAGCCGAAATCACCGCTGCTGCTATTGTTTGTTCTAATTTTCTTCGCATTTGAATTTTTTTTTTATTTTTCCTTAGTTGACCACGATGCTTTCTTCATTAAAAGATTGCTCGGAAATCATATAAAGCAGCCGCCCCCCCCCCCCCCCCCCCCTCTTCCCTGTTATCAATGCGAATGATTGTATATGACAAACCCCATGAATGAATTATGTATTTCACGTTTTAGAAAAATTGTAAGAAACTGAACGAATTTCTTCGGAGTTTTTTGAGGTCAAATATTCACTGATATTTTATATTTCGACAGTACTGATAATAAAGAACAGTAACAGTAGCAATGCTGCTTATTTTAATAGTACTGGTAATAGCAGTAATAAATACCATTCTTTTTTTAACGATTTGTAGCAGTTCTCCTAAATCTTTAGAACGATAAGGAGCAGGTGAGCAGTGAGCCCGGGGGGGGGGGGGAAGATTGACAGGTTAGTGGTATCATTTCACTTAAGCAAGGTAACAGCAGGTATCCAAGCGTTGTCCAACAATTTTTATTCACGATGGAAATTCGCCGAAAAGGTTTGATTAGATTATCCATAAAAATAATGGAATTTTTTTCGCCAATATATATCGCATGATTTATCATAGCAAAATGAGGTGATATATATTTGTTATTTGCGGACCCCCCTGCCCTTCTCCTTCCCCTCCCCCCTCTCTTACAAAAGTTTGCTGACAACGGTGAAATATGGAATAATCGAGAAAAATATTCAGAGCAGATTCTTTGTCGGGTGGTCTAATCAGACAAACAGTTGATATAAAGGTAAGGATACATTTCATATGCGCTAATTCTGCAAGTTGACTTTCCTTACTGAAATTTTTTAACGTTGATCGTAATATTTTTGTTGATTTTAGGCAGATAGAGTGGTGAGGGACAACACTTATTATTGCGAGAAAATATCGGCAAGTATGAGCGAGAGGATGGAAAAGGTAATGAGTCAAATTCGAGGATATCGTGAACTTTGCGCACTTGTTGAAGCTAGACGCTTGGAGAAATATGACGTCGAGAATGTAACTCATGAAAAGAGGTATGTTTTTTTAAAGAAAGAAATTCGACTATATGGGAAGAATTTTGCTTTCCGTAAAAATATTATTTTATTGCTCTAAGATTCTGGTATTCACCTAGAATAAGAGTTATTCTGATTGGATACCGATACATCCGTTATATTTGAAATGGTCGGTTGTGGTGACTTAAAATTATGCAAAAATTTTTTTATGCAGTAAAAACTGAGGTATATCGCTCGAATATAGGATTAATACCGTATAGTAATATGCATTATGGCCATTATTTCCTTTCTTTTTCATTATTATATCTTTTATTTTTCTCATTGCAAATTTCTGTTGTTTGTAATCGAATACTAGTGAAATTTCAGGCTTTTGAGACTTTGGGATATATTGATGCCTGAAGAGAAACTTACTGGCAGAGTGACAAAACAGTGGCAAAAAATAGGTTTTCAGGTGAAATGTTTCTCAATAATATGGATGAGATTTTTTTTTGTTTCTTTTGGAAGCGATGATTTTGTGTTATTTTCTCATTGTGTTTTTAAAAATATTCTATTTCTTAAGTAGTTTTATATTATTTAAAAAGTTTTCTTTTGAATAATGATGAAAATCCTCCGCATCTAAATAGATTTCTTCATAGTAATAAAGAAATGTTTCTTAATACCGTCGGTAAAGATTTTCCACTTCGAAAATAAACAGCATATTTGAAAGGTGGCAGGGTGCCAGTTGTGAATTAATTGCCGTACATTTCACGAATGAATAATGCATTGAAACGCTTAGCACGTCATTCAAATCACAGCTCATTACATGCTTTCCACTGATATGAAGTTTAAATTTGAGTCAGTGTTTACATGGAAAAGTATAAGACCATGATTTGATGCGATGGGTGGTAAAAGAGAGGCGTAGGGGGGGGGGGGTTTGCGAGCGCTTGAAGATGTGTAAGTCCAGGCCAAGAGTCCACCATGGCACAAGACGCAACCTGCTTGCAAGGGAGTGTTATAAGGGCTTGTTATTCGTATAGGTGCCACGATAGATGAAGGTGGTTTTTAACAAGTTCACTGCACTAAAGTACTAATAGAAATAAAATGAGGTAGTCAGTATGAGATGCTTACTGGTTCATTTAATGGGCAAGCGTGTAGTTATCTTCGGGAACAGGTGGATCTATAGCGGAAGGAACGACGCGGTGGTGCAGTCGAGCACATTGTGAATTGGAGAGGGAGGTAGAGTCATGCAGTTGGAATGCCTGCTGTATTCTCGTCCGCCTGTACGATAGATGTCCTCTCTCAGAATGTAACCTGGCGCAGGTTAGTTAAGCTTTAGCTGGAGGAAAGAAAGAAATCATTGTAGCTGGAGGAAGCGCTATTTGAAGCTAGAAGGAGCTTATGGCTTATTATTTTAATTGGTTTATTTGTAGGGAGATGATCCGTCGACGGATTTTCGAGGTATGGGTGTGCTCTCGCTTGACCAGCTTGTCTTCTTCGCTCAATACGATGTCGCCAATGCACGTGCAGCCCTTTTACTCTCAAATGATCCTGAATACGAGTGCGTTCAGGTTTTCTTGCCCCACACTTCCTTCTTACTAACTTACGGTATCCATTCATTGCATTTCACTTGCTTCATCTTGGTGCTTTATTGATTCACTTATGCCAATAAAATGCTTCTCGTAACTTCCTCCCCATCATTGGTAGCACATTCGCACTGTCACCTGCATGAGGTGCATTTGAATTAAACTCTTATGGCCGATAGATGTGTTTATTAGAAGGATCACTATTGCATTATTTTTCTGAACGAAATGTTTTCATTTGGAAAGGTATTACTTTTTTTACTTTTTTCTTGTTTTTGGCTAAATACTTTTCGGCTAATCTCATTACTTTTTTCTTGTTTTTTGGCTAATTTGGTAAGTACGCTACGCATACTACAAGACGATATTGTATTGGCCAAATTTACACTTTTTTTCAATTTCTTTTCTTTCCTGTTCGTCTTCTCATGCATTCTTAGTGCACATTGTATCGCATTTTTATGATTTTTAACCTATCATTTTCCCTATTCCCAATCTGATCTGCTTAATGCCGTGAGGGGATATGCGTTGTTTTTTGCAGGTTTCCTATGGCAACAGCGGGCATCACATTCACTTCAATGGCAAGAAATCTTCTTCATAAGGGTGTATTCAAAACTCATTTCTATAATACTGTCGCGGGTGCACCTACATTGGACAATTTTCATCGTGTCTATTGTACGCTTTCATTATTTCTGTTTCTTCATAATACGTTGTAGCAGCACTGTTGAAACAGCTGAACAATTGATTCAATATTGGGTGTATCGAAGGGAGAGGGTGATTGAAGAAGAGATGACAAAAGATTATGTCCGGAAGGTCAATTCTAAGTATAGATGCCTGACCGGGGTAGAAGGATTTTGATGGAAGGATCTTTAAGAAGCTTGTGGAAGATGTTTGATTTCATTCTTCTCATCTTGAGGAGATAGCATTTTTGAACAATTATGTCCACTGTTACATGGAGAGGCCTCTTTTTCCTAAGTACCTCCTATCAGACTTTGAGAGGGAAAATTAAGCCCGACTTGAATAAAGCCCCTTCTAGACGCTGTTTTTTATCATAGGACTGGAATAAAAGATCTGTTTTCATAAGCTTAGAACTTTCTATATGACTGTTACAGTTGTGAAAGTCTTAGAAGTAACATATTTTTCTTTAAAGTTAAAAAAACTTATTAGTGGGTGTGCTTTTTATGTTGTTTTTTTTTTTTTTTGAGATAGTAATAAGGATACCGGCTAATTTCCATCGTGGATCGGAAATTAATATCTTATAGATGAAATCATTCCGATAGATATATGCCTTGAAGGCGCAACGCATAGTAATTGATCTTGTTCAAGCAGAATGTGTGGAATGACGGATGTGAAATGTTGCCCTGTTGGCCTGGCGATGTTTCTCCTTCCTGCACACTGAAAAATTACGCTTATAGTTATATTTTCTTTCTTTTTTCTTTAGTCAATGTTGTTTAGTAATATTAGATTCACCAATACTGCTTAATAGTTTAGACAATATTTCTTTAAATGCTGTCATCCGTAGTCGGATGCATACTACCTAAAGTCGGGAATATGTGTTCGCCATTCACCGGAACTGTTGCTTTGAATTTAAGCGTTCTATAGTTCAGGTCAAATATTCAAACTATTCTGCAAATTCTGGAAATACCGCGAGCCTTCATCGATTATGGAGTTCACTTTTATAAAGAATGATTTCGAGATGAAGCTTATCGACTCACTAGCCGTCGAAGAAGCCAACATCCATAAGCTGAATGCAGACCAGTTATTTAGCTTGTGACCATTATACTTTTAAAGTGGAGGATCTACCTGTTCGAATATAGCCTAATTAATTAAGGTACCTTATGCACAAGAATGCTGCTAATGAAATTGTTGCACGGCGATAAATTTGAGCAAACTATTAAGTTTGATGTCTCTTTTTGCGTACTTCAGCATATATCCTTCATAATGGCAATCTTTGTTTAGCTATGTAAGCATAAGGTTGTTGGCGGGTTATCGATGGGGCGAATAATTTTTGGGATGATGCGGTGCGCGGTCTTTCTAGGGGTTTCACTTACCCGGTTTTGGTTTTTGGGCATGGGCATATTTTCCCCAATAAAAATAAACATCCACTAAAAATAGCGGCATGACCGAACTTGCGTTCAATTCATATATTTATGCATAAATAAATTTCCCGGGTACATGTACGATTGCAGTATCAGATTTCCATCATGCAAAAATGAAGTTTATTCCATTTGGTGTTTGTATATAATCTGCTCGTCAGGTATTAGGGTCAAATTCTTTTCTTCCCATATTGCCACTAAAATATTCGATTGTACCTTCATGTATAATGTCGCATTTTTATATACCTGTTTTATATTGAATCCTTCCTTCTGCCATGCTTAGATATGCAATCTTATTTCAGTTCTGTTCGAGTATGTGGTATTTCAAGCTTTTTGCTGTAGTGAGGAGATTTGTATGTACAAAATAAGCTTTATTTATAACGCATTTGTATTTTTAGCATCTCCATTCGGGTGCAAGGAAAGTGCTAGGCTTGTGATATGATATTTGATTGGAGAGGAAGGGTGGGTGTGGGGAGGGGGGAGTGGTGGTGGGCACATGAATATTCTATGCTAGTTCATTCAAAAATACCTCTTTCTTTGGTATTAGGTGCAGCGCCTACCTTTGCATGATGTCCATGAGTGAAAGTTTCGAGGCTGCTAATTATTTAGAGAAAAAAAAACAAACAAATCTGAGTGGATTTTTATTGATTGTTTAGTTGCACAAGTATGATTACAGATACACAAGTAAAAAGTACAGCAGATATGAAGTAATATATCGCTCGAGTTTGGAAAAAGAACCCCGAGTTTTGGAAAGGTCCGAGGTTGGAATATTGGAATCTGCTAAGGGTCATTGGCCCGAATATATTGGTTGTTTCAAATGGAGCTGCATCACTATGTGGAAGCAATGAGTCGTTCATTGATGATGCTATGCTATTTATCAATGAAAGGATCACCTGGGGTACCATTGCTCGATCAGTAGTATGTACGTCGTCATTAAAGTGGTTGTGGGTTAGTGGTCGGAGCTTTCTTTTCGGATGAAACGGAGCGAACACTTCAATACTTTTGGGAAGAGTCGGCATGCCCGTTGTGATATCGGGAAAGCTTGAACGCATTTCAGTAGGTTTGGGAAGATTTGGCGTTCTAGTTGCGATATGGATGAAATGGTTGCTTCAAGTGTCTTTCTTTTTGCTGTTGTGAAAATCGTATGATTTATAATCTCTTGGCGTAATCGTCGCCATATTTGCATAATTCTTTTGCGTTTAACTGAAAATAAAATTACAAAATTTAAAGCTTTAAAAAGTCTGAATGCATTTCACGCAAGAGGGATCAGTTTATTTATTCAAATTTTACCATAGGAAATAGGTAAAAATTGATTGTTAGAAAAAGTGAATTTTAGTAATTTCAAATCATTCATGTATCATAATTATTCCATAGTTATTTCAGAAATATCTCTTTTGTCGAATTTGATGACAATGCTGGGGGGTATAACAATGACAATGTGGATCTAGAAGGGTATAACCTCTATAGCCTCTATCGCTTATCATAGTATTCAGTATGCGTGCTATGTCTATATCCTATGTATTGTAAAGGGGTACAAATATAGTACTACATTTTGAGAAAAAAACAACTGGTAAATGCGGTGAACGATTCGCTTGAAACCTTTTATCGGCTTATATAACCAACTTTGCGTAAAATATACCTATTCCATAGTGAATCTATAAATATGACCCGATTAGAGCAATAATTCTGTAACGCTAACAACAGTGACCGACTGCCACTGATAGGAGTAGGAGTTGATAACTTCGGCAATAAACATAAAAAATTCAATTCGGCCACTCGTTAGAAGCAGAATAATTCAGTAGTGCTATCGCTTTGCCGATAGTGATATCAAAGAATAGAGTGACCGTCATTCCAAATGAGGTCACATACAGCGATGATGATGTTCATCGATGTTCTCTTGTCGTCGAATTTTGCTAACAGAGTAGGCGGCTTTCGTTAGAGTTCATCTTTGAAATAAATTAGCATAGGTGAACGGCGCATCCCCTCACCATCAGACTTCCCCACTAGTATATTATTGACAGGGTCTGACAGTTTGAATAAATTGAAGCCATCTTGAAGCGTTGCATATTATAAAGTGGTAGCTAACAACTACATCTTGAGCACTGATACTTCTCGAAAATTGTATTCTAATGTGTCGAATGACAACCCGTGATCTGTAGAGGCATTCAGATTCAGATTCATTTCAACGTAACAATCCCATATGCACATCGCCATCTGTGAAATTTCGGTAGAAGGTGATAGCAGATGCTTCAATGGAATGTCTTTTTGCAGTGCGGCAATGAATCTGAATGCCTCATAGTCACAACATGAAAGCTTGACTACACCTTTGCTAATCACACCTTATGTGACGACTCTAATCACAACTATACTTCAAATCCTATCGCCTCTCATTCGAGTTTAGATCATACCCGCTCTTAGATGCAACCCAAGATGGATCCAGGGTCGAACTAACCCATGAGTATATAAAGAGTGGCTAAATTCGGCTCCGATCCCTATTTCGCGTGAGTAAGAGGCAGTCACTCGACCGGGATCGGCTTGACCCAATCCAGAATCGCCGTCGTGAAGTTAGATCTCGAAGCAGATTCCCCTCATACCAATTTACCCCGTCGTCCACTCGGTCAACTAATTTCGCCATTCTAGCGTCATTGTCGTTGTGGTGACATCTCCTCATTGACGAACCATTTCATCGCCTATTCTCCACAAACTATTATCGTCTATTTTGTGAGTTCAACAATTTACCATAGATACATTTACTATAATGAAATATGTCGAACAAGCCTACAATGTTACCGATATTAATAGGTCTTTTTTTGTGCCGACGAAAATTCGGTCAGAGCGAAAGTGAAATGAGGGAAAAAAAAGAAAATAAACGAAGAGAAAAATAACAATACAAGTGAATTTCGATGAAGTGCCACTCTCCTTACTAAATAAAAATAAAACGAAAAAAAAAGAGAGAATAATTTCAGCGACAATAGCCAAATCAAAAAGAATTGAAAAATCGAAATATTATCAATAAGGAGAATATAGATAACAGAATACAAGTGAATAACAAAATAGGTATCAAAGGCGATGAATGGAGAGCACCAACTAACATTAACGCACCTCCTCAACTTTCTTCTTTTGGATATAACTCGAAATAACAAAAGCAAAAAAAAAACAAACAAAGAGTATTAACCAATTTATTCAAATTATATAAAAATTTCGATCACTGATAACAATTCATTATGCGTGTATCATGATTCTGCGTCGATGATAATAAATGGGCACAAAAAGAAAGAGAGGCACACAGCGACGAAAGAATATGAAAAACAAAATTAGACGGTTCATTCCACACATACAAACGTAAATATTTATTTATTTCACGTGCAGTGTTGAGCGTTCATTCATTCAGTAACCATTTGCAAACCTCGATCGACCCCCGCTTCGCATCGTGTGTGGCAGAGGTGGACCGTAAGGCACCAACGGACCATGTGGTCCATGTGGTGGTGGGGGCGGCAGTGCTGGATGCGCAGGTGGGAACGGAGGTCGTGGGCCTCCCGGCGGTGGAGCTCCAAGAAAGAGTGGAGGAGGTGGAGCACCAATCCACCCAGGTGGGATGAACGGGGTGGCTGGTTGCGGTGAAGGCGCGTCTCCACGTAGGAAGCGTTGCAATTCCTGCTCCGTGTCGACGATCATGACAAGGAACGGCGAGCCGGGTACATGTTCCCCATGCCATTTGACCTCCACCTGAGAAAGAAATAAACCAAAAAAGTTGCTTTATAAGAATAATATCGACTTGCCCTAACAAGAGAAATAAGCAGTTAGAATTGACCTATCTCCTTATAATAGTTACTAGGCCTTTGAACACTATATATGCTAGTTCAATCCAGGCATAACTTTATTTTAAAAAAAGTTACGAATTTGCATAAGGAAGTCACAGCACTATCTAGACGATCTGTCTAACAATCTGTCAATGATAACGACAAAGGACAACCTGGTAGTCGCCAGGTTCACGTGGCTCATACTTGCAGTGTATTGTTCGTTCTTGCTTCTTTTCGCGTTGCATCTCGACGTTGAACGCTCGTTTAGGTCCACGCACTCGTACGGTCAATTGACCAGCGCCAGCACCTTTCGTCTCCACTATGAAATTCGACTTGAAACTGAAATCAATAAAGCAATGAATAATACAAATATATTGCGATAAACTTCTTGCGTTAACAACAACCGCATCCGATCAGTGTATAGGCAATACTGAATTGATGACGCAAATGAATATTTACGTAATTATTCACAAACTTCATAACCATAGCGCAATCTCATTACCACTTACTCCAACGCTATTTCAATCTCTCCTCTTTCCGATTCTTTATAAAATCGGGGTGAATAATATAAATAATTAAGAAAAAGGAAACATAAGTACTAAGCGATAAAATTTCAAGCCGAGTAAAAATGACTGTCGGCTACAAAGCAACAACAGAATTAGCGAATAATATCATAAAAGAGAACCACAACGTACGTGGAGAGTATGCCGTGCTCGATGCCCGGTCCGAATACACGAACCTTTGATGCATCTGGAGGATGTGAAACGTTGATAACGAACGGACTACCGGGCACATGCTCGTCAGAATATTTCACCACTGTAAGTATTAGCTAACATTTAGAGAAAATCCCTCAAACATTACAAACATATACAGCGTAATATCAGAAAGCTTCGAGAATTGCAACGAATCATGTGAATATATAGGTAAATTCGTACATCTTTTTATGGGTAAATTCCCGAAGTTATTGAGCGATAGTTCATAAACGTGTAGGTTAATAAGTGCATCAGATCATCAATACAAGGTTTCAAAAACTTATTTGTAAATAATGTACCAACGGGTTGCAACACTGCTTCAAGAAACACTATAGTGACGAGTAACTCGACCCAATGAATAAGCTGGAGCGCTTGGTCAAAATCTTTTCAAGAATTTCAACGTCTATTCAGGGAAGTAATTTACAAGTAAAATATTAAAAATATATAATATTCGAATAAAGATTTATTGAAGTAATCGCTTGAGTAAATACGCTGAAACTGCTGCAATGATGAAATTTATGAACTACCTAGCGGGCTGCTCGAATATATCGAATTTGACTATATAATTAATGCGCTTTCAAAATTTTTTTCAATTCATGAAAAAATTCAAGAAGTATGCCTACGAAATCATTTAAATTGCCAAGTAAAATGAAAAAATACAAAGTAGGCAAATTCGATTTACCAAGTGTGTGCTTCCCGACTTCTGATGGCCTCACAGAAAGTGTATATGTGCCATCACGATGATCGTAGAGCTCACAATATGCCAACTTCGACGGACCCATACATTGTGCAGACAACTGTCCTATAAAGTTGAACTCTTATAAAGATCCCATCAACGAATATATCATACCAATTGCGAAAGTGTTCGTCCGAAATTGCACATTTTTTTTACTCGAGAAATTTGCTAACAACTCGTTTTTAATGCGGATTTTTCGAATAAAATCATAGAGAAATTTATTGTAATTTCTTGAATAAAATTAACGCCTTATTCCATTAGATTAAGTAGGCACACGTTAGTCACTAATAGAGTTATGCAAATATACACTGATAATGAGGCTAAGTTTTTAAGTTGCTTCATCAAAACCATATATAAGCCGAAGAGAGATAAACTGACGTATCCGTCGATAGCGGATTGAAGAAGTATGTGAGCTGGAATTTAGGTCAAACACCTTCCTCTTATACGGAAAGTGAATAACGTATCAAAAGTTCGAAAGTATAAGCGATACAGAAGGCCGCAGAAACACCCCACAAAAACTGAGACGCTTTTCTTTTTATGAAACAACAATTTTATTTAGGCTTACAAGCAATAAGTCTTACCTGGACCAGCCCGCCTTGTATCAATGAGAGTTTTCACATCATCATTGATAATACCGATCTTCAACGTGTTCGTATCCACATGGATCAACTCGGCAGCGCTTGCATGCGATTCGACTTGCACTCGGAACGGTGATCCACGGACATGGCGTCCATCCCACACCACCTACAACAGATTTCTTCGACACACACATACCACAGCTTAATCGATTACAGGAACTTTAGCTCGGATAAAAGGTGTTACTCGTTCTAACTTTAGTGCCACATGTATTATATATAATAAGCTGAAAGTCAGTGATTTAGTCAGCCGAAAGCTTCTTATCAAAAAGAAGAATAAAAGGAGCACACCCGAGGATCGTTTCTTTTTTTTGCTGTAACTTCTGCATCCAAGTGTTTCTTTTGAAAATGCTTTCTACCGCAGTTGGTTCTCTAGAAGTATCTCACCGTTCATTAAGACATACACCTGTGCCCGAACCTAATAGTTAAATTCCTTACTAATAACTGTTATGATATCAATAAGCACTAAATACTCGATATCGACAAATCCTTGATAGAATACCTGCAGCTCATAGGTGCCCGAAATAAGTGGTGTATAAACCGCTTTGTAGACATTATTACCGAGATGTGTTAGCCGTACAGGCACATCCGCTTTTTGGCCAATTAACGAACAACTCACTCGACCTTCTGAAAGAAAATTTGAAATGAGAGCAAAAATATGAGAGTTTCGATTGCAAACAGATCACTCTTGAAATGATTTAATCAACTTCAAAATGAATTCAATGGAATTTCCATCTTGAGGCACCGTGGAAAAAGTGTCGAGAAATGAGACAGAGGAATGAAAATGTCGTGCATGAAAAGTGAGATGCCAATATTATAAAACACGAACCGAAAAAAAAACAATCAAATATTGCAAAGCTCCATGTAATTAAAGCTTATAAGTTTTTGAACGTTTAGAAATTTCATCGATCATTTCAAAGTGCGCCTAATTTTGCATATCTATGTACTCATCTAAAAATTGCATAATTTCTAACAAATTAAGTAAGGGGTATTTCTCAAAAACTCGGAGGTAAATAATGCGTATCTCTTATAAATAAATCAAACAATAATGAGGGTAACTCTTTGTCGAAAGTAAAAACTTTGAAAAACAATTGTAATTTTAATGAGGCAAAAATAGGATGAAAAATATCCAAAAATAAAAAAATGCCGCTTTTTACACCTCTTGATGCATCCGATCCATCGACAATAAATTCAGATTATTCTTTGCAAGCGGCACGTGTTAATCCTTCGCCACGCAACACCACTCGTAAATGGTCCGACATTTCTTCCTCATCCAACGATCGCTCACTATAATGCTACTCAAAATTATTGATGCATCAAACGCTCCAAATAATGCGATATCACTGTTCAGTATCAATCAGCGCATTATCTATATCACTCTACTGAAATATCACACTAGCCTTAATCATATCCACATTAGAACAAGCGCAATTGAACAGTGCGAACGTTATTCAAGTTATAGCAAATTCGTAACGAAATGAATAATATTCCATTGTTTTTTTAGTAATTTTTTCTTTATATAGGACAATAGTCAGGCCAAACTAAAGGATTCACGATCCATCGTGAAGGGAATAATCATGCAATCAATTGCAAGTAAAAGTTTCTTTCAAGAAGATCATCGCAAACTAGAATATTCATAACGTGATAATAATTGATATCTGTTTCGAATGCCCGGATGACGTCCCAATAATGAAGCTAGTTTGCATTTCGTTCGGACGACTTCACTAAATATTTAAATCGAAAATAAATTTAAATAATTTTTTAAAAAAGTGCGGAAATCATATTACAATAGTAAGACGAAAAAAAGAACGACTAAAGATGAAGTATGAAACAAAAGAGAACATAAGGCAACAATCATCTTACCCAGTTTTTGTTGCAATAGGCACAGAGCGAGAAGTGGACGATTGCTGTGCATCGGCGATTGCGTGCAACGGATACGCACTCTGAACGGCGATCTCCGACCAATACAAGTAGATATTGTATTTGCCAGGTGCCGGCGGATTAAACGTCACTCGATATTTGCCATAGGCGAGTGATTCCACCTCACTACCAACCACCAGCTTGCCGTCCCAATCACGAACTTCCGCTCGAAGTTTTCCTAAAATTCTCTTTATTGTAATTACAATCTTCCTTCGAACTTCACAGAGACAAGAAAATCCAATCATATATTACGACGCAAAATTAACCTTTGGAACCATACAAAGAACGAGTATAGTTCCATGACGATGACGACTATCTTACTGATCCCTTACACTTCCCCATACCCATCAAAAGAAGGAAAAAACACCGAATCTCCCATCAAATGTAAATCGTCTTCGAAAGGGAACGCTAGCCATAATACGCGATTCCGAAACATCGGTAGATCTCATAAAAGGCAAGAAGAACCTCTGAGGAAGCTCAACTAACCAGATCCGGCGGCAGTCGCGTCGACGTCAATGATATTCCTCTGTTGTACTGCCAGATGGATTACACCATTATCATCGGCAGCCTCATCATTGACCACCACCTTATGAGGATCAAGCACTTCGACGTCAAATGGACTTCCTTTAAAAAAAAAATTCTAGATTCAAACATTAAATCAACACAAATATGAAACTTCCTCCGAATTCAACTTATCTTTTTATACATTATCCATTTGTAATGAGTAGTGTGCATCATCAAACGGAAAAATTCTGAGTGATTATATAGCGAAAATAATTACTATAATGAATCGTCGAAGGTCAATTGTGTAAAAAATAGTGCATAAATTAATGAAATAATAGTAAACAAATTTGTTATTCTATCAATGATGATAAACGTAACCCAATTAATAAGAACATAAATAAATAAATGTGGAATAAAAGGAATTGTAAATGAAATTTTGAAACAGGATAGCCCCCCCCCTCCAAAAAAAAGGACATTAAAAATATATTTCGCCAATTTTTGAGGTGGTTTGCACTTTTCCCTCTCCCTGCCGCTCCTCTCTCCCGTCCTCTTCTTCAACTCTCAAAGTTCTCTGAGTAGCGGAAGTCGAAAGACATCAAAATTTCTAAACTAGTTTCGCTGTCATAAAGAAATAATAACGCTTAGTAGTGAACTTATTTAATATCTGTTAACGAACTCATCTTAGTGGAAAAAAAAGCGTAAAAAGCCATACAAGTGAAAAAAAATGTGGAAAAAGAAGAAATTGTGAGAAAATGAACTCATTATTAAAAGATAATGAAACGATGAGTTTGTATTGCTATGAAAATAAACGAATTTTTTGAAGTTTTTGAAAAAATTCGCTATTAGATGAGGTAATTCCGCTGTGAATACTTTCCAAAATAAACATAAGAAATAATTTTGTACCAACCGCCAATGGCTCGATTATTGAACTCAACGTCGATAGTGTAGCGACCCACTTCGTTCGGAGTGAAAACAATCTCGGTTGTACCGTCAGCACGCTTGTTTGCCGTATGCCTTACTTTTATTTTCTTTGGACCTGAACAAATACGTTTGTAAAAATACTTGATCGATTAAACTAGAAACGAGTTAAGTAAACAGCAATCGAATTTCTACATATGCAGTATTTACACGTACCAAAATATTTACACAAAAGCAATCGAAAACACAATCGCTTTGCACATAGAATGCCAAAGCATTAAGCGGTTTAGAGCGCATTCAAGGAACGACTTCATTTCGCGATCTGCACCCACACGGGTAAGTGCCAACTAAATCATAGAAGAAATGGTCAAAGGAATGTGGCCAGGGAAATGGCCACAGAAGCGGCCAAGGGAATTTGCGGTAAAGCTTCTATAAGTTCCATAAAACAATCACTGTCATCGAATGAAAGGACCGTCGAGTTTGAAACATCAAACTTCACTTTCAACAAATCGTGAAGATCAACTTAATATATGAATAGAATTTTGTCTAAAGCCAACAATATTGTCTAGAATCGACGGCAATAGACAGATAGAAAAACGGATAGAAAGTGAAAAAGATGAAAAGAGGGAAGAGAGAGAGGAAGAAATAGCAAATAAATAAATTTCTTTACGATAATAAATGAAATTGTCAAAATGATATCAAACAGCAAATGCAGATTTATTTTAAAAAAAAACAATCTATCGAAATAGAGTAATATTTACTAAATAAAGAAATAAAGTAATATAAAATAAAGAGTAATAAATATTGCAAGAAAAGAGTAATCGAAATAAAGTATATTTACTAAATAAAGAAATAAAGTAATATAAAATAAAGAGTAATAAATATTGCAAGAAATTCATAAAAACTACATTACAAAAATTTTTTATCTTTAAAGTTTATTTCTTCATATCGTTTCATATGAATATATTTTTGCTCTTGTTAAATTTTCCACTTAATGAATAATTTAAAAAATTAAATCAGAAAACAAAAAAAAAAACAAAAAACAAAAAATAAAACGAACCTCTAATGTCCACTTTAAGATTGCCTTTTAGTTGTTTCGCATCAAACACAACACTTGTCGGTTCATCGATCTCAACTGCACGCTCGATAGCATTTCCATATAGCATTAGTTTTGCTTGCTCTTCCACTAAAAATATCTGTGGCATACCTGAAATAATACCTATCAAAATGTAATATTATCATTTTCAAAGTAATAAAGACATTCAGCTAAAATAATTGTTAGCCGCATAAATGCCAATAATATTGAAACGCAAACAAAAGGTATTGATGTGAATAACATGACGGAATCATAATTTAGCACCACAACACGTTAGTGCATAAAATATTAGTAATAGAGAATAAGAACGATAATATACTCTAAAAGTTTTTTATGATTAATTCGATTAAAAAGAGAATATTTCCAACAATTTTCTCATATAAATTAGCATATGCAAAAATATCATCACCATTGAGGTGATTAGCTTAGAGATGAGGCGAAGATAGAATGAAACAAACAACTGGAACAGCAAAGCATTTCTTATACGATTCTGTAAATATATACAACAAATGCATACAATTACCTTGAACTTGGAATCCGGATAGCTTCGCGTTGATTTTGTATTGACCGAGTTTAACTGGTAGGAAAGAAATTTGATCCTCACCACTCGGCGATTTCACAATATCGAGAGGAAGCATTTGTCCGGTTGGGTCTGCCACCTCGATCGTCAACTCTCCATTACCTGCACTCTCTCGATCCACTGAAATACGCTCTTTCAGCCAATTTATAACATTTTCAATGCCAACCCTTCTCAATGAAGACGACCGCGTCTCATCATTTGAAAAAGAATGAGCGCATCAACCGATGGAATGTTTCTAACTGAATTACCCTAGTATCTCCGAAACACCATCATAGTCTCGGGTGAGCTTGTGCCACATATATATATATATATATATATATATATATATATATATATATATATATATATATATATATATATATATATATATATATATATTCGCATATAAATCTGCCTGCATATTAAAGAGATAAACAGGGGCACGTATATATGTGCATACGTATACATTTGCACATTTCGGATGTTTAAGAAAACAAAATGAAGACTACTGAATCCCTTCATGCGCCGAATTTAATGGAAATGTTACCTACGAGGTTGGCAGCTTGACGAACGGTGAGCGGCTCAGAGATACCTTTTATGAATACCTTCTTCGGATCGACTACTTCACACCTGAACGGACTTCCAGCCACCGAGATATCGGCGAACGTGATGTCGATCTTATGTCCTCCTAAATAACAACAGCTTTTCTGATGAGCGGAAAACCAACGTTATGGGAACCGAATAAATTTAATGACTAAATCCTGACAAATCTGGACTTTCTGGCTAATTATCTACCACTTTGGAAACAACGGTAGACAAATAAAGAAATGCGCTGTTGAAAATACCGATATGTTCAGGTGTAAACTCCACCCAGTAGCTGTCGCCCTGTTGTTTATAACATCGTACCGGAAGAGGAGTACCACGTGAATCTGAAATGAACACTCGATCAGAAAAATATACATTATAGGCTATAACTGAGGTCAGACACAAAAATAGTCACAGATACAAAAATTAAGAAAAATACAGTCAGCAGAAGCGAAAAAAAAAATCCACAAGTGAGAACGTTTATGTGAAAACAGAAAGTGAAGAGATGAACGCAACTTGTCGTTAGAACATAAAACAATTAGAAAAACATAGAACGACAAAACGGCAACGTTGAGTACGATTCGTAATGCTTTCCTGAAATAGAAGCGCACTTTAGCTCCTTCTCACATTTCTGGCCTACAACAATAACTTCATTTTATTAGGTGACTCAAAAAAACCGATTGGTACCTCACTGCATATAAAATACTGAATTCCATCCTTCGACCGGAAAGAAAGGTTGAACAATTATAGAAATGAATTTTTATAGACGAATCTAACTCGTCGATTTCAATAAGCTAATGCAATACTATTTTATTTTCGTTTATCTCTTTAGCTAGTGATATTTTGCGTAAATCTTACAGCTTTTCTCTAATAAAGCAGTTATAACGATAAAGCGAGAAATAAAACACGCATATTTTAAAGCATTATTGAAATGGGTGAGTCATTGACAGATCACAACAATAAATTCTTGGATTTTCTTTCGATGTGAAACGATTACTTAACTAAACGGTAGGAAAAGATAACTATCAGAACGACAGATAAAGTTGAGAGTAGTTCAACTATATACTATGGTTAGTTGAGAGCAATTAAGCTTTATATCTAAAAGCCATGTTTTAAAGTCATAAAAATTAAGTGGAAAAAAGCTTCTCATTTCAAGCTAGACGATTAGTTAAGTTCCATGAAGTTAGTGAATTTCATATTTGCTGCTCAAAAATTGAATAGACATCCTCTAGTTCCTAACGAATCACAAAACATTAAATGTATCTTGCACTCGAATTAAAGAGATTGAAAACGTTGCATCGCACAGAACTAGAATATTTTGCCTAAATTTGCTATCAGTGAGTGCTGTAGAAAAAAAACGTTGGCAGTTCTCAGCATTTTAGATAGAAGAAATAAAGGTGAAATCGAAGAAAAGCTTTCGCAAAAAAGAAATCCGAAATATGCCCTACCTGAAATCAGTACGTCAAGTTCTCCACGTCCAACATTCCACATTGATACCTCAAACCGAGCGGTCTTACCACGTTGCGCTCTTGTTAATGCATCCCCACGCGCACGCACTGAGCCCACATCGTTGACGATACATTCGTAGGGACATTCTATAATATCCAAATATATTAATTCCTGAAATATAGACACCGCACGATTAAAATAAAAGCCATAAATTGTGGCAGCAAAGTGAAAAAAATAACGCAACCGACAAATAAATAACGCAATAAACTTAAATGAGATCATTTAATGCTAGAATACCTCAAATTCTATATCCCATCACCATAAGTTCATCACCATTCCATAGAAAGGCATTACAAGTTCTGACGATATTTCTCTTGATCTAGTAACAACCAACACATTGGAACGCGCATCATATGATTTCATTTTATTCTTTTCTGGCTACGAATTTCATATCTTCTATTTGAATCGTTTCATTGCAATATTCCATGCCACAAATATATGCAACTATATAGACATATATATCAGAAAGCAACTATATACACATATATACATACACATATACACATACATGCATGTATATATGTATATACATAAAGCCTAAGCCTAAACCTAAGGCCAAGATTAGGCCTAACCTAAACCTAAGCCAAAGGCCAAAATTAAGCCTTAGCCTAAGGCCAAAGTTTAGGCTTAATCGCAGGCTCAAGCCTACGATTAAGCCTAAACTTTGGCCTTAGGCTCAGGCTAAGGTTTAATCTTGGCCTGAGGCTTAGGCCTAATTTTGGCCTTAGGCTTAATCGTGGCTTAGGCCCAATTTTGGCCTTATGTTTAGGCTTAGGCGTAATCTTGGCCTTAGGTTTAGGCTTAATCGCAGGCTCAAGCCTACGATTAAGCCTAAACTTCGGCCTTAGGCTTAGGCTTAATTTTGGCCTTAGGCTTAGGCTTAATCGTAGGCTTAGGCCTAATCTTGGCCTTAGGCTTAATCGTAGGCATAGGCCCAATTTTGGCCTTATGCTTAGGCTTAGGCCTAATCTTGGCCTTAGGTTTAGGCTTAATCGCAGGCTCAAGCCTACGATTAAGCCTAAACTTTGGCCTTAGGCTTAGGCTTAATCTTGGCCTTAGGCTTAGGCTTAATCGTAGGCTTAGGCCTAATCTTGGCCTTACGCTTAGGTTTAGGCTTAATTTTGGCCTTAGGCTTAGGCTTAATCGTAGGCTTAGGCCTAATCTTGGCCTTAGGTTTTTTTAAAAAGAATATATATTTTTTTGAGCCTACGATTAAGCCTAAACCGAAGGCCAAGATTAGGCCTAAGCCTACAGCTTATTTTAAAACGATGATAGCACACAGAAAGGACACTCACAGTATGATCGCAAATAAAAATGTCGCTAAAACGTGGATCCCATCTGAAGTTGCATACATATATGTAAAATATTATATATATATATATATATATATATATATATATATATATATATATAAAATATATATATATATATAATATATATATATATATATAATATATATATATATATATATATATATATATATATATATATATATATATATATATATATATATATATATTAATCGTAGGCTTAGGCCTAATCTTTAGAATGTGGATCGCATTATCAAATGTGGATCGCCTCATATCAGAATGAAGACAAATTACCGGGCAGTAAAACGTCGTCGATCATCACGTCGATGAGATGTAATCCAGCACGTTTAGGTGTGAATGAACAAACGTGCAGTCCTGGCTTGACTTTCCTTATTGTGCATGGTAGCTCAAGGCCATCTCTCGTAACACGAACTGTAGCTTCAACACCACCTGAGTTCGACCAATCAACTGCAAATAAACAGCTATATATATATATATATATATATATATATACGGATATATATACGCAAACTCAATCGGATAATCGACCCTACGAATTGAAGTAACCGATGGATGCAATGAACCATAAGCGTCGCATTGTAATAGCAATCTAGAAAACGCAGCTGGTACGTTGACCCGATATGCGCTCTTATAAATCCCCCGATCAAATCAGTAAGTTGCATAAATTATCAAAAAATAAACTGCATACAATAACCTAGTCATATGTTTATTTTTTTTCGGAATCTTCTGTAGAAGATTCGTTTCTTTCATCGATCGAACCAACGAAAAATGAAAGCTGACCGATGCAAAAAAAAAAATTCATATTATTTTCCACTTTTATTTATAAAACTTCCTTCGAATTTGATTGATCAGTATTAAAGACTATATAGAAAGCCATTTGAAGCTATCATCTAGACAGATGAACATCGATATATACGCCTTGTACATCAGAATTCATAAAAGTGCGTTTAAAAAAGTGCACGCATGTGCTATCTATGGAAGTTTGCAAAAAATAATGACCACGACAGATTTGTAGAGTTCATGAATATCCTACATTCAAATACTTTCATCACTATCAAAAACTTTGAATCATGACCTACGAAAAAAAATAAAATAAAACAAAACAAAACATTCTAAAATATATTATTTGATGCATTTTTTTTTGTAAATGGATATTTTAGTGCCATATCCGGAGATCCACAATGAAAGATCGCCGCTACCACAATATCAAAAGTCTAATAATATTGAATGCTAACGGAACAACAGTTATTCCATTATTGCGTATTAAGAAACACACCATTAAATCGTTGTTCAACTCCAACACGATCATTCTTGAGGCCAATTACACGAACTGCACTCAGATCGAGTACCGTCACTTTGAATGGGCTACCGCGCACATGCGTATCAGCAATCTTCACTGATAGTTGATGATCGCCTTCATTATTCGGAATAAATTCCACCTCGAAAACATCGTTAGACACACTTTGCAACGAGACAGGTACTTGGTTTCTATCAGGATCTGAAAAAAAAAATTCTTATAAAAAATTTGCATATTGCATATTAATGTATGTAACGCTCATAATCATACTCCTTCCTCGTTTGGTTTAGGAAATACCAACTTTTTTGAGATTTCTGAAGAGGGAAAAGCTTAATACTTAAGAGCACAAGTTTTCTCCGATCATGGCTTAGGGCGATCTATCCAAGCGAAAAATTGTTTTTAATCTAATGGAGAAATGTAATTTCAAATTACGAGAAAACCAGAAAGCAACAGTTCAAAATCGTAAAATGTTTGATATCTTACCTGACATACTAACCGCCAGGTGTTTACCGAGACCGTTTTCAACTCGTAAGGCAATTCGAATTGGTTCGCCAACACGAGCTCGTTCAATCTCGTTGATAAGTACAGCACCTGAACTTGCATCGATTGCATCCACATATCGCCGTTCTCCGCATGGCTTTCCATCGACGAATAGTTCCACTGAATGACGACCAATATCGCGCACTCTAAACATCGATGATGAGTGGAAAGGAACCGAAATGTTCAATTGAGAAATCATATGAGAATCGTGAAAGGGATTATTTATGAATGGAACATTTTTTATATATTATTGAGAAGGGGAAAGAGAATATTATGTGAAATCACTTAGCATAAAATATTCAAATAAGGAAACAAATGATCATTCAGCAAGTCGATTAACTCAATTAATCTATCAATAAAACCAACGAAGAAATTTTTTGAACGCAAAAACCCAAAATTTTGCTATTAGAAACACAAATTATTCTTCTAAAATAAAATGCTTCTTTGGAATATTAGAGAGGCAGAAAAAAACCAGCGGATACATCCTGGAATTTGAATGACTATTAAAATTTGCAACTGAGAGCAAAAAACAACACAAAGAGTATGACGTCATAGGTGGAAGCAAACTTATCAAAGAGCCTTGTCAAATATTACAACTTAAAGCATTGAGATATCGGCCGACTCCACTACGGAAATTACTCGGCCGAATTCCTATTCGAACATTATTTATCTCATATTTGAATGGCTACTAATTAAACCATAGCAATTTTCATAAGCACGTACCTACAACTAGCTCGAACAACGCCTTGACCATCGTCCTCCGTATGCACAGGTATCGAACGCCCATCTTCATCTCTCACCTCTATACGAACATCGCTTTCACCTGTACGACGTCCTGTGTCCACTGAAAATGTTGATCACATAACTAGGACGACCAATAAATCCGTTCTTAGGAAATCATAGTGGAAAATGTCGAGCAAATTTTGATGGAGAAAATATTTCATACATGCCAATAAAACATAAAATGTGGAATTACAATCGTGCGATACCGATAGCATCGTGAACAACAAGAAAATATTAGAATGGCGGACGCAATATACGCTATTTACAGTTCATCTTATAAAGCAAATCGGTTAAATTAATGCTCAGAAAACTTTACTACCAACTGCTCGCATAAATTTTTAACTCCTCCATCCGCCCCCCCCCCCCATTCCACTCAAAAAATTCACGTTTCCTCACGAACGATTAAACACAGAGTCAAAATTTTCTCGCAAATTTCATGGCATTTTTAAGAATTAATCGCCAATTTAGAATGAATAAGCAAAAATATATTTATAACATTTGAGAACTCAATTCTAGTGGTTCGGTATACCCGTCAAGGATCCTTAAATCAGCTAGAACTCCACCTGTAAACAATTCCGAACGGACTAGCACATATCTTTGTTATGTTCAGGCAAAAATGCGGTATGGAAAATACTGGTATATTACGCTGGAAATACATTACAATAAAACGCAAAACAACGATGCATTCAGATGTAATTTTCCCTGTTTCTGTCATAATTACGCAGGAACAAATTCACTGATGGTTTTATCTGCAATGCAGATTGTGAGCATTATACCATATTATGGCTCATGAACCAAAACTAGAGTACAAACAGACATATGTCGGCATATGCTTGGATAGAACGTCTCGACAATTTAATCAAATTCAGCAAAACTTTCATTGCAAAAAAGTTTGCAAAAATAACAACAAACTTTACAAAAATTAGGATTTCAAAAATTGTCACAAAAGCATTGACCGTCAAAGGTGTAAAAAATTTCTTTCTTAAGGCCGAAATATTATTACATACCTAGTTAAATCAACAAATCAGGAATCGCTCACGTTCAAATGCAAGTTTCCTGCCAGCGATCACAATAGACGGTATCCTCGTAATTTTAGGCGCAGCGCTAACGTTCATCACAAAAGGTCCAACACCCAACGGTCGATCATCAAGTTCCACTTCGATATCGTGCTCCCCTTAAAAAAAACATTCTGAAACGTCAGCTATAACATCATAATAATACCTCTTATTAATCTTTAATGATATACAGGTGCTATAAAAATTATGGAACATTCCATTGTGCATTTAACATTACGAGAAATGTCAACTTGAACTATTTACTCCGATCTCATATATGTATGCTTCATCTATGTTAACTTATCTTTAATGTGCCGAACTTAGCCTACTATCAACACCATTGAAACGCGTTATAAATGAATTGGGGCACGCTTATTGATTGCATCCGATATGAATAAAACGCATAATCCAACAGCAACAAAGATAGCAAAACGAATATAGAAAATAAGATAAATGGGCAATATTTTAAAACCTTATTGCGATTATTACAGGTATTATTTTTCATTGAACTAGCACGCTTAAGTATCATCAATACTACTAAACGCTTCGTATTATTAAAATAAAACATTTTTTTCAATATGCGACATATTTTTATAAATAAATGAAAAAATAGAAGAAAAAAAAATTTTTTTTAAATTGGAAATAATACTGCATAATTTTTTAATGAATAAATAAAGAGAAAAAAACAAACAAAATGCAGAAATGATTCGGTAGTAATCGTCGAAGCCAATGAGTTTTTGCACACATTTGGCAAATTTGCATATTCTTAATGCTTGATGGTAATATTATTTCTGTGTGTTGATATGTTTATACGCCTATCTATTTAACAGGTTCAAATTGGGAGGCGTTAAAGATGGACTTGCTTGTGAAAATTAATAAGTATGATGTACATCCTACAGCAATCATGACTTTCAATACTGACTCCGGAGTCGATAAATGAACTCGGAAAGCAATTTGAGGGATTTACATTGGCGACAAATAATCGACATGTCTAAACAATTTCCACTTAGATCAAAACGATTCAATGGATAAATGAAATTCAGGTAAAAGAATCCTGTAACAGCAATTAATAATGCCAATTTAAAAAAGTGAACTGACCTGGAATAAGAGGGACGAATTGAATATGATAACCATTGAGCACTTTTTCGAGTTGTACATCCAAATTGGTGCCTTTCGAATCTAAAAGAGACGCTCACATCCACCCACGCAAAGTGAACTAAACCCCAAATTGGACAAGGACAAATCAAGTCGAATTAGAAAAAAAAAAGAGGACAGGACAATATGACAATGACATATGAAACTTAGATATGTGGCACTGAAGCAAAAAACAAAAAACATAAAGTCGAAGGAATGTTAGTTTATACTCATGCACTCCTCGATTATGCGCTAAGAATCGAAACTCTTTCAGTCAAGTTTAAAAGTTACGAAGCGTTTTGATATGTCTTCAGTTTTTTTGTTAACAAATAGGGAACGATAACAAAAATTTCAGTATCTTTTAATTAACCACATTCTCTCCTCCCCTCCCCCCCTCAAAACGCGGAAGAAGATCCTAAGCTTTGAATTTTGGCATTAAAAAACACTCGATTCCTTCGACGGGTTTAAGCGAAGCAGAAATGATGTTAATAGCGAAGTACATACCAGTTACGAGAACGTTGCAATTAGCACTCCGACCAGCCGTATCGATGCTGAAGCCTTTCACCTGTCCCACCTGCAATAATTTGTTGCAAACATTTTCTATTTCAACAATGAACGTTAGATAAACGAGTTACATTAACTTCAACGTATACAATATGATCTACCCATATAGATTGAAAATTACACAAATCTAACTCAAAACATTACGTATCGATGCATTCAACATAATTGCAAACAAGAATTTTCATAGCGATAAATTGGTCAAAAACACATAAACCTCTCAATATTTCATGATAAACTCTTAAAGTCCGGATAGTGGTATTCAGGAATTTTGTGATGCGATTTTTGTAAATTGTAGAACTCTCATCGTGCTACATTTTTGTTATATTGCTATATTATGCTTTCATTTTCGTCCAAAAATTTCGAGTATAATTTTCTCTGAACTGTGAACTTTTTTCCAACCATACAGTATATATATATATATATATATATATATATATATATATATATATATATATATATATATATATATATATATATATATATATAGTGAAAATGTGAAGATTCGGCAAATCAAACCAAAAAAACCTTTACGTTTGCTGAAATTAGTGGCCAAAAAAAAAAATCCGAATAAAAGCGCAATACCTCTAGTATTTTATAGATACGAATTTCGTATTTTAAAATTCACTCAAGCGAGCTCACATGC
The DNA here is from genome assembly GCA_013433145.1 of Ascaris suum. Taxonomy (NCBI): domain Eukaryota; kingdom Metazoa; phylum Nematoda; class Chromadorea; order Rhabditida; family Ascarididae; genus Ascaris; species Ascaris suum. The sequence goes on from JACCHR010000080.1 coordinate 36,138, forward strand.
GAAATCGTTCGATATTGCAATATTTTTTCATTGAAAATTTAAAGAAAAATTTCTTAAAAAATATCAACAATATAAACATATAAAATGAAATGAATATAAAATGGTAATAAAAAAATAAGAGAATAATAAATGGAACGGAATAAATTAAGTGAAACAAGCAGTGCCCATTAAATTTAAAAAAAAAAATTAGAACCAATAACTGAGTCGTCATCAAAATGTGATAGGTAGCAATCATTTCGTCCATTTTAAGATACTATGATAGCATACTTCAATGGCTTTATTGTTAGTGATAAGAGTGATAACAATACCGGGCCAGTTGAAAGATCGCCAACCAGTCGAACCTGTTGTTCTACGGATGAAGGAACATGAGAAGGATCGCCGCGACTGGTTGTGAAGGTTTCGCTGCGACAGGACATGACATTGGTGAACCTTAAAATACCAACTCGATATTAAATCACTCAGATCGCAAAAACAAAGAAATACAAGCCACTTTCCACCATTCATGCCAGTAATTTGTGCGCATGTTTATCCTCCTTAACATCAGATGGCAAACCATTTCATGAGCACCCTATCAAATTCCCCTTAGTCCCCCCTCCACCCCTACATTTACATATAAGACTGTTAAATGTAGTTGTTTAATCATCAAGCGAGGAAAGCATAATGCATGTTTTGCAATCTTTTTATATGCAAATGTAATATGGTATTTTACAAATTACTTATCTAAAGCATTTTGCAAGTAAGAGCGAAAACAGTCTCACGCACGAATTCGAAGTTCTTTATTAGTTTTCGAAATGAGGAGAAATCCTATTCCTCGCCTTACAGATGAGAAAAAACAAAAATCAAAATAGGACTCATTACAAAAACCGTGGTAGGATTACAAATTATCATCGAGTAGTCGACAAATCTGCTTATAGATAACGCCTTATTGCAATATACCGGAAATGATAAAGCCGCTGAATAATAACCATAAAGGTAAAATACTAACCAGGAATCGGTTGTCCATTAAAACGAACGCTGATAATGTGCTTTTTAGCTTCTTGAGGTGTGAATGATACCTTGAATCGAGCTTGACCCTCAGCCTAAAAACAAGATTATTTCTGGTACTTCAATTAATAGTAAATAACATCATGAAGATTCAATTAATAGAACATTAAGATGTGAATAATATCACGAATCTAGGTTGACTTTCACTCTTGAATCATTTCTATAATATTTGTTTGTGATTCTATCGCTCGATTATCATACCTATAGTAGTGATGTTTAACCTAATAAATATTTCAGTACTCTTGATGACGTTATGTGCATTACAATTTAAAATAAATAAAGTCAATCCTAGCCGCCATATAAGGTTGTAAGTATTAACAAATGAGTTATAAATGCTAAAAGAGTTTATCTTACAAATCTGATTCAAATGAAAGATGTTAGATAATTTTATAACTCTATCCCTATTCTCATATTTTTTGGTCACCAAAAATGCCACATAAACTGACAACGAATTTACGAAAATTCTCCAATAAAATGATGCAAATTTTAGAATAAATGGACACAAATTATATGTAAATTTCTGTGCCAAAAAATATAAATGAGTGAAAGTTGTTGCTTTGAGAGGACATTACATTCATTCACATAAATTAAGAAATGTTAAAAAATCTCAAATACTTTGTACAACAAAACAATATGGCAATATGATTTTCGTTTACACATTTAGAAATGGAGGCGCAAATGTCCGCTTAGCAAACTTCTCGCAATGCACTAAAACTGCTTCATTTGCATTGAGGCTGCATTACGTGTTTACCTCAATGCAATCTTTCATATATCTCAATATTCCGTATTTATCAGCTGATCAACAGCTCACCACTGTACACCCTCAGAATAGTGTACTATGCTCATCGATGCCAATCATAACCTTTATGTTGCAAATTTACCGCCTACTGTTACTGCCAACTTATCAGTGCTATTGACTAAAATCTATCCTATCTGCCAATAAGAAATACACAAAACGATGAAGCGGAAAAACGTGCAGAACCTGAACAAAGTTTGGCACATTCCTATTCTCGACGCCGACGATAATTTCCATATTGCCGGCACCTGCACGAGCCGCATCAATCGTGAACGTACATGGACGTCCGACTTGTGCGTCGTCAACTCGAGTCAAACGAGCACATGTCGCATCGAATGCTTTCGATATGAATGGCGATCCTGTTATTGGTTCTCCATCATATTCTATCCCCACCTGAAACGAAAATGATTAGAAATTTTCAAATATAAAATGATACTAAAGAAAAATTCGGACTTAAACAAATACTACGTATTTTTTGAGCCGATGACCTGAGTGCTCACAGTAAAACAGATAAACAATAGATACATAACATTAATAACACTTATCTATGCAGCTTATTCGTTTATATTTACGGTTGCGCAATAAATTAAGATCAATAATCTCGAAGTATCTGAGATAAGTGAAGGTATGCCCAAATATTTCCCACCTTGATTGCTTCGAAAGAACGTAAAACAATCAAATTTTATTACAATAAAATGCGATACCATTTCAACGTCAACGTATTCCTCTCATACTGAAATTTCAACTTCAACGTATCCCTCTCATACTGAGATTTCGACTTCAACATATCCCTCTCATACTGAGATTTCAACTTCAACGTATCCCTCTCATACTGAGATTTCAACTTCAACGTATCCCTCTCATACTGAGATTTCAACTTCAACGTATCCCTCTCATACTGAGATTTCAACTTCAACGTATCCCTCTCATACTGAGATTTCAACCTCAACGTATCCCTCTCATACTGAGATTTCAACTTCAACGTATCCCTCTCATACTGAGATTTCAACTTCAACGTATCCCTCTCATACTGAGATTTCAACTTCAACGTATCCCTCTCATACTGAGATTTCAACTTCAACGTATCCCTCTCATACTGAGATTTCAACTTCAACGTATCCCTCTCATACTGAGATTTCAACTTCAACGTATTCCTCTCATACAAATTAACGTTATTATGTGACATTTCAACTTACGTTCTCATACTGAGATTTCAACTTCAACGTTCCCTTCATCGTTGTTTCAATCAAGTATCCCTCAACTGAGATTTTCAACTTCAACGTCTCCCTCTCATATGAATTTTATTTCAACTTCAAAATCCGATACTGAGATTTCAACCTTCAGTATTCCTCTCATACTGAAAAGTTCAAGAGATTTCAACTTCGACGTATTCCTTTCAGGAATAAACAACGTTCCCTCTCATACTGAGATTCACTTCAACATATCCCTCTCATACTGAGATTTCAACCTCAACGTATTCCTCTCATACTGAGATTTCAACTTCAATAAAAATTTCAAAAACTGAAATGCAACGTATTAATGAATATCTATTTGATTGCAACGAAAATCTCCACTGAACTAAATCTCTAAAAAATAGCTGAGACAAAAAACTTTCAGCATATTTATGCAAATAAACGAAATGAATAAAAATACATATACGATAATAATGATCCATTGGATAAATTCTCAAATCAATGGTTTTAATATTTAAATCACCACCAATTTTGGCCACTCTTAGCTATGGCATAATGATATAAATTTGAAAAAAAGCTGGTAAATGAAAAACCCTGGTGATTTCCGACGCATTTTGGTATATATTGTACGATGAATTGGTCGGGATCTCCTCATTCGGCGTTACCCTCACCAGCAATTCATCACCTTGTGAATCCACGATGCGCACCTTCGGAGTAGTACCTTTATCACCTTCAACGGTGACATAAAATTCGGCGATCTGTCCAACCGAATACGTTCAAGTCCGCTGCCAGATGCAGTGATCGATCTCGGCGACATCAATCGGCATACGAATGGACTACCTCAAAATAAAATTCTTCGTGTGCTGCTCTAAGCAGCTTGCGACCAAAGGTAAGATTTTTGAGATCTACCTCAGTGATCCAGAATCTCAGGTAGAAGCTGTGAGGAAGGAAGCTTATTTCTTTTAGATGCCATTATGGGAAAATGCTGACCGTAAAACTCGTGAATCTAGACCCCCCCCCTCCCGCATGTAGATGCCATTTCACACAGATTTTTTTCGAGTACCTAGACTTAGCTTTGATTACGTGGGCCCTGCAGTAACTTACTGATAAGTTGTCTTTTGAACGCTATCTATGCAAAAGATATATGACAAAATCGATTAATCAATATTTCTTAAGACACGAATTTCCAGCAATCTTAAATGCAATCATCAATTCCCTTTGATAGCACCATTATGGGTCGCATTTTCTTGCTTTCGATAACGTAAAGTTTAGATAAAAACTTTTAAATTAGAAAAAATCGAGCAAACAGCTAATAA
>JACCHR010000081.1:0-36129 GCA_013433145.1 Ascaris suum
ATTCTTCGCCCTTGCCATTTCGAGCGCCGGGGCCACGATTTTTTCATACATTTTTCCGTGTTTGTATTTCCAGCACTTTCGGAGCGTTTTTTCGTCCAATAGTTCGCTCCTGTCTTTTCGAGCGCCCTCCGACGCGAGTTGTTTTTACCCTTTCTTTCGTAATTTGTGTTTCGCAGCGCATCGTCGCGAGTTTTTCACACATTTCTTCGATTTTAATATTTCCCGCTGCCTTCGGAGCCAGTATATTTTCGTTCAATTCTTCGCCCTTGCCATTTCGAGCGCCGTGGCGCGAGTGTTTCACACGTTCTTCGATTTTATCTTCCCGATGCCTTCGGAGCCAGTTTTTTCGTCCAATTCTTCGCCAATGTCATTTCGAGCGCCGGGGCGCGATTTTCCATACATTTTTCCGTGTTTGTATTTCCCAGCACTTTCGGAGCGAGTTTTTTCGTCCAATTGTTCGCTCCCTGTCTTTTCGAGCCTCCGACGCGAGTTTTTTACCCGTTTGTTTCGTAATTTGTGTTTTCGCAGCGCAATCGCCGCGAGTTTTCACACGTTTCTACGATTTTTATATTTCCGGTGCCTTCGGAGCCAGTTTTTTCGTCCAATTCTTCGCCCCTTGCCATTTTCGAGCGCCGGGGCGCGGAGCTTTTCACACATTTCTTCGTCTTTGGTGTTTCCCGGTGCCTTCGGAGCCAGTTTTTTTCGTCCAATTCTTCGCCCATTGTCATTTCGAGCGCGGGGGCGCGATTTTTCCATACATTTTTCCGTGTTTGTATTTCCCAGCACTTTCGGGGCGAGTTTTTTCGTCCAGTTGTTCGCTACCTGTCTTTTCGAGCGCCTCCGACGCGAGTTTTTTATCCGTTTCTTCGTAATTTTGTGTTTCGCAGCGCAATCGTCGCGAGTTTTTCAAACACTTCTTCGATTTTTATATTTCCCGGCCTTAGGAGCCAGTTTTTTTCGTCCAATTCTTCGCCCCTTGCCATTTCGAGCGCCGGGGCGCGAGTTTTTCACACGTTTCTTCGATTTTTATCTTTCCCGACCGCCTTCGGAGCCAGTTTTTTCGTCCTATTCTTCGCCCATTGTCATTTCGAGCGCCGGGCGCGGTTTTTCCATACATTTTTCCGTGTTTGTATTTCCCGGCACTTTCGGAGCGAGTTTTTTCGTCCAATTGTTCGCTCCCTGTCTTTTCGAGCGCCTCCGACGCGAGTTTTTTTTACCCGTTTCTTCGTAATTTGTGTTTCGCAGCGCAATCGTCGCGAGTTTTTCCCCGTTTCTTCGATTTTTATCTTTCCCGGTGCCTTCGGAGCCAGTTTTTTCGTCCAATTCTTCGCCCATTGTCATTTCGAGCGCCGGGCGCGATTTTTCCATACATTTTTCCGTGTTTGTATTTCCCAGCACTTTCGGAGCGAGTTTTTTCGTCCAATTGTTCGCTCCCTGTCTTTTCGAGCGCCTCCGACGCGAGTTTTTTACCCGTTTCTTCGTAATTTGTGTTTCGCAGCGCATCGTCGCGAGTTTTTCACACATTTCTTCGATTTTTATATTTCCCGGTGCCTTCGGAGCCAGTTTTTTCGTCCAATTCTTCGCCCCTTGCCATTTCGAGCGCCGGGGGCACGATTTTTCCATACATTTTTCCGTGTTTGTGTATTTCCCAGCACTTTCGGAGCGGATTTTTTCGTCCAATTGTTCGCTCCCTGTCTTTTCGAGCGCCTCCGACGCGAGTTTTTTACCCTTTCTTCGTAATTTGTGTTTCGCAGAGCAATCGTCGCGAGTTTTTCACACATTTCTTCGATTTTTATATTTCCCGGTGCCTTCGGAGCCAGTTTTTTCGTCCAATTCTTCGCCCCTTGCCATTTCGAGCGCCGGGGGCGCGAGCTTTTCACACATTTCTTCGATTTTTATATTTCCCGGTGCCTTCGGAGCCAGTTTTTTCGTCCAATTCTTCGCCCCTTGCCATTTCGAGCGCCGGGGGCACGATTTTTCCATACATTTTTCCGTGTTTGTATTTCCCAGCACTTTCGGAGCGAGTTTTTTCGTCCAGTTGTTCGCTACTTGTCTTTTCGAGCGCCTCCGACGCGAGTTTTTTACCCGTTTCTTCGTAATTTGTGTTTCGCAGCGCAATCGTCGCGAGTTTTTCACACATTTCTTCGATTTTTATATTTCCCGGTGCCTTCGGAGCCAGTTTTTTCGTCCAATTCTTCGCCCCTTGCCATTTCGAGCGCCGGGGGCACGATTTTTCCATACATTTTTCCGTGTTTGTATTTCCCAGCACTTTCGGAGCGTTTTTTTCGTCCAATTGTTCGCTCCCTGTCTTTTCGAGCGCCTCCGACGCGAGTTTTTTACCCGTTTCTTCGTAATTTGTGTTTCGCAGCGCAATCGTCGCGAGTTTTTCACACATTTCTTCGATTTTTATATTTCCCGCTGCCTTCGGAGCCAGTTTTTTCGTCCAATTCTTCGCCCCTTGCCATTTCGAGCGCCGTGGCGCGAGTTTTTCACACGTTTCTTCGATTTTTATCTTTCCCGATGCCTTCGGAGCCAGTTTTTTCGTCCAATTCTTCGCCCATTGTCATTTCGAGCGCCGGGGGCGCGATTTTTCCATACATTTTTCCGTGTTTGTATTTCCCAGCACTTTCGGAGCGAGTTTTTTCGTCCAATTGTTCGCTCCCTGTCTTTTCGAGCGCCTCCGACGCGAGTTTTTTACCCGTTTCTTCGTAATTTGTGTTTCGCAGCGCAATCGCCGCGAGTTTTTCACACGTTTCTTCGATTTTTATATTTCCCGGTGCCTTCGGAGCCAGTTTTTTCGTCCAATTCTTCGCCCCTTGCCATTTCGAGCGCCGGGGGCGCGAGCTTTTCACACATTTCTTCGTCTTTGGTGTTTCCCGGTGCCTTCGGAGCCAGTTTTTTCGTCCAATTCTTCGCCCATTGTCATTTCGAGCGCCGGGGGCGCGATTTTTCCATACATTTTTCCGTGTTTGTATTTCCCAGCACTTTCGGGGCGAGTTTTTTCGTCCAGTTGTTCGCTACCTGTCTTTTCGAGCGCCTCCGACGCGAGTTTTTTATCCGTTTCTTCGTAATTTGTGTTTCGCAGCGCAATCGTCGCGAGTTTTTCAAACACTTCTTCGATTTTTATATTTCCCGGTGCCTTAGGAGCCAGTTTTTTCGTCCAATTCTTCGCCCCTTGCCATTTCGAGCGCCGGGGCGCGAGTTTTTCACACGTTTCTTCGATTTTTATCTTTCCCGACGCCTTCGGAGCCAGTTTTTTCGTCCTATTCTTCGCCCATTGTCATTTCGAGCGCCGGGGGCGCGGTTTTTCCATACATTTTTCCGTGTTTGTATTTCCCGGCACTTTCGGAGCGAGTTTTTTCGTCCAATTGTTCGCTCCCTGTCTTTTCGAGCGCCTCCGACGCGAGTTTTTTACCCGTTTCTTCGTAATTTGTGTTTCGCAGCGCAATCGTCGCGAGTTTTTCACCCGTTTCTTCGATTTTTATCTTTCCCGGTGCCTTCGGAGCCAGTTTTTTTCGTCCAATTCTTCGCCCATTGTCATTTCGAGCGCCGGGGGCGCGATTTTTCCATACATTTTTCCGTGTTTGTATTTCCCAGCACTTTCGGAGCGAGTTTTTTCGTCCAATTGTTCGCTCCCTGTCTTTTCGAGCGCCTCCGACGCGAGTTTTTTACCCGTTTCTTCGTAATTTGTGTTTCGCAGCGCAATCGTCGCGAGTTTTTCACACATTTCTTCGATTTTTATATTTCCCGGTGCCTTCGGAGCCAGTTTTTTCGTCCAATTCTTCGCCCCTTGCCATTTCGAGCGCCGGGGGCACGATTTTTCCCATACATTTTTCCGTGTTTGTATTTCCCAGCACTTTCGGAGCGGAATTTTTTCGTCCAATTGTTCGCTCCCTGTCTTTTCGAGCGCCTCCGACGCGAGTTTTTTACCCCTTTCTTCGTAATTTTGTGTTTCGCAGAGCAATCGTCGCGAGTTTTTCACACATTTCTTCGATTTTTATATTTCCCGGTGCCTTCGGAGCCAGTTTTTTCGTCCAATTCTTCGCCCCTTGCCATTTCGAGCGCCGGGGCACGATTTTTCCGTACATTTTTCCGTGTTTGTATTTCCCAGCACTTTCGGAGCGAGTTTTTTCGTCCAGTTGTTCGCTACCTGTCTTTTCGAGCGCCTCCGACGCGAGTTTTTTACCCGTTTCTTCGTAATTTGTGTTTCGCAGCGCAATCGTCGCGAGTTTTTTCACACATTTCTTCGATTTTTATATTTCCGGTGCCTTAGGAGCCAGTTTTTTCGTCCAATTCTTCGCCCCTTGCCATTTCGAGCGCCGTGGCGCGAGTTTTTCACACATTTCTTCGATTTTTATATTTCCCGGTGCCTTCGGAGCCAGTTTTTTCGTCCAATTCTTCGCCCCTTGCCATTTCGAGCGCCGGGGGCGCGAGCTTTTCACACATTTCTTCGATTTTTATATTTCCCGGTGCCTTCGGAGCCAGTTTTTTCGTCCAATTCTTCGCCCCTTGCCATTTCGAGCGCCGGGGGCACGATTTTTCCATACATTTTTCCGTGTTTGTATTTCCCAGCACTTTCGGAGCGAGTTTTTTCGTCCAGTTGTTCGCTACCTGTCTTTTCGAGCGCCTCCGACGCGAGTTTTTTACCCGTTTCTTCGTAATTTGTGTTTCGCAGCGCAATCGCCGCGAGTTTTTCAAACACTTCTTCGATTTTTATATTTCCCGGTGCCTTAGGAGCCAGTTTTTTCGTCCAATTCTTCGCCCATTGTCATTTCGAGCGCCGGGGGCGCGATTTTTCCATACATTTTTCCGTGTTTGTATTTCCCAGCACTTTCGGAGCGAGTTTTTTCGTCCAATTGTTCGCTCCCTGTCTTTTCGAGCGCCTCCGACGCGAGTTTTTTACCCGTTTCTTCGTAATTTGTGTTTCGCAGCGCAATCGTCGCGAGTTTTTCACACATTTCTTCGATTTTTATATTTCCCGGTGCCTTCGGAGCCAGTTTTTTCGTCCAATTCTTCGCCCCTTGCCATTTCGAGCGCCGGGGGCACGATTTTTCCATACATTTTTCCGTGTTTGTATTTCCCAGCACTTTCGGAGCGGATTTTTTCGTCCAATTGTTCGCTCCCTGTCTTTTCGAGCGCCTCCGACGCGAGTTTTTTACCCCTTTCTTCGTAATTTGTGTTTCGCAGCGCAATCGTCGCGAGTTTTTCACACATTTCTTCGATTTTTATATTTCCCGGTGCCTTCGGAGCCAGTTTTTTCGTCCAATTCTTCGCCCCTTGCCATTTCGAGCGCCGGGGGCACGATTTTTCCGTACATTTTTCCGTGTTTGTATTTCCCAGCACTTTCGGAGCGAGTTTTTTCGTCCAGTTGTTCGCTACCTGTCTTTTCGAGCGCCTCCGACGCGAGTTTTTTACCCGTTTCTTCGTAATTTGTGTTTCGCAGCGCAATCGTCGCGAGTTTTTCACACATTTCTTCGATTTTTATATTTCCCGGTGCCTTAGGAGCCAGTTTTTTCGTCCAATTCTTCGCCCCTTGCCATTTCGAGCGCCGTGGGCGCGAGTTTTTCACACATTTCTTCGATTTTTATATTTCCCGGTGCCTTCGGAGCCAGTTTTTTCGTCCAATTCTTCGCCCCTTGCCATTTCGAGCGCCGGGGGCGCGAGTTTTTCACACATTTCTTCGATTTTTATATTTCCCGGTGCCTTCGGAGCCAGTTTTTTCGTCCAATTCTTCGCCCCTTGCCATTTCGAGCGCCGGGGGCACGATTTTTCCATACATTTTTCCGTGTTTGTATTTCCCAGCACTTTCGGAGCGAGTTTTTTCGTCCAGTTGTTCGCTACCTGTCTTTTCGAGCGCCTCCGACGCGAGTTTTTTACCCGTTTCTTCGTAATTTGTGTTTCGCAGCGCAATCGCCGCGAGTTTTTCAAACACTTCTTCGATTTTTATATTTCCCGGTGCCTTCGGAGCCAGTTTTTTCGTCCAATTCTTCGCCCCTTGCCATTTCGAGCGCCGGGGCGCGAGTTTTTCACACGTTTCTTCGATTTTTATCTTTCCCGATGCCTTCGGAGCCAGTTTTTTCGTCCAATTCTTCGCCCATTGTCATTTCGAGCGCCGGGGGCGCGATTTTTCCATACATTTTTCCGTGTTTGTATTTCCCAGCACTTTCGGAGCGAGTTTTTTCGTCCAATTGTTCGCTCCCTGTCTTTTCGAGCGCCTCCGACGCGAGTTTTTTACCCGTTTCTTCGTAATTTGTGTTTCGCAGCGCAATCGTCGCGAGTTTTTCACACATTTCTTCGATTTTTATATTTCCCGGTGCCTTCGGAGCCAGTTTTTTCGTCCAATTCTTCGCCCCTTGCCATTTCGAGCGCCGGGGGCGCGAGCTTTTTCACACATTTCTTCGTCTTTGGTTTTTTCCCGGTGCCTTCGGAGCCAGTTTTTTCGTCCAATTCTTCGCCCATTGTCATTTCGAGCGCCGGGGGCGCGATTTTTTCATACATTTTTCCGTGTTTGTATTTCCCAGCACTTTCGGAGCGAGTTTTTTCGTCCAGTTGTTCGCTACCTGTCTTTTCGAGCGCCTCCGACGCGAGTTTTTTACCCGTTTCTTCGTAATTTGTGTTTCGCAGCGCAATCGTCGCGAGTTTTTCAACACATCTTCGATTATTATATTTCCCGGTGCCTTAGGAGCCAGTTTTTTCGTCCAATTCTTCGCCCCTTGCCATTTCGAGCGCCGGGACGCGAGTTTTTCACACGTTTCTTCGATTTTTATCTTTCCCGGTGCCTTCGGAGCCAGTTTTTTCGTCCAATTCTTCGCCCATTGTCATTTCGAGCGCCGGGGGCGCGATTTTTCCATACATTTTTCCGTGTTTGTATTTCCCAGCACTTTCGGAGCGAGTTTTTTCGTCCAATTGTTCGCTCCCTGTCTTTTCGAGCGCCTCCGACGCGAGTTTTTTACCCGTTTCTTCGTAATTTGTGTTTCGCAGCGCAATCGTCGCGAGTTTTTCACACATTTCTTCGATTTTTATATTTCCCGGTGCCTTCGGAGCCAGTTTTTTCGTCCAATTCTTCGCCCCTTGCCATTTCGAGCGCCGGGGGCGCGAGTTTTTCACACATTTTCTTCGATTTTTATCTTTCCCGGTGCCTTCGGAGCCAGTTTTTTCGTCCAATTCTTCGCCCATTGTCATTTCGAGCGCCGGGGCGCGATTTTTCCATACATTTTTCCGTGTTTGTATTTCCCAGCACTTTCGGAGCGAGTTTTTTCGTCCAATTGTTCGCTCCCTGTCTTTTCGAGCGCCTCCGACGCGAGTTTTTTTACCCGTTTCTTCGTAATTTGTGTTTCGCAGCGCAATCGTCGCGAGTTTTTCATACATTTCTTCGATTTTTTTATTTCCCGGTGACTTCGGAGCCAGTTTTTTCGTCCAATTCTTCGCCCCTTGCCATTTCGAGCGCCGGGGGCGCGAGCTTTTCACACGTTTCTTCGTCTTTGGTGTTTCCCGGTGCCTTCGGGGCCAGTTTTTTTCGTCCAATTCTTCGCCCATTGTCATTTCGAGCGCCGGGGACGCGAGTTTTTCACACATTTCTTCGATTTTTATCTTTCCCGGTGCCTTCGGAGCCAGTTTTTTCGTCCAATTCTTCGCCCATTGTCATTTCGAGCGCCGGGGGCGCGATTTTTCCATACATTTTTCCGTGTTTGTATTTCCCAGCACTTTCGGAGCGAGTTTTTTCGTCCAATTGTTCGCTCCCTGTCTTTTCGAGCGCCTCCGACGCGAGTTTTTTACCCGTTTCTTCGTAATTTGTGTTTCGCAGCGCAATCGTCGCGAGTTTTTCATACATTTCTTCGATTTTTTTTATTTCCCGGTGACTTCGGAGCCAGTTTTTTCGTCCAATTCTTCGCCCATTGTCATTTCGAGCGCCTGGGGCGCGAGTTTTTCACACGTTTCTTCGATTTTTATCTTTCCCGGTGCCTTCGGAGCCAGTTTTTTCGTCCAGTTCTTCGCCCCTTGCCATTTCGAGCGCCGGGGGCGCGAGTTTTTTCACACGTTTCTTCGATTTTTATATTTCCCGGTGCCTTCGGAGCCAGTTTTTTCGTCCAATTCTTCGCCCCTTGCCATTTCGAGCGCCGGGGGCACGATTTTTCGTACATTTTTCCGTGTTTGTATTTCCCAGCACTTTCGGAGCGAGTTTTTTCGTCCAGTTGTTCGCTACCTGTCTTTTCGAGCGCCTCCGACGCGAGTTTTTTACCCGTTTCTTCGTAATTTGTGTTTCGCAGCGCAATCGTCGCGAGTTTTTCACACATTTCTTCGATTTTTATATTTCCCGGTGCCTTAGGAGCCAGTTTTTTCGTCCAATTCTTCGCCCCTTGCCATTTCGAGCGCCGTGGCGCGAGTTTTTCACACATTTCTTCGATTTTTATATTTCCCGGTGCCTTCGGAGCCAGTTTTTTCGTCCAATTCTTCGCCCCTTGCCATTTCGAGCGCCGGGGGCGCGAGTTTTTCACACATTTCTTCGATTTTTATATTTCCCGGTGCCTTCGGAGCCAGTTTTTTCGTCCAATTCTTCGCCCCTTGCCATTTCGAGCGCCGGGGGCGCGAGCTTTTCACACATTTCTTCGTCTTTGGTGTTTCCCGGTGCCTTCGGAGGCAGTTTTTTCGTCCAATTCTTCGCCCATTGTCATTTCGAGCGCCGGGGGCGCGATTTTTTCATACATTTTTCCGTGTTTGTATTTCCCAGCACTTTCGGAGCGAGTTTTTTCGTCCAGTTGTTCGCTACCTGTCTTTTCGAGCGCCTCCGACGCGAGTTTTTTACCCGTTTCTTCGTAATTTGTGTTTCGCAGCGCAATCGTCGCGAGTTTTTCAAACACTTCTTCGATTATTATATTTCCCGGTGCCTTAGGAGCCAGTTTTTTCGTCCAATTCTTCGCCCCTTGCCATTTCGAGCGCCGGGACGCGAGTTTTTCACACGTTTCTTCGATTTTTATCTTTCCCGGTGCCTTCGGAGCCAGTTTTTTCGTCCAATTCTTCGCCCATTGTCATTTCGAGCGCCGGGGGCGCGATTTTTCCATACATTTTTCCGTGTTTGTATTTCCCAGCACTTTCGGAGCGAGTTTTTTCGTCCAATTGTTCGCTCCCTGTCTTTTCGAGCGCCTCCGACGCGAGTTTTTTACCCGTTTCTTCGTAATTTGTGTTTCGCAGCGCAATCGTCGCGAGTTTTTCACACATTTCTTCGATTTTTATATTTCCCGGTGCCTTCGGAGCCAGTTTTTTCGTCCAATTCTTCGCCCCTTGCCATTTCGAGCGCCGGGGGCGCGAGTTTTTCACACATTTCTTCGATTTTTATCTTTCCCGGTGCCTTCGGAGCCAGTTTTTTCGTCCAATTCTTCGCCCATTGTCATTTCGAGCGCCGGGGGCGCGATTTTTCCATACATTTTTCCGTGTTTGTATTTCCCAGCACTTTCGGAGCGAGTTTTTTCGTCCAATTGTTCGCTCCCTGTCTTTTCGAGCGCCTCCGACGCGAGTTTTTTACCCGTTTCTTCGTAATTTGTGTTTCGCAGCGCAATCGTCGCGAGTTTTTCATACATTTCTTCGATTTTTTTATTTCCCGGTGACTTCGGAGCCAGTTTTTTCGTCCAATTCTTCGCCCCTTGCCATTTCGAGCGCCGGGGGCGCGAGCTTTTCACACGTTTCTTCGTCTTTGGTGTTTCCCGGTGCCTTCGGGGCCAGTTTTTTCGTCCAATTCTTCGCCCATTGTCATTTCGAGCGCCGGGGACGCGAGTTTTTCACACATTTCTTCGATTTTTATCTTTCCCGGTGCCTTCGGAGCCAGTTTTTTCGTCCAATTCTTCGCCCATTGTCATTTCGAGCGCCGGGGGCGCGATTTTTCCATACATTTTTCCGTGTTTGTATTTCCCAGCACTTTCGGAGCGAGTTTTTTCGTCCAATTGTTCGCTCCCTGTCTTTTCGAGCGCCTCCGACGCGAGTTTTTTACCCGTTTCTTCGTAATTTGTGTTTCGCAGCGCAATCGTCGCGAGTTTTTCATACATTTCTTCGATTTTTTTATTTCCCGGTGCCTTCGGAGCCAGTTTTTTCGTCCAATTCTTCGCCCATTGTCATTTCGAGCGCCTGGGGCGCGAGTTTTTCACACGTTTCTTCGATTTTTATCTTTCCCGGTGCCTTCGGAGCCAGTTTTTTCGTCCAGTTCTTCGCCCCTTGCCATTTCGAGCGCCGGGGGCGCGAGTTTTTCACACGTTTCTTCGATTTTTATATTTCCCGGTGCCTTCGGAGCCAGTTTTTTCGTCCAATTCTTCGCCCCTTGCCATTTCGAGCGCCGGGGGCACGATTTTTCCGTACATTTTTCCGTGTTTGTATTTCCCAGCACTTTCGGAGCGAGTTTTTTCGTCCAGTTGTTCGCTACCTGTCTTTTCGAGCGCCTCCGACGCGAGTTTTTTACCCGTTTCTTCGTAATTTGTGTTTCGCAGCGCAATCGTCGCGAGTTTTTCACACATTTCTTCGATTTTTATATTTCCCGGTGCCTTCGGAGCCAGTTTTTTCGTCCAATTCTTCGCCCCTTGCCATTTCGAGCGCCGTGGCGCGAGTTTTTCACACATTTCTTCGATTTTTATATTTCCCGGTGCCTTCGGAGCCAGTTTTTTCGTCCAATTCTTCGCCCCTTGCCATTTCGAGCGCCGGGGGCGCGAGCTTTTCACACATTTCTTCGATTTTTATATTTCCGGTGCCTTCGGAGCCAGTTTTTTCGTCCAATTCTTCGCCCCTTGCCATTTCGAGCGCCGGGGGCGCGATTTTTCCATACATTTTTCCGTGTTTGTATTTCCCAGCACTTTCGGAGCGAGTTTTTTCGTCCAGTTGTTCGCTACCTGTCTTTTCGAGCGCCTCCGACGCGAGTTTTTTACCCGTTTCTTCGTAATTTGTGTTTCGCAGCGCAATCGCCGCGAGTTTTTCAAACACTTCTTCGATTTTTATATTTCCCGGTGCCTTCGGAGCCAGTTTTTTCGTCCAATTCTTCGCCCCTTGCCATTTCGAGCGCCGGGGCGCGAGTTTTTCACACGTTTCTTCGATTTTTATCTTTCCCGGTGCCTTCGGAGCCAGTTTTTTCGTCCAATTCTTCGCCCATTGTCATTTCGAGCGCCGGGGGCGCGATTTTTCCATACATTTTTCCGTGTTTGTATTTCCCAGCACTTTCGGAGCGAGTTTTTTCGTCCAATTGTTCGCTCCCTGTCTTTTCGAGCGCCTCCGACGCGAGTTTTTTACCCGTTTCTTCGTAATTTGTGTTTCGCAGCGCAATCGTCGCGAGTTTTTCACACATTTCTTCGATTTTTATATTTCCCGGTGCCTTCGGAGCCAGTTTTTTCGTCCAATTCTTCGCCCCTTGCCATTTCGAGCGCCGGGGGCGCGAGTTTTTCACACATTTCTTCGTCTTTGGTGTTTCCCGGTGCCTTCGGAGCAGTTTTTTCGTCCAATTCTTCGCCCATTGTCATTTCGAGCGCCGGGGGCGCGATTTTTTCATACATTTTTCCGTGTTTGTATTTCCCAGCACTTTCGGAGCGAGTTTTTTCGTCCAGTTGTTCGCTACCTGTCTTTTCGAGCGCCTCCGACGCGAGTTTTTTACCCGTTTCTTCGTAATTTGTGTTTCGCAGCGCAATCGTCGCGAGTTTTTCAAACACTTCTTCGATTTTTATTTCCCGGTGCCTTCGGAGCCAGTTTTTTCGTCCAATTCTTCGCCCCTTGCCATTTCGAGCGCCGGGACGCGAGTTTTTCACACGTTTCTTCGATTTTTATCTTTCCCGGTGCCTTCGGAGCCAGTTTTTTCGTCCAATTCTTCGCCCATTGTCATTTCGAGCGCCGGGGGCGCGATTTTTCCATACATTTTTCCGTGTTTGTATTTCCCAGCACTTTCGGAGCGAGTTTTTTCGTCCAATTGTTCGCTCCCTGTCTTTTCGAGCGCCTCCGACGCGAGTTTTTTACCCGTTTCTTCGTAATTTGTGTTTCGCAGCGCAATCGTCGCGAGTTTTTCACACATTTCTTCGATTTTTATATTTCCCGGTGCCTTCGGAGCCAGTTTTTTCGTCCAATTCTTCGCCCCTTGCCATTTCGAGCGCCGGGGGCGCGAGTTTTTCACACATTTCTTCGATTTTTATCTTTCCCGGTGCCTTCGGAGCCAGTTTTTTCGTCCAATTCTTCGCCCATTGTCATTTCGAGCGCCGGGGCGCGATTTTTCCATACATTTTTCCGTGTTTGTATTTCCCAGCACTTTCGGAGCGAGTTTTTTCGTCCAATTGTTCGCTCCCTGTCTTTTCGAGCGCCTCCGACGCGAGTTTTTTACCCGTTTCTTCGTAATTTGTGTTTCGCAGCGCAATCGTCGCGAGTTTTTCATACATTTCTTCGATTTTTTTATTTCCCGGTGCCTTCGGAGCCAGTTTTTTCGTCCAATTCTTCGCCCCTTGCCATTTCGAGCGCCGGGGGCGCGAGCTTTTCACACGTTTCTTCGTCTTTGGTGTTTCCCGGTGCCTTCGGAGCCAGTTTTTTCGTCCAATTCTTCGCCCATTGTCATTTCGAGCGCCGGGGCGCGAGTTTTTCACACATTTCTTCGATTTTTATCTTTCCCGGTGCCTTCGGAGCCAGTTTTTTCGTCCAATTCTTCGCCCATTGTCATTTCGAGCGCCGGGGGCGCGATTTTTCCATACATTTTTCCGTGTTTGTATTTCCCAGCACTTTCGGAGCGAGTTTTTTTCGTCCAATTGTTCGCTCCCTGTCTTTTCGAGCGCCTGCGACGCGAGTTTTTTACCCGTTTCTTCGTAATTTGTGTTTCGCAGCGCAATCGTCGCGAGTTTTTCATACATTTCTTCGATTTTTTTATTTCCCGGTGACTTCGGAGCCAGTTTTTTCGTCCAATTCTTCGCCCCTTGCCATTTCGAGCGCCGGGGGCGCGAGTTTTTCACACGTTTCCTCGATTTTTATCTTTCCCGGTGCCTTCGGAGCCAGTTTTTTCGTCCAATTCTTCGCCCATTGTCATTTCGAGCGCCTGGGGCGCGAGTTTTTCACACGTTTCTTCGATTTTTATCTTTCCCGGTGCCTTCGGAGCCAGTTTTTTCGTCCAGTTCTTCGCCCCTTGCCATTTCGAGCGCCGGGGGCGCGAGTTTTTCACACGTTTCTTCGATTTTTATATTTCCCGGTGCCTTCGGAGCCATTTTTTTCGTCCAATTCTTCGCCCCTTGCCATTTCGAGCGCCGGGGGCGCGAGTTTTTCACACGTTTCTTCGATTTTTATCTTTCCCGGTGCCTTCGGAGCCAGTTTTTTCGTCCAATTCTTCGCCCCTTGCCATTTCGAGCGCCGGGGGCGCGAGTTTTTCACACGTTTCTTCGATTTTTATCTTTCCCGGTGCCTTCGGAGCCAGTTTTTTCGTCCAATTCTTCGCCCCTTGCCATTTCGAGCGCCGGGGGCGCGAGTTTTTCACACGTTTCTTCGATTTTTATCTTTCCCGGTGCCTTCGGAGCCAGTTTTTTCGTCCAATTCTTCGCCCCTTGTCATTTCGAGCGCAGGATGCGCGAGTTTTTCACACATTTCTTCTGCTCTTATATTTTCCAGCGCCGTCGGCGCGAATTTTTCGCGCATTTTTTCGTCTGTTGTATTTCCAGCACCTTCGGAGCCAGTTTTTTCGTCGAATTCTTCGCCCACTGTCTTTCCGAGCGCCGTGGGCGCGAGTTTTTATCCGCTTGATCGTCTTATGTGTTTGCGGGAGCGGAAGGCGCGACTTTCTTGCTCTTTTTTTCGCCCCCATCTTTCCGAGAGCCGGTGTCGCGAGTTGTTATGCGTTTCTTCGCTTTTTTTTCCGGGAGGCGATTGCGCGTGTCTGTTATATATTGATTGTTTGTTGTTTTTTGGAGAGCTGAAGGCGCTTCGCTGTTCTCCATTTCTTCGCCTTCTCTCTTTCCGAGCGGCCAAGAAGCGGGCGTGTTATAGTTTATTTTACCTGCTGTCCTTGCAAGCGCCGAAGGCGCGAGCCTGTTATCCGTTGCGTCCCTCTTTGCACAGCGCTGTTTCGATTAGGCCTTGTTGTGATCCACTCCTCGGGATTCGCATTTTTGAACAATCATTCCGAGTGAATTGTATAAGAGGCCAGCTAATGCAGACGATTCTATTAAATACAGGAGATCGTAAGCCATTTTGCCCTTTCGCCAATGTGATATCATCAACGATCCGTTGGATTAATGTGGTTTTTGCGTGAGTTGGTTAAAAAGTTTTGTGATTTTGGTGGGCGAAATTACACAGCAGGCGCATAACAGTTCTAGCAACGCTAGCAAACACAGCAGGCGAAGTAATACACAACGGGTCCGTTTTGATCTGCCCCCACTTTGATCCATTCTCGTTTGACCTATCTTCATTTTGATCTACATTCATTTTGATCTCCATTTTGATTCATCTTCGTTTTGATCTATCCTCATTTTGACCTGTTTTCATCTCTATCTTCGTTTAGACCTACCTTCATTTTGATCTCCATTTTGGTCTTCGTTTTGATCTATTTTTACTTTGAACTGTTTTCATTTTGATCCACGTTCATTTTGAACTCCATTTTGATCCTCGTTTTTATCTATTTTTATTTTGAACTGTTTTCATTTTGGTGTATCCTCATTTTGACCTATCTTCATTTCGGCCTACATTCATTTTGATCTCCATTTTGATTGATCTTCGTTTTGATCTATCCTCATTTTGACCTGTTTTCATCTCTATCCTCATTTTGACCTACCTTCATTTTGATCTCCATATTGATCTTCGTTTTGATCTATTTTTACTTTGAACTGTTTTCATTTTGATCCACGTTCATTTTGAACTCCATTTTGATCTCGTTTTTATCTATTTTTATTTTGAACTGTTTTCATTTTGGTGTATCCTCATTTTGACCTATCTTCATTTCGGCCTACATTCATTTTGATCTCCATTTTGATTGATCTTCGTTTTGATCTATCCTCATTTTGACCTGTTTTCATCTCTATCCTCATTTTGACCTACCTTCATTTTGATCTCCATATTGATCTTCGTTTTGATCTATTTTTACTTTGAACTGTTTTCATTTTGATCTACATCCATTTTGATCTCCATTTTGATCTGTCTTCGCTTTGAACTATCCTCATTTTGACGTGTTTTCATCTTGATCTTCGTTTTGACCTACATTCATTTTGACCTCCATTTTGGTCTTCGTTTTGATCTATTTTTATTTTGAATTGTTCATTTTCATCTATCCCCATTTTGTCTTCGTTCTGATCTACCTTCATTTTGATCCATCCTCATTTTGACCTATTTCCGTTTTGATCTATTTTTATTCTGAACTATTTTCATTTCGATCTCCATTTTGATCTTCGTTTTGACCTATTTTTATTTCGAATTGTTTTCATTTTTATCTATCCTCATTTTGATCTCCATTTTGATCTACCTTCATTTGATCCATGCTCATTTTGACCTATCTTCATTTTGACCTACATTCATCTTGATCTATCTTCATCTTGAACTATCCTCATTTTAACCTGTTTTCATCTTGATCTTCGTTTTGACCTATCTTCATTTTGTTCTACATTCATTTCGATCTGCATTTTGATTTATCTTCGTTTTGATCTATCCCCATTTTGACCTATCTTCATTTTGATCTATCTTAATTTTGACATGTCTTCTTTTCGATCTTTGTTTTGACCTGTCTTCATTGTGATCTATCTTAGTTTTCGTCTGTTCTCATTTTGGTCTACCGTCATTTCGATCTATCGTGATTTTGATCTACTCCGCTCTACAGAGCATAAAAACTGAAGCACGCACCACGCCGAATCGAACGCACCATTCTGTTAGTATACTTTGTTTCGCTCCAGTGCATAGCCGACTGCGCTCTTCAACACTTGCAAATGCCGCAAATTTCACCTTCTCTATATTTGCGAGGGAAAATATATACATTCCCTTTGCACCAGCCGCTGTAGTCCTCTCGATGAGTAATCGCACTGGTTGGAATGAGGTCACCTCGCGCTCCAATTTGATACCGTATACACTTGTGCAACTCCGCATTTTATGATTTGCCAAGCACGGAAACCCTTAAGTGAGAAATGGCATATATACACACTTTGCTCCCAATTGCAATACACCTGCCCCCACCAAAAGGTATATCCTTGGAAAGCACAAAATTTCCAACATTCTAAAGAAAAAATGACAACAAACTAACGAATCGTTGTTGAGATAACGTTGGCAAAAAGGTAAAATGGCTTACGATCTTCTATGCTAATCAGATCAGGTCAAATTAGAAAAAGAAAAGATTTAAAGAGAGTTATCGCGTCCACAACAAAAAAATAGTGATGTTCTGTATATATATATATATATATATATATATATATATATATATATATATATATATATATATATATATATATATATATATATATATGATTTTAATTTTAAAGAAAGCTATCGTCTAACACAACGAAATAAAATTAGTGATCTTCTGTATAGAATAGCTTAGACCTTCAGGCTCTTCCATTTGCCCTGAAAGAGGATTAAATGTGTCATGGAATCTACTTGTAATTCGTATTCGCAATGGCTGCATTCTGGGCCAGGCAGGCCACAAAAAATTTTAACTTTAGAAATTTAACTTTAAAAAATTACGCAGGCGATCGGACCAGTTGACGCATAAATTTTTCAACCTGCGAAGCTGGATGACGAATGCAAAAATTGCATGCCGCGCCATGCTGTTCTTCTTAAGCGCTTTTCCGCTTTTCTTGCGCTAAATGCCTAGCACTGTGGGTCCGCTTTTAAGAACTTATCGCAAATTTTATGTAGTGCAAAGCAAATCGAAGAATTTATTAACAGTTCAGGACACAATTACAGATGATTTCTTCAACCAAAAAAGTCTTGCGAGTAGTGCAACCGTTACAGCTAGTATCCAGACGTAATGCCGTATAAATGTATGATCATATGGGCAAGCCTCGAAAACAGATTTCGAAATGGGATGGACCCAGCGGATACATTCTCCCAGCAACTGTGGGGAAAGGCACGTAGCTATGTCGTGCTACTTTAACCTACTAAAATCTCGTTATATAAAGTAACGCCATAACTGCGCTGTCATGCACATAAAGCAGCTTTATGATGTCGTGGATTAGAGATATCCAACTAAGCAGGTTAGCCATTCATTTCGGTTAGCTTTGCACTCTTTTGAGTTCTGTACAACATAGAGTTGGAATAACCTGCCCGTTCAGGTAGAGCTGTCAGGAGTACGTTTTTAGCAAAGCAGTTATACGCCATTTTTGAAATCTTTAGGCCATGTTCACTCGAGTTCAAAGCATTGAACATGACCAATGGCTACATTTAGACAGCATTACAACAGCTCCCTGAACAAGCATGAGAACTGATCATTGTTGTATAAACGATCAGCACCAAAACTAACGAGATAATAAGAAATACATTCACCAGTGCCATAGAGAAAAGAACCGCCTTATTAAAACAAGGTCGAGTGGTTGTCGTTGCTGATGCTTCTAAAAAAATCCTATGTTTATCATTCGAAAGAAGTATTGATCAATGGTTTAAGGAAAAAAAAAACTCGGTCAAATTCATCATTTGCGCCAGTTGCTGTCATTCATGAGGTTCAGTCCGACGACCAAAGGGTTCATAGCCTCAGCATTCAAGATAAAAACCTTTTTTCAACTACACTATTAGCAGAATGGACTTTTAACTAAGAACGGCACGTCGACATTCTTTTAGGAGTCTAATCTAGAAATATCATCATTGCATCGAAAGGCTAGGAACCTCTTCCTCTCGAATGTCTTTATCAACAGATTATGCAGTAGGGTACTTGCGACTGCAGTTATAAACATCAGCCACCTCATATCTTCGCATATGGTGTTGTCGTTTGGTTAGAGCCTTGCTAGTGTTGTTTTAAAGCAATCAAAACGTTAGAATGAACCTCGATGAGGTTGGTGATTGTCCCGTTGCTCAGAAAGTTGCACTGCAACACTATCGAAGAGTTCAAGCTGCTTCACATCATTTTCGTTCAACGCACGTCGCAACCGGGTGCCGTTCCTCATCGCTGGACATATTTCCTGTGACATTTGTTCAACTAGTCGCTCTATTGGTTATCATAACCAACAAATTTCTATTTTTTGATCAGAGCTCAGTTCTCCTCCAGGCTTCCGGGCAAGGAAGGCAAAGCAGGGATTCTCGCTTCGAATAGAAGATTGAATATTGAACCTCCAAGTTTCAGGCCGATCGTCATCCCATTCAATTATTCTCACGCTAAGGCGCTCGAAAAGTATAAGTTTCTCTTCTTTTTTTTCTCTCGAGGTATTGGTGCTTTTTTTTGCTGCAATTTTACGGTGACCGCGAAATTCCCCCACTCTCGCCCTTCCCTCTGCCCTCCGCCTTTTTCTTGCGATCTGCAGGAAGATCCAGAAAAAGCGGATGGAATTTTGTGCCAATCGTGGTCCAGCTTTCATAGGAGGAAGACTGAAAGAAGGTCACATTAAGCTACCAAGGTTCTCGACCGAAGGCTCTCGCGATGTGATCTGTTATTCATTACAATATTGAGATGGGATTATTTTTCCTATAGGGCAAAAGTGATAACAGATAAAATTCAGCATTAAATGCTGTTTGAGTATAAGTTGGAAAATACCGGGAAATTGTAATTGGTGGATACATCGACTGCGCATGTGAAATATACATCATCGGGACCCGGAAATCGAAACGCATTGATTGGGAAGAAATAATAAGTTTCATCGTTGCTCTTCGTTCGTGACATATTACCTGCGAGTTGTGGTCGCGATATGCACCTGTAATTATCTGAACCTTCGTAAAATTCCAACTACGCCATAAAACAGCATTTAGTGGCATTTATACCCATCTTAGTCAACTTTTTTATTGGCCATAACCACTTTGCGTGTACCTGTTAAGCTACCTAATGAACTTGCGTTAAAGGTATAATCATTTTCACGCTTTCAATTTCTTTGCGATTTGCGCTTTAAAAGTGCTTTGCAATTGCGCTTTAAAAAATTAAGAGCGCATATCGTTTTCTTTTGTTAAACTTGACAGAGATTCAACTCAACCATTTGAGTTGGTCCCTGAATAATATTGGACCTTCATACCTCATTAAACTCAACCTTGACAAACGTTCAATTCAATTGCCTGGGTGATTGCCAACAGCAGGGAAAATGCACGAAAATTTCTGAAGGTATTAACAGTGAATAGACTCTTCCTT
This sequence comes from Ascaris suum, assembly GCA_013433145.1. Classification (NCBI taxonomy): domain Eukaryota; kingdom Metazoa; phylum Nematoda; class Chromadorea; order Rhabditida; family Ascarididae; genus Ascaris; species Ascaris suum. The sequence continues at coordinate 19,226 of JACCHR010000081.1, forward strand.
ATATTTTTTCTTTTAAACATACACCGGAATTCGACGAAATACAAATGAGGTTTTGCGATATGCGCAATCGTATTTCCGCTCAGGGCGATCGACTGTTTATCCATTACGAATATTAGGTTATAATTACCGTCCGCAATAATGTATTCATAGTTCACCTTATCCGACAGCACATATTTTAACCGGTTTGTTGTAGCGTTAAGCAATATAATTGTAACATTCAAGTGGTCTTCTTTTGAACATTCCTAACCAGTGAGAAGAGGAGACGGACCGACCAGTTGTAAAATATACTTTAAAATTTGGCCACCTTTATATGGATATAATTATTTTCGAAGCCGATGGATCAACTTGACGTTCGATGCAGGAGTTAAATCTATCGCTTAAATTTTACTGTTGATTTCACAGCTCTATGTTTAGTTTTTGGCGAGTTGAAATCATACAACAAGTACAAACACATTCATACGTTTCCTATTGATGAAGATAGGTGCACAGAACTGCAAAACGTATACACCGAATTTTCAAACAATTATTGCACATAAATTGGACTTTACTAAAAGAAAGTAATGATAAGAATTATCCAACCCGGATTGATCGACGAGCTGAATTTTCGTTGAGCCAGTTCCATCGGTTGCATAACATGAGTGCACAAACATACTGTATTGTTCCTTAGCTAAAACAGGATGTAATGTAGAATATACAGGGGATGATTGCTATCAGTGCTGTTGTTGTGTGCCGCTGAAGAGCTATCGAGGATTCAGAGATCCAGGTCTACGAACTGTACGCCATTGACGGCTGTAAGTTCCTGAACACTGACATCATCTGGATCCCCACCTTTTTTTCCCTGCGGACCAATGAATAAAAGAATTCGTTTCTCATATTGCATTTGTCCAGAAAATTTCTAGTAGTTTACCAGTAACGACCAAAATTATCCAAATCAGAAACGGCTTTCCAATTCTAACGCGTTTTTGCAAAGCGCATTATGTCGAATTCGTTTCTAGAAATAACTAACGCGTAAGTTTAAAGTCTACAGCTACCCATAAACTCCACTGCAACTTTTTTAGTAAATGCCGGATGGTGAACCACACAGCAAGATGAAAGAGATGAATCGCGTTATAAATATTCCTTATGAAGTGTTTTTGCTGACAAAATGAGAACTGCGTCAACTAAGTTTTTTTTTTTTAAATATTTTCCTTATTCGCTCCATGAAAACTCCGACTACGAACGGAAATTTTGCACCGGTAGCTGAAATCTAATATTATGACCCAGAGAAGTTTAAGGCAATAAAGGCAACGTATTATCAGTTCGCATTTGTTTCTAGTCCTCTTTTTGGCGAATTTTGTTGCATGTGCAATGAGTTGAACGATTCAAAAAGGTAGAATTGATGCTTGTAATATGAAAAACTCACCAACGTTCGGGGTTTTCGCGTGAACGACCAGTGAAATTGTGTCTCCAATTTTTATCGGTGAATTTACGGTATTCCCGAATGGACCTTCACCATATTGTATCTCCAAGTAGATGTCAGCCTTTGTCGTATGAGTGGATGATGCGTTTTGTGTGGCAATTATTCGAATCGAATCCATATTTTTCGTTCGAAAAGAAAATCCAATTTTGTTGACGTTCACATCTCCGATACGCTTTTTGCACAATCTTTTCTCGTACTTCCTTATTATATATGCCGTTTGGAATTTTGTATCAATTTTCGCTTATAGATGTTCTTTATTTCGTACTACTCATTGCTAACGTTATGCTTAGAACAATTTTATCTTCGAATTTTTTTTTGCTTTTAAGTATCTTTTAAAATTCGATTGATGTTGCTCACTTACTCAAAACCTCTTCTGAATGGGACTTTGAATGCTTAAGTATTGCCACTTTTGCCGAAAATAAAAAATATCCGGTTCATTGAAATGTTTCATATCAACTGCTCAGCGATAAAAACCTTACTGATCTTCAGGAAACATGCTGTTTTGTAGCCCATCTATTATAATTATCAAAAATTGAGGAAATCAAGTTATGTGCATGAAATAGTAGTTGCTTCCCAGTTTCCGGTGAACGGGCGAATAAGCTAATCTATAGACGCACGGAACGATGACCAGTATCAAATGTACACTCACTGTCCGCTATTTCCAAATAAGCTATTGCATCCACCATTGCAGAATAGTTCAAAAAATTTCTATGTAGCAACAATTCTATTTTTTTTTTAAACTATGAAATCTCCCATTAGTTAAAAATATACCTCAAAGATTGATCGGTGAGCTTGTCTGTATGAGTGGTCAGTGTAGTTGCAATTGTGGACCGTTCGAGTAAAGTCGACGCTAGACCTCCCGTTGACGTACTTGAACTTACACTACTCGAAACTGCGTTTCTTTCAGTCCAATTATTTTCAATTTTCACATCTGCACTTGTGCTGGTCATTTGGCCACCTATGCTCGATGGCGCAGTGGATTGCATTCCGGTGCTCGGAACATTGCAGCAGCTGTTTTTATGAATCTTTGCAGGAGTAATGGGCTTTGGTAACGTGACAACAGGTACGATAGGCGTCAGCGTGGTCACGTTTGTAGCAATCGACTTCGTTAAGGGAGAAATTGGCCAATTGCCCCAATTGTTTCTGGGCCCATTCTTCACCTCTTGAGATTGGATATTTCCTTGTCGGTTTTGTTCTTCTTGCAGCAACAAGGAATCGATATTACTGTCAGATACGTGAAACATTCCAAGTTGAGATAGTAGCGACTGCGGAATGATGGGTCGATTCGTTTGAAAAGGTGGAGCCGTAATCTGCAACTTTCTTTTTTATGAAATCTTGGGACTTTGAAGAGCGTTGCTGGATAACTGTAACTGAAATCCATTGCAGTAATTATGCGATTATACTGCAGAATGTGAAAACTCGACAACTAACATAACAATAAATAATTCGTTTAATGCAAAATTTCTGCTAAACTCTGCTAAACTTTAAGAATCCTTGGGTTCACTTTTGAATAATTCGTTTAATTTTACCCAACAAAACGAAGTGCCTGTGCAGAATTCACACACATAGTGTCAACTATCCTCTAAAATTTTCACCTGGACTATTTCCCTCCTCTCTTCTCTCTCCCCGTATCTCCCGTCCACATTGCTTCCTAACACACCTCTGTCCATATTTTTCCTCATTAAGCCCTTTCTCGGATAAAATTTTCTCTTTGCAAATATAATATGTGGAAACACATTTGAGGTGCGGCTGTTACAGTCGGACCATGTTTAGTAAGCAAAGAATAAATAATAAAGACAACCAACCTTATGCAAGTGCCTGGCTTGTTGATCATCACTATGCGAAGGATATACTGGAGGAATGGGATTGCGATTATCGACTGTTAATTGGCACATAAAAGAGTATTGTCGATCACATAGCGTTTGTGCTTGTCTATCCACCTGAACGTAGATATGATTTTCCATCAGGTCGATTACCTGCAACCGATCAACACCTCATATGATCGCAACGATTACCTCTTGCTAAGTGGAAAGCGGATAATGACATCGATTTCGTTGTGGATTAATTCCAGCTGACGGATTTCAATTCAGTAAAAACGTTTCTGAAAAGAATTGAGAGAAAACGATAGAGGAAATAAAACAAAGGTGATAAAGAAGAGAATCACCCATTAAATCATATTTCATGAGCTAACAATGTAAATTTTATAAGGTCAACCCCAGTTCAATATCAGTATTATAAGGTCGCCAATATCTCCGTAAAGAAAGGTAGACGGTGGAAATGACTAATATCGAATCCCTAAGTATTCATATTTTGCTTTGCTTTTACGCTTCAAGTTTCCAGCAAAAATCCAAGATGAAATAATAATTATCTATTATTTTTAAAGCATGAAAAAACGAGGAATATTATGAATTAAAAAAATATTTTACGTTTCTTGTATTCCGAGAGATACGTGTACCACATCTATGAGCCGGTATTATAAACTGTATCGAGCGCAATCCCGTACTATTATAGTAGATACATTCATCGGTCGTCGAATAATCCAACGAATAGATTTTCCCTTTAAATGGTCGATCAAATTCCATTTTTGCCGTAATACTGTCAGCTGTACATATTGCACTTACGGCTGAAAATCGGCATTAAAATAATCCATAGTTTTCACCTGGCTTTTTTTATTTATTAGAAAGGCTTTTGTTGAAGGTTGAAATATTAGTTATAACACCTTTGAAAAGGAGGATCTCGGAAAGTGGCAACCATCGCAAGTTGCATCAAAATGTTGCACGTCGTTTTTCAGGAGACAACCGATCAGATCTATTCCAACTTTATTAGCAGTCTAATCATAAAGATGAAACAGAAACGAAGAGTTTGAATTAGGTATTGCAATGAATTAATTGCGTCGTCGATATAGCGAGTTCTTGATATTTCGTGTCGCCTCGAAAGAAACCTTTCCCATGCAAAAAATTCTAATCCTTGTTCTTTTCGAAAAAACTTTCGTCTTAAAAAAAAGCTCCTTCATTCCAACAACTTTCTCCTATCTTGAAATCGGATAAAAGCAATTCCATATATTACATTAAAAACTTTTGAGAGGAAATAACCTCGCCTTAGCAAGGTAACTCTCTTCTATAACTGTCTTGCCCATTGAGATTTTCGGAGATTAATTGCTAAATATGTGTTCGCATTGTATGCTAACCTCAAATCATTAATGCGTGATCTTTAGATATTTTGACGCATCCAGATAGGCACTTTGACAATACGCTGACTGAAGCTAATATAAATGGAGATAGCGACATTCACATAATAAATTCACCAGTTAATCGATCGGAACGTTATCTTGATGAATATGTTCATAATAAAATGAATCCACAAACGAATCAATTTATGACCATTTGCTCTTCCTTTGATATGGAATATCTGCCTTGGGAAGAAAGACATAATAGAACATTTCGATTGGGTCGTTCCTGGTCATCGCAGCATTGGAGCACTCGAAGAGATTGGATGGCAGATAGAGGGTCAATAGGAATCGCATTGAAATAAAAATTTCCATCTAGGTGATAAAATTAACTAAGAGATCTTAAATAATATCAAGAACTTCAAATACATTCAGCTCAACCATACTTACACTTATATAAATAATTTCAGTAGCTTCAAACATCAAACAAATACCTTGATTCACCTAACATCATTCACATGAACACTTACATAAAATCCTGGCGTTGTCGGTGGCGAATTCGTTGATAAAGCACTCGACTGTCAACAAACAAAGTAGGACCTGCGCAAGTAGACGAATCATTGCAGGCCATCAAGAGTGGTTCAGGCTGGACAAGCTCTGAAGTGTTCATTTTGAAACGGTTCATCATTGTAGGAAATAATGATGAAGTATATATATATATATATATATATATATATATATATATATATATATATATATATATATATATATATATATATATATATATATATATATATATATATATATATATATATATATATATATATATATATATATATATATATATATATATATATATATATATATATATATATATATATATATATATATATATATACTGCTCCACTATTTCTGGCAAATTCAGTTTGCTTAAACGAATGACCTCAGGTCTCAGTTATACGGCCTTCGTAGAAGTAGAACATTGTGAACTGTCTTCCCGTGTGACACCGTCAGCTGTGCGAATCTGAAGCCGATTTCGGAACTGCTAACGATGCATAGAAGACTCAACGATCTCCTAAGCATGGTTAGACAAAAGATTAAAACTTTCCGTTAAATTTTTCGGAAGAACGCAAAAAATATCGTTTATTGCGGAATATTTATAAGGATTTTGAAAGTGTAAATCGCTTCTTTAAGAACTTCAGTGACCAGCAAATTCTAACTTTCATAATCCGACTTCTTCTACAGTAGGTTTTTTTATGACGCACAATTTTATGCTTCAGCTAAAGTTTGAGACGGCTAAACTTGTCGAATTCAATCCACCCCCCCCCCTCCCCCTTCTTCCTCCAGATTCCAAATATAAAGCTAAATCCATCTTCAATTATTTCAGCGACAACTATTTAACTCAAGATCTTTGGTGAGATAAAAATGTGAGAGGAGAAGCCCACTCATGCTAAACAATCATGAACACTTACCAACGAAACGTGCACTGCTGCAGAGGCTGCAACGGAATACGCACGTGTTCAAATAGCGCACTATGACCAGCAAGTGGAGGATGTTGAACAGCATTCATGACCTTCAAAAATCTTCTCGTCCTATTCATCCACGTTTCATAATTGCCATAGGACTCCCTCACCAAATCATGCATCAATAAATGCTCAATGTCATGTTGTCACTCTTTGTATGGAAAGTCACCTGGAAACTGCTGGAAAATACATTCCCTCTAATGCGGCTCTTATAAGTCAAGGTCATAACTCTTATTACTCGAATACTGCTGTGCATTCAGCATTTAGTTAGCAAGTAGTTTTGCGTCAATTCGTATTCCAGCAACTCTCTTGGCAAATTGCTTTGCTTTTTCTGTATGCCCGCTCGCTTATTTTTGTTTTCTGCGGTTTTTTTTTGCGCTTTCAATCGAATATCCATTTTACGCGTATATTTTATGCATTCTTTGAATAACTTCTATATTATGTCATCTGGTGTAAGCATTTTTCTTTATGCTGATCATTGCAGACTCAACGCGTTCCTATAACCTCCTTGTTAGCAACATCAAGGTATCATTTAGCGTCTTTGACACCGCATGAAAAAGCTCTTACCTATTTTGATCACTTTTACTATGTTCTTTCGCAACTCAACCGGCGCCGGTACCATCTTGCTGTCCGAATCTCCCACTATGCTATAGCAAACGGCATGCCATGATCTAGAAATGCATAGAATATTCTTTCGAAGAAACCTGGAAAGTTAGCCTTCCGGACAACGATCTGATAGATTCAATGGGCCATTGCATTGGCCATCAAAGTCAAACAAGTTTCAAAGTAGAAGTCGGTCGTTAAAGGTGGCCCATAAAATGTAATGATGGCGCGTACTGATGTGGACTCAGTTTCAGCTGAAGCCTAAACCAAATTTGATGGATATATTTTCCGAGGATGGTGCTCCAATATGCAAATATTGCAAAACATTGTTGTTCAATAAGTTGATGGCAAATTTTAAATATTTGGAGTCGAGGGAAATATTAGACCAGTCCCCGGTCGTGGTTGAAGTTGTCTGAGTGAGGTAACGTTTTCAGATGAAAGTACGCGAATGACATCCCCTACAAATATGCAAATTTTGACTAGAAATACGCAAATTTTGAATAAATTTGAAATTGAATTAGAAAGAAAAGTTAAATCTAAGGTGAGAGAAAATGGCAACTATCAAGTTTGCGCCAAGGTCACATACTAGCTTAATTGCAGCCGATAGGGCAAATAATGCACATAATGCAACGTGAAGCAATTTTCGAATAATATCCCCCATTTATTTTAAATGAAAACCGACCTGCACTCCTTTAAGATGATGTCTTGAAATGAGTTTTGCTTGAATTGCTCTGCTGTGATTCGTTTTGAATTCGATTAGTATGCATGTGAAATAGCCACACTACTCGCTCTCATCACGTTCACTGAGACACCGAACCGCATGGACGATGATGGAAATATTGAAGGATGATTGCAATATGAAGGATGTTCTTCTCGGCGTTTTGTTTGATAAGTGTCTAGAAAACATAAATTTAGTAGGATGCGGAAATAAAGATCAGCAAAATCAGAACAGTGTTAAATTCTTTTATTATGAGGTATGTAATCAGAATTGTGTGAAAATTATCGATCGCCTCGGAAGAAGCATAAAAGTTAGGATTTCGACTGCTTTACGCGGGGTCGACTAGACATGATGTGAGAAAGAAATCGGCAATGAAGATAGGCAGAATGTGAAATCATTTTGAAACAGAAAAATTTTTTAAAAAATGACCTCAGAAAGCTTTTTGCGAGGATCACTTCCGATAAAAATTTCACACAACAGCCAAAGCATATGAAGGAGTGATTGTAAGTGGATTTCAAGAAATCGGCGATCATAATCTCCATTCACCATTGATTTTCATACGTATGTTGAAGTAACAATTATCACAAGAGCAATATTTCGCAATAACAAAGAAAAAAATTTTTAAAAAAAACCCATTTCCGACAAACAACAATCCTGATGAAAACAGCACTAAGTACCGCGGACAACAATTCAATGAAGGATCAGAACACTTTATTTTGATAAAATAGAATAGACTCATGCAATATTTCCCATTTATGTTTCGCATCTATGCTCGACAGCTTTCGAATGAACTTGTTAGACATCTGTCACTAATAGACATGATTACTTTTCTTTTTCAATCACCAAAAATTTTCGTAACTGTGTCGCCTTGACAACGTCTAGAAATTGGGAACACATGAAACCTCCTCTGAACACAAAATCATTGTGGAAATTTGTAAAATGATTCTCTTATCAGCAACAATATGAGAGAATAACCATCAAGTTGCAAAAAGAAGCATTTTTTAAAATTAGGAAAAATGGATTTCTTTTAAATGTAAAACATCACCAAAGATTTTTGGAGAAGCAGGAAATCCGCAATAATCATTGTTGTTGTACAAAAAAATTTGCACATATTTCAAGCATTTGCAACATTTTTTTAAAATCTCTTCATTAACCTTTTGTATGAAAAGATTAATTAAGGAGGAAGGTGTCCGCTATAAATAGGTGTTTTTCATCGTTCAAACTCAACGAAAGCAATCATTGCAATCACATTCACTGTGCAACTTTTTTTCAGTATCAAAACTACATCGCATTCGCCAATACGACGCATTCGAATAACAACACTTCCCTATGTCCACGTCATCACCCATCTTTCACGCGAATACTTTGTCGTTTATTTTTTTTTTAATTTTTATGATCAGTTAATTATTTGAAAACAATGCAATCAGAGCAGAAGATATAGGTACATTCTTTAGATTCGTACCAAATTTGCAATAATCCAAAGAAAGTTTCATAGAGGCGAACAAACTTGATTCGTGTTCCTTTTCTTGTTTCATGTAGCAAGCTCTTAATTCCCCTATGATGGTGTGCATCCTTCACATTTATTACTTAGAAGATAATTTTCAATTTTTCACCATAAGCTATCCACTTGTACAAATCAATGTTTTCCACAAAATTCCTCTAGAAAAAAAAAACAAAGAAGAAGGGAATAGAATAAGAAAAAAATTAGGTGAACGACATAGCACGTCAATAAATAAAACAAGGGTAGGTTTTTTTTTATAAATTTATTGAGGACAGTTTCAGGTGTGTATCACATTGTCTCAAACTGTTGCAATAGTGATCCTAACATGAGCACCAGCCATCTGTCACTTGTAGCCGGAGTCGTGATAAATTACAAATAGAGTGGAGTTATCACTCAAATATGTTTGATAGCGTGAAAAAAAAAAGCTCACAACGATGGAAAAAGCATAGAGAATTCTCATGAATTTTGAACGCTATAATTTTTTGTTATATGAGATTAGGTGGCAAATTTTCATTCAATACCGTCGGGATTTTGCTACTCCTTCATGTATCGTGAGCCGATAGCCATATACAGATAATCCATACTAAAAAAATTTAACAATACGACTTTCCCTAAAAACTTCTGAATAATTTACACGTTCAATTTTCAAAGAATTTGTAGATAATTTAAAACAATTACTGAAAAAAAAATTGTAGTTCATTAAACAACTTAAAGAGCGCTTTTCTTTCTCTCTTTAAAATATCACGAACATTTTAAGCGACTTGATTTGATTGATAAAGTGATTAGCAATTAAAATGTACTTAAACTCACCATTACGGTTATAAAATATTAAAAAGCATTGCGATATCGCAATTCACCGTTTAAGAATGCAACTGAATTGCATTTGAAAGCATCATAAAATTGCAAAAACTATTGCAATATCTCCGAACGGAGAAGTTTAAAAAAAAGACGGTTTTCGACTGAACGCAACACTTATGCTTTCATCCGCAAAAGTGAAAGCATTTGATTTTACTGCTCGAAATTCTCTTTTTTTGTTAAAGGATTTCCGCGGCAATTAATATGACACGTTTCGCAATCCCTTCTCATACATTCGAATGTAATTCAGTTGCAAAATTCAGCGCTACGAATTGTGTGCCCGAATTGCAAATTGCCCGATGAAAGAAGTAGAAGAGGAACTTCTTGCAAATAGCGTCGATTCGCCGACACTTCCACATAATTTCGACGACACAACCGAGAAAGAGACTGCTTTTAATGCGCAGCAAATAGCCAGGTGAGATGAATTTACGATTAAAAGTAGCAGCGCAATCTTAAAAGACTGCTTAAAGTGTTTACGAAATTTAGCTGAAAATTTATCACATGTTAAGAATTTTGGAAAATTTCCACATATCGCTTAAATTATTCACAATTTCGAAGAAAATATCGAATAGTTTGAAGATTTTAATGAAAAATCCTCAAATCTAATATCGTTGTTAAACAATTAATCTAATAGTATAACTATTTATAGGTGTTTAAATCATTACATTTATGACTTACTCGTTTTGACGAGCTTTCTAATAACTATAAGAAAAATTTTTGTCATGTTTATGTGTAAGTGGTTGTTCGTTCGCCTAAACTCACAAACCAAAAATTTTGTGGTCACTTCATTGCACTGGACAGAGCTAACATTGAGGTGGCCTAAGAAAAAACTGCTTAGGAATTTCGCAAAAACCATGGCAGCTTGGGACATCTCGAAGTTGATAGAAGTCCCACTTCTGAATCCCCGGACTTCCAAGTTTCTAAGCTGCACTATCTGGAAAACACTAAATATACCCTGCTTCGACAAATCATCATCCTTCGTGAATTCGGTGAACTACAAACCCTTTGCGAACGCATGCTGAGCATCGTCATCTTTATATGTCTGTATCTACAGGTTCGATAGTTCCAACTCCCAGACAAGGAAAGCCTCCCACGTCATAAGACAATCTCTAAGCATAATTTCCTCGTGATTGTTTTTCTTTAGCGTGAATTTCGAACCAGCAAAAACGCAAAGAAAAGCGAATCTTTAGACGTGAATTTATAAAACAGCTGTTTTTTAAAAATAATAAATCTTATCGGACGTCATATAAAACTGCTTTTGGGCAATTATATAGCTGATGGAAGTCGATATACTTGGAGATTTGCAAAAAAAAACTTGGAGATTTGCAAAAAAGGAGCCGAAGCAATAGGAAGTCGATATACCTATTGCTTCGGCTCCTCAGTCGCACAGCATGGGTCTTTGATGTTCTACGCAACACCGACTTGAAACGTTACCTAGTGCATTTCCGCAATTGTTAATAGCTGGTAAATGCGATCCCCTTAACTGATTGCGTTTAAATGCAGCATCGATGCAACGGAATTAAGTCAGCTGAACGAAGTTTAGACGGTGCTTATTCCACTTGAGAAGGTAAACGTCCTTTAGTTCTTAACAAATAAGTCATGACGTTAAAACACACCTTCCCGATAGACATTGGTTGTCTCGGATAAAACATCTAGATATCATACCTTTCCACAATCCACAGTCAGTTTCTAAATGAGACGCCTGACGTTTTTTAAAAATACTTCAACGTGAAAAAAATTGGTTCGCGATAAAATTTTTAAAACCCTTTGCGGTTATGGTACCATAACAGCGAGATTACAGAATTAAAGTGATCCGTTTTCTAGGTGGAACCCTGTAGTTCTTAAACTAACAGAATTGTTATAAGCTTATATAAAACATACTGCATCCGAGTCTAGAGTGCGAAGGCGCACCGACGGAGTAAATAAAACTCGTTTAATACGCATAACAGAATAAAAAAAAATTCACTGAATAGCGAATAGCGAAACAAATGAATATCGAAATAGCGAAACAAACACACTGATTACCAATCAACACCACAGCCTATTTATACCTTCGGCTACGGCCCCGAAGGCATGGGGAGATCATAATCCACACGCAGGAGATATCACATCAAGATCAGACAAGCGTGAGCACACGACTTGTTACACAAATGAAGATCACTACGACCACTGTGACCACAAGACTCATTTGATCACAATAGATCACTCGTTAACGTAGACCGCTCGTTGACACTTACTTAAGATCGCTGACGGCGGAAAATGGGAAGCATCGCAAGAATCGTCCCACTCGTTCGAAACAACCGAGTCAAAGTGACTTACTTGTCCGATGCAGACGATGCGTTTGTTCGGTGCATATGGCGATGTGTTTATTGACGCTTAGTGGATTTGCACTGTTATTTCTTTCCTATTATATAGTCGCTTATGTGATATCTTGGTGATGTTGGTTTATTTTTCATATTTTGATGTATAAATAGCTAAACATCCCATTCTCCGAGAATCAGTTTGTTTTTTTCATAGGAAAATCTTGAGAACACAGCGAAGGAATTTCGATTATCGAATATTGCGAAAGAATCCATAGTCGACCGTTGGTAACCAATGAATTTGATGATCGATTGCAATAGTGCAACTTTGAGTATACTTGTAATTTACTACTGCCAAAAGCGTTTGCTTCGAAGTTGAAGATATGAACGACAGCATCACGTTAATTGTTATGTTGTTTTGTTGGTCAGCACCCATTTGAACCCCACGGAAATGGCAACTGACGCCAATGTGAGGTAAATAAGTTAAACAAATAAGTGAACAAAGAAATTAATAAATAAACAAATAATTAGACAGACGAGCAAACAAATGAACAGATAGAGAAATATGTCAATAAACAAAGGGATGAGCCAAAAATCGGTGGGCGGTAAGAAAAGGATAGGAAAGTAGAGTAACCTACGTGAAACAGAGAAAAAATCCACAAGGTATATAAAAAATAGGACTATTAAAAGATCCGAACAAACTTAAGAAATGAAGGAATAAAAAGGGTTATAAGAAATATTAAGTGCTCAGAGAGAGAGAGAGAGAGAGAGAGAAGTGATCACGTGTTGGCCTTTATCCGTTTATGTGAGCATTTGGGTTATGCGTGGATCATCAAGAGAACGAAACGCATCACCTTCTTGGTAAAGATAGTAGTAGAGATGAAGTAATGGAGAATATTTTATAAGTAGACAAATAGTAAATTAACTTGATGATACCTTGCATATTAGATTATATGAGCTTGCCAATCAATTCGAATTTATTACTCAAATTTTTATATGAATATATTTCTAGTAGAAGAGAGCGAAAACTTTTATTTTTGTAGTTTCTTAAATGTACTGCACACTTGTTTTTTAATTCTTCATTATGGGAAAATAACTTGACAAATCTATAAAAATATGAAATTATTAGGTTTTCATGTCTAATATTACTGTCTAATTGAGCGTAGTTGTTAACTTTGAAACTAAATTGCTCTGTTTTATCGTAAACACTTTTAATGACACCTTGATTAGTAAAATGAAGATTTACATCCATAAAAATTGGCATAGTTACCCTAGTATGCAATTTCGCTTTATAATGCATCTCCCGTAAACTAACTTTACACCTGATCGGTATTAAATATAAGGAGATCGTCTGCACATCTGTAACAAACAGTACTTGTACACGACATTTTGACATATTTTTACTCCATTACTGATAATGTAAGGTCTGCTATATACGGATTGACATACCCGTCCACAGGTACACTCATACTTTGCCTAAAAATATATCCAGCAAACATAACGTGATTTTCCTTAACAACGAAATTAATTATCCACATAATCTGCACAGGATATACGGTAAGGAAGTGGCTGTTAAATTCCTAACTTTTTTCATCTGTTAAATTCCTAACTTTTTTTTCAACTTTTCAACTTTTCAATTTCCGTTCTTTTTTGATGTTGTAGTGCAATAGCTACGTGTAGATGTTTTCTAAGGAATTCTAAAGTGCAAATCAAAATGAAATAGAATAATTTCAGGGGAATTTTTACTGACTCAAAGCTATATACATCTGAATTTGCAGGAATTTTTATGCACCTTGGATGTGGTGAATAATTTGGGTAATACTCTGTTGTCTTCATTAACTTGAATTAAGTTTTTTTTTTTGAAAATTTATAATACAAACTAATAATAATATTGGGTTTTTGACGTATTTATAAGTCCCGTTACCGTTGATGGCATTGCTTGGAATCTCTAATTCTTTGTATATGCTCTTCCGATGTAAAACCTTTTGCATATAAATGTGCAATTATTGGCTGCTTGGTCGGCGAGTCTTTCTTTTTGCAATCTAAGGACGTTCAATAAAAAGCTAGTGTCCAAGAGATGCTCTGAGGGAAAGTTATAGAGGAAGAGGAAAGAAGGGATGAGGGAAATTTGAAGTGACCATAAAGGGCCACAAGGGAAATGACGTCACCTTTTCTCCATAACATTTCAGATAGTTCTATGACGTTGACCCCGAAGTTTCTGAATAAGAGTGCAAATTTCAGACGTTCTCAGACAAGTACATGACTGCTGAAAATGTGGCTGCCTATGAGCTCATCAGCATAAACCGATTAGATGAATCACAATCATTTGAAAGCTTGTAAAATTCTTTAAATCCGGTCTCCGGAAAGCCTCCTGAAGGTTTGAAAAATATTATTAATCCGATCTCTAGATCACGTTATAGTGGTCTTTTCACCTTCTAATTGCTCTTGGTAATCTATGCATGGAAAAGGAGTCCGCACAGCTTCTAGCCCTTCCCCCTTCTAACCTGGTCATAGAGCCGAACAGTGAAAACATTTTCCTTGCCTTATCAAATCGTTCCTTTATTTTCAACGCTATCCCCTCCCCCTGTTTCGTTTTCTAGTTGAATACTTCTGAATCGTTACAATCGTATTATCCACCGTCGCTAGGCAATAATTAAACAACTTGATTTGCACTCATTCATGAAATTTGCAAAAATTTAGCCAGGTCTCGATAATAAGACTAAAAATATACAACACTATAAGCCCATATTTTAAACATTTGTGAAGTAGTGATGTATGATTTTCTATTCAAAAATAAAAATTATTTAAATTTATCTAAATCAAAATCAATTCTATTCATGAGAGAGAAATTTTATAGAAGAAAAACGAAAGTTAAAATGTAATAAGCGGTACTTTAAAAAAAATTATACAGTAAAATGTGCAATAAAAAAGATGTAAAACATGACTCTTCTCTAATATGTCGACGATAATTATCAATGGTACTTTCAATTTCCAAATTTAATTTCTTTTTTTTTGCTCATTATCGAGATTTTATAACATTTGCGCACTTCGTCTTAATGACCCCCCTCCCCCCCCCCCCCTTCGGAGAGCCTTCCTTCCCTTCTATTCTATAATATGATATGTATTGCTGTTCAAATTAGTAATAATAATAAAAAAATATATACATTTCAAAGATATTAGCATCGCTACCTTAAAAGATGAAATTAAGCAATTGAAATCCATAAAGCAAAACACATGATCAACACCGGTGATATACCAATAAAATTTGATAAATTGAAGATCATTTGCTAGCGAATAGTAAGCTAAGAATAATTCCATCACGAAATATAATTATATTTTCAAATATGAATATAAGTAAAAATTATTCGAGAAAAAAAAACCCGTTAAATTTCTGTAATAAGTTCATTAAAAAATTCTACAAATACCCGATTTAAACAATTGCAAATGATCTATTGTCATGAAAAATATCTGAATATCGCAGAATGTCTCTGCAAAAATTTCCCCACAACAATTTCGACATGAAATTGAATGAAGCAATAAAAAATCCGATTCAAATTTCTGCCTATACTTCAACATCTCAAGCACAAAGGGATAACTGCAGAACGAGGTGAAAAAATAAGCAACTATTCCTTTTTGTCCTCTTTTTGCTTTTCCAGTTCGCGTTTTGGAGCTATTCAAAAACAATGAGGATACTATCTTATAAACCTTAGCGAATGGACAAATTTGCATGACTAAATAATAATGCTGTAGCATTCAATTCGAGCGACATAAAAACCATATAAAACAACATCCTTCCGCAATACCCGTTCGATCAAATACCATTCCACCAGATAAGTTATAAGTTAAAAATTCCCCTCTTACTCGTATTGATTTACAGTGTTTCCCGGAAAGAAGCAAACCGCACAAAGTCAACAAAGTCACGCTGTAAGATATGGACTTTTCGAATAGCAGTTTTTAAAGGGATTTTGCTCTTGCAAGCTCGTACAAATCTTCTGTAAATTTTTTCACAGCTATTGGTGTCAAAAATATTCTACACAAGATTTTTAGCCTCAAATCCATTCATGATAATAAACTCCTTATATAATTCGAAAAAAAGTACATCACATTTTACGGTCTAAAATTGTAACTGCACATGTTTTCTTTACATTTCTAACATCTCTACAATATATAGGCATTCAAAAACCATTTGAACATCCTCAGCTTGACTTGAGGTCCTAATATCCTAACTTAACTAAAAACGTTTATGGGTAAACTTGAATATCCTTAACTTAAGACTTAGAGAATATCCAATTAGACTGCGGCTCGAAAAATGCAACCTTTACAGAGAATCCGGGATGTTGCAGAAGCAGCGAGTCGTTGAAAGAAAATAGATGGTAGCGAATGATGCAAAGAATAGACAAAAAACGGCGAGTAATCCACAACAGCCAATCAATAAATGACCCATCATATCAATTTTGGGCATCAAGTTAATTGAAAATAAAGGCAACACCCAAATTACCGATTCAAATAGAATAGAGGATCTCCATTCATCAACGGCAGAAATAACCATTTCAGCAATGAATTTCGAAGGAATAAGAGACATTTTTTGAGACAGCTGTCCACCAGTTTGAAAGTACTAGCTTTGTAGGGGGGTTCAAGTAATACATGCTCCCATCTCCTTATAATAGTTTTATCTTTTCCATGGCATTTTCCAGAATTATTTATACTCATTTAACAATATTCAGCGTATCGCAAATAATATATAGAATATTCACTAGACAGGACTCCACTGCCATAAAA
>JACCHR010000082.1:17500-20000 GCA_013433145.1 Ascaris suum
TTTTTTTTTTTTTTTTTTTTTTTTTTTTTTTTTTTTTTTTTTTTTTTTTTTTTTTTTTTTTTTTTTTTTTTTTTTTTTTTTTTTTTTTTTTTTTTTTTTTTTTTTTTTTTTTTTTTTTTTTTTTTTTTTTTTTTTTTTTTTTTTTTTTTTTTTTTTTTTTTTTTTTTTTTTTTTTTTTTTTTTTTTTTTTTTTTTTTTTTTTTTTTTTTTTTTTTTTTTTTTTTTTTTTTTTTTTTTTTTTTTTTTTTTTTTTTTTTTTTTTTTTTTTTTTTTTTTTTTTTTTTTTTTTTTTTTTTTTTTTTTTTTTTTTTTTTTTTTTTTTTTTTTTTTTTTTTTTTTTTTTTTTTTTTTTTTTTTTTTTTTTTTTTTTTTTTTTTTTTTTTTTTTTTTTTTTTTTTTTTTTTTTTTTTTTTTTTTTTTTTTTTTTTTTTTTTTTTTTTTTTTTTTTTTTTTTTTTTTTTTTTTTTTTTTTTTTTTTTTTTTTTTTTTTTTTTTTTTTTTTTTTTTTTTTTTTTTTTTTTTTTTTTTTTTTTTTTTTTTTTTTTTTTTTTTTTTTTTTTTTTTTTTTTTTTTTTTTTTTTTTTTTTTTTTTTTTTTTTTTTTTTTTTTTTTTTTTTTTTTTTTTTTTTTTTTTTTTTTTTTTTTTTTTTTTTTTTTTTTTTTTTTTTTTTTTTTTTTTTTTTTTTTTTTTTTTTTTTTTTTTTTTTTTTTTTTTTTTTTTTTTTTTTTTTTTTTTTTTTTTTTTTTTTTTTTTTTTTTTTTTTTTTTTTTTTTTTTTTTTTTTTTTTTTTTTTTTTTTTTTTTTTTTTTTTTTTTTTTTTTTTTTTTTTTTTTTTTTTTTTTTTTTTTTTTTTTTTTTTTTTTTTTTTTTTTTTTTTTTTTTTTTTTTTTTTTTTTTTTTTTTTTTTTTTTTTTTTTTTTTTTTTTTTTTTTTTTTTTTTTTTTTTTTTTTTTTTTTTTTTTTTTTTTTTTTTTTTTTTTTTTTTTTTTTTTTTTTTTTTTTTTTTTTTTTTTTTTTTTTTTTTTTTTTTTTTTTTTTTTTTTTTTTTTTTTTTTTTTTTTTTTTTTTTTTTTTTTTTTTTTTTTTTTTTTTTTTTTTTTTTTTTTTTTTTTTTTTTTTTTTTTTTTTTTTTTTTTTTTTTTTTTTTTTTTTTTTTTTTTTTTTTTTTTTTTTTTTTTTTTTTTTTTTTTTTTTTTTTTTTTTTTTTTTTTTTTTTTTTTTTTTTTTTTTTTTTTTTTTTTTTTTTTTTTTTTTTTTTTTTTTTTTTTTTTTTTTTTTTTTTTTTTTTTTTTTTTTTTTTTTTTTTTTTTTTTTTTTTTTTTTTTTTTTTTTTTTTTTTTTTTTTTTTTTTTTTTTTTTTTTTTTTTTTTTTTTTTTTTTTTTTTTTTTTTTTTTTTTTTTTTTTTTTTTTTTTTTTTTTTTTTTTTTTTTTTTTTTTTTTTTTTTTTTTTTTTTTTTTTTTTTTTTTTTTTTTTTTTTTTTTTTTTTTTTTTTTTTTTTTTTTTTTTTTTTTTTTTTTTTTTTTTTTTTTTTTTTTTTTTTTTTTTTTTTTTTTTTTTTTTTTTTTTTTTTTTTTTTTTTTTTTTTTTTTTTTTTTTTTTTTTTTTTTTTTTTTTTTTTTTTTTTTTTTTTTTTTTTTTTTTTTTTTTTTTTTTTTTTTTTTTTTTTTTTTTTTTTTTTTTTTTTTTTTTTTTTTTTTTTTTTTTTTTTTTATTTTTTTTTTTTTTTTTTTTTTTTTTTTTTTTTTTTTTTTTTTTTTTTTTTTTTTTTTTTTTTTTTTTTTTTTTTTTTTTTTTTTTTTTTTTTTTTTTTTTTTTTTTTTTTTTTTTTTTTTTTTTTTTTTTTTTTTTTTTTTTTTTTTTTTTTTTTTTTTTTTTTTTTTTTTTTTTTTTTTTTTTTTTTTTTTTTTTTTTTTTTTTTTTTTTTTTTTTTTTTTTTTTTTTTTATTTTTTTTTTTTTTTTTTTTTTTTTTTTTTTTTTTTTTTTTTTTTTTTTTTTTTTTTTTTTTTTTTTTTTTTTTTTTTTTTTTTTTTTTTTTTTTTTTTTTTTTTTTTTTTTTTTTTTTTTTTTTTTTTTTTTTTTTTTTTTTTTTTTTTTTTTTTTTTTTTTTTTTTTTTTTTTTTTTTTTTTTTTTTTTTTTTTTTTTTTTTTTTTTTTTTTTTTTTTTTTTTTTTTTTTTTTTTTTTTTTTTTTTTTTTTTTTTTTTTTTTTTTTTTTTTTTTTTTTTTTTTTTTTTTTTTTTTTTTTTTTTTTTTTTTTTTTTTTTTTTTTTTTTTTTTTTTTTTTTTTTTTTTTTTTTTTTTTTTTTTTTTTTTTTTTTTTTTTTTTTTTTTTTTTTTTTTTTTTTTTTTTTTTTTTTTTTTTTTTTTTTTTTTTTTTTTTTTTTTTTTTTTTTTTTTTTTTTTTTTTTTTTTTTTTTTTTTTTTTTTTTTTTTTTTTTTTTTTTTTTTTTTTTTTTTTTTTTTTTTTTTTTTTTTTTTTTTTTTTTTTTTTTTTTTT
>JACCHR010000083.1:10000-27500 GCA_013433145.1 Ascaris suum
AAAAAAAAAAAAAAAAAAGAAAAAAAAAAAAAAAAAAAAAAAAAAAAAAAAAAAAAAAAAAAAAAAAAAAAAAAAAAAAAAAAAAAAAAAAAAAAAAAAAAAAAAAAAAAAAAAAAAAAAAAAAAAAAAAAAAAAAAAAAAAAAAAAAAAAAAAAAAAAAAAAAAAAAAAAAAAAAAAAAAAAAAAAAAAAAAAAAAAAAAAAAAAAAAAAAAAAAAAAAAAAAAAAAAAAAAAAAAAAAAAAAAAAAAAAAAAAAAAAAAAAAAAAAAAAAAAAAAAAAAAAAAAAAAAAAAAAAAAAAAAAAAAAAAAAAAAAAAAAAAAAAAAAAAAAAAAAAAAAAAAAAAAAAAAAAAAAAAAAAAAAAAATAAAAAAAAAAAAAAAAAAAAAAAAAAAAAAAAAAAAAAAAAAAAAAAAAAAAAAAAAAAAAAAAAAAAAAAAAAAAAAAAAAAAAAAAAAAAAAAAAAAAAAAAAAAAAAAAAAAAAAAAAAAAAAAAAAAAAAAAAAAAAAAAAAAAAAAAAAAAAAAAAAAAAAAAAAAAAAAAAAAAAAAAAAAAAAAAAAAAAAAAAAAAAAAAAAAAAAAAAAAAAAAAAAAAAAAAAAAAAAAAAAAAAAAAAAAAAAAAAAAAAAAAAAAAAAAAAAAAAAAAAAAAAAAAAAAAAAAAAAAAAAAAAAAAAAAAAAAAAAAAAAAAAAAAAAAAAAAAAAAAAAAAAAAAAAAAAAAAAAAAAAAAAAAAAAAAAAAAAAAAAAAAAAAAAAAAAAAAAAAAAAAAAAAAAAAAAAAAAAAAAAAAAAAAAAAAAAAAAAAAAAAAAAAAAAAAAAAAAAAAAAAAAAAAAAAAAAAAAAAAAAAAAAAAAAAAAAAAAAAAAAAAAAAAAAAAAAAAAAAAAAAAAAAAAAAAAAAAAAAAAAAAAAAAAAAAAAAAAAAAAAAAAAAAAAAAAAAAAAAAAAAAAAAAAAAAAAAAAAAAAAAAAAAAAAAAAAAAAAAAAAAAAAAAAAAAAAAAAAAAAAAAAAAAAAAAAAAAAAAAAAAAAAAAAAAAAAAAAAAAAAAAAAAAAAAAAAAAAAAAAAAAAAAAAAAAAAAAAAAAAAAAAAAAAAAAAAAAAAAAAAAAAAAAAAAAAAAAAAAAAAAAAAAAAAAAAAAAAAAAAAAAAAAAAAAAAAAAAAAAAAAAAAAAAAAAAAAAAAAAAAAAAAAAAAAAAAAAAAAAAAAAAAAAAAAAAAAAAAAAAAAAAAAAAAAAAAAAAAAAAAAAAAAAAAAAAAAAAAAAAAAAAAAAAAAAAAAAAAAAAAAAAAAAAAAAAAAAAAAAAAAAAAAAAAAAAAAAAAAAAAAAAAAAAAAAAAAAAAAAAAAAAAAAAAAAAAAAAAAAAAAAAAAAAAAAAAAAAAAAAAAAAAAAAAAAAAAAAAAAAAAAAAAAAAAAAAAAAAAAAAAAAAAAAAAAAAAAAAAAAAAAAAAAAAAAAAAAAAAAAAAAAAAAAAAAAAAAAAAAAAAAAAAAAAAAAAAAAAAAAAAAAAAAAAAAAAAAAAAAAAAAAAAAAAAAAAAAAAAAAAAAAAAAAAAAAAAAAAAAAAAAAAAAAAAAAAAAAAAAAAAAAAAAAAAAAAAAAAAAAAAAAAAAAAAAAAAAAAAAAAAAAAAAAAAAAAAAAAAAAAAAAAAAAAAAAAAAAAAAAAAAAAAAAAAAAAAAAAAAAAAAAAAAAAAAAAAAAAAAAAAAAAAAAAAAAAAAAAAAAAAAAAAAATAAAAAAAAAAAAAAAAAAAAAAAAAAAAAAAAAAAAAAAAAAAAAAAAAAAAAAAAAAAAAAAAAAAAAAAAAAAAAAAAAAAAAAAAAAAAAAAAAAAAAAAAAAAAAAAAAAAAAAAAAAAAAAAAAAAAAAAAAAAAAAAAAAAAAAAAAAAAAAAAAAAAAAAAAAAAAAAAAAAAAAAAAAAAAAAAAAAAAAAAAAAAAAAAAAAAAAAAAAAAAAAAAAAAAAAAAAAAAAAAAAAAAAAAAAAAAAAAAAAAAAAAAAAAAAAAAAAAAAAAAAAAAAAAAAAAAAAAAAAAAAAAAAAAAAAAATAAAAAAAAAAAAAAAAAAAAAAAAAAAAAAAAATAAAAAAAAAAAAAAAAAAAAAAAAAAAAAAAAAAAAAAAAAAAAAAAAAAAAAAAAAAAAAAAAAAAAAAAAAAAAAAAAAAAAAAAAAAAAAAAAAAAAAAAAAAAAAAAAAAAAAAAAAAAAAAAAAAAAAAAAAAAAAAAAAAAAAAAAAAAAAAAAAAAAAAAAAAAAAAAAAAAAAAAAAAAAAAAAAAAAAAAAAAAAAAAAAAAAAAAAAAAAAAAAAAAAAAAAAAAAAAAAAAAAAAAAAAAAAAAAAAAAAAAAAAAAAAAAAAAAAAAAAAAAAAAAAAAAAAAAAAAAAAAAAAAAAAAAAAAAAAAAAAAAAAAAAAAAAAAAAAAAAAAAAAAAAAAAAAAAAAAAAAAAAAAAAAAAAAAAAAAAAAAAAAAAAAAAAAAAAAAAAAAAAAAAAAAAAAAAAAAAAAAAAAAAAAAAAAAAAAAAAAAAAAAAAAAAAAAAAAAAAAAAAAAAAAAAAAAAAAAAAAAAAAAAAAAAAAAAAAAAAAAAAAAAAAAAAAAAAAAAAAAAAAAAAAAAAAAAAAAAAAAAAAAAAAAAAAAAAAAAAAAAAAAAAAAAAAAAAAAAAAAAAAAAAAAAAAAAAAAAAAAAAAAAAAAAAAAAAAAAAAAAAAAAAAAAAAAAAAAAAAAAAAAAAAAAAAAAAAAAAAAAAAAAAAAAAAAAAAAAAAAAAAAAAAAAAAAAAAAAAAAAAAAAAAAAAAAAAAAAAAAAAAAAAAAAAAAAAAAAAAAAAAAAAAAAAAAAAAAAAAAAAAAAAAAAAAAAAAAAAAAAAAAAAAAAAAAAAAAAAAAAAAAAAAAAAAAAAAAAAAAAAAAAAAAAAAAAAAAAAAAAAAAAAAAAAAAAAAAAAAAAAAAAAAAAAAAAAAAAAAAAAAAAAAAAAAAAAAAAAAAAAAAAAAAAAAAAAAAAAAAAAAAAAAAAAAAAAAAAAAAAAAAAAAAAAAAAAAAAAAAAAAAAAAAAAAAAAAAAAAAAAAAAAAAAAAAAAAAAAAAAAAAAAAAAAAAAAAAAAAAAAAAAAAAAAAAAAAAAAAAAAAAAAAAAAAAAAAAAAAAAAAAAAAAAAAAAAAAAAAAATAAAAAAAAAAAAAAAAAAAAAAAAAAAAAAAAAAAAAAAAAAAAAAAAAAAAAAAAAAAAAAAAAAAAAAAAAAAAAAAAAAAAAAAAAAAAAAAAAAAAAAAAAAAAAAAAAAAAAAAAAAAAAAAAAAAAAAAAAAAAAAAAAAAAAAAAAAAAAAAAAAAAAAAAAAAAAAAAAAAAAAAAAAAAAAAAAAAAAAAAAAAAAAAAAAAAAAAAAAAAAAAAAAAAAAAAAAAAAAAAAAAAAAAAAAAAAAAAAAAAAAAAAAAAAAAAAAAAAAAAAAAAAAAAAAAAAAAAAAAAAAAAAAAAAAAAAAAAAAAAAAAAAAAAAAAAAAAAAAAAAAAAAAAAAAAAAAAAAAAAAAAAAAAAAAAAAAAAAAAAAAAAAAAAAAAAAAAAAAAAAAAAAAAAAAAAAAAAAAAAAAAAAAAAAAAAAAAAAAAAAAAAAAAAAAAAAAAAAAAAAAAAAAAAAAAAAAAAAAAAAAAAAAAAAAAAAAAAAAAAAAAAAAAAAAAAAAAAAAAAAAAAAAAAAAAAAAAAAAAAAAAAAAAAAAAAAAAAAAAAAAAAAAAAAAAAAAAAAAAAAAAAAAAAAAAAAAAAAAAAAAAAAAAAAAAAAAAAAAAAAAAAAAAAAAAAAAAAAAAAAAAAAAAAAAAAAAAAAAAAAAAAAAAAAAAAAAAAAAAAAAAAAAAAAAAAAAAAAAAAAAAAAAAAAAAAAAAAAAAAAAAAAAAAAAAAAAAAAAAAAAAAAAAAAAAAAAAAAAAAAAAAAAAAAAAAAAAAAAAAAAAAAAAAAAAAAAAAAAAAAAAAAAAAAAAAAAAAAAAAAAAAAAAAAAAAAAAAAAAAAAAAAAAAAAAAAAAAAAAAAAAAAAAAAAAAAAAAAAAAAAAAAAAAAAAAAAAAAAAAAAAAAAAAAAAAAAAAAAAAAAAAAAAAAAAAAAAAAAAAAAAAAAAAAAAAAAAAAAAAAAAAAAAAAAAAAAAAAAAAAAAAAAAAAAAAAAAAAAAAAAAAAAAAAAAAAAAAAAAAAAAAAAAAAAAAAAAAAAAAAAAAAAAAAAAAAAAAAAAAAAAAAAAAAAAAAAAAAAAAAAAAAAAAAAAAAAAAAAAAAAAAAAAAAAAAAAAAAAAAAAAAAAAAAAAAAAAAAAAAAAAAAAAAAAAAAAAAAAAAAAAAAAAAAAAAAAAAAAAAAAAAAAAAAAAAAAAAAAAAAAAAAAAAAAAAAAAAAAAAAAAAAAAAAAAAAAAAAAAAAAAAAAAAAAAAAAAAAAAAAAAAAAAAAAAAAAAAAAAAAAAAAAAAAAAAAAAAAAAAAAAAAAAAAAAAAAAAAAAAAAAAAAAAAAAAAAAAAAAAAAAAAAAAAAAAAAAAAAAAAAAAAAAAAAAAAAAAAAAAAAAAAAAAAAAAAAAAAAAAAAAAAAAAAAAAAAAAAAAAAAAAAAAAAAAAAAAAAAAAAAAAAAAAAAAAAAAAAAAAAAAAAAAAAAAAAAAAAAAAAAAAAAAAAAAAAAAAAAAAAAAAAAAAAAAAAAAAAAAAAAAAAAAAAAAAAAAAAAAAAAAAAAAAAAAAAAAAAAAAAAAAAAAAAAAAAAAAAAAAAAAAAAAAAAAAAAAAAAAAAAAAAAAAAAAAAAAAAAAAAAAAAAAAAAAAAAAAAAAAAAAAAAAAAAAAAAAAAAAAAAAAAAAAAAAAAAAAAAAAAAAAAAAAAAAAAAAAAAAAAAAAAAAAAAAAAAAAAAAAAAAAAAAAAAAAAAAAAAAAAAAAAAAAAAAAAAAAAAAAAAAAAAAAAAAAAAAAAAAAAAAAAAAAAAAAAAAAAAAAAAAAAAAAAAAAAAAAAAAAAAAAAAAAAAAAAAAAAAAAAAAAAAAAAAAAAAAAAAAAAAAAAAAAAAAAAAAAAAAAAAAAAAAAAAAAAAAAAAAAAAAAAAAAAAAAAAAAAAAAAAAAAAAAAAAAAAAAAAAAAAAAAAAAAAAAAAAAAAAAAAAAAAAAAAAAAAAAAAAAAAAAAAAAAAAAAAAAAAAAAAAAAAAAAAAAAAAAAAAAAAAAAAAAAAAAAAAAAAAAAAAAAAAAAAAAAAAAAAAAAAAAAAAAAAAAAAAAAAAAAAAAAAAAAAAAAAAAAAAAAAAAAAAAAAAAAAAAAAAAAAAAAAAAAAAAAAAAAAAAAAAAAAAAAAAAAAAAAAAAAAAAAAAAAAAAAAAAAAAAAAAAAAAAAAAAAAAAAAAAAAAAAAAAAAAAAAAAAAAAAAAAAAAAAAAAAAAAAAAAAAAAAAAAAAAAAAAAAAAAAAAAAAAAAAAAAAAAAAAAAAAAAAAAAAAAAAAAAAAAAAAAAAAAAAAAAAAAAAAAAAAAAAAAAAAAAAAAAAAAAAAAAAAAAAAAAAAAAAAAAAAAAAAAAAAAAAAAAAAAAAAAAAAAAAAAAAAAAAAAAAAAAAAAAAAAAAAAAAAAAAAAAAAAAAAAAAAAAAAAAAAAAAAAAAAAAAAAAAAAAAAAAAAAAAAAAAAAAAAAAAAAAAAAAAAAAAAAAAAAAAAAAAAAAAAAAAAAAAAAAAAAAAAAAAAAAAAAAAAAAAAAAAAAAAAAAAAAAAAAAAAAAAAAAAAAAAAAAAAAAAAAAAAAAAAAAAAAAAAAAAAAAAAAAAAAAAAAAAAAAAAAAAAAAAAAAAAAAAAAAAAAAAAAAAAAAAAAAAAAAAAAAAAAAAAAAAAAAAAAAAAAAAAAAAAAAAAAAAAAAAAAAAAAAAAAAAAAAAAAAAAAAAAAAAAAAAAAAAAAAAAAAAAAAAAAAAAAAAAAAAAAAAAAAAAAAAAAAAAAAAAAAAAAAAAAAAAAAAAAAAAAAAAAAAAAAAAAAAAAAAAAAAAAAAAAAAAAAAAAAAAAAAAAAAAAAAAAAAAAAAAAAAAAAAAAAAAAAAAAAAAAAAAAAAAAAAAAAAAAAAAAAAAAAAAAAAAAAAAAAAAAAAAAAAAAAAAAAAAAAAAAAAAAAAAAAAAAAAAAAAAAAAAAAAAAAAAAAAAAAAAAAAAAAAAAAAAAAAAAAAAAAAAAAAAAAAAAAAAAAAAAAAAAAAAAAAAAAAAAAAAAAAAAAAAAAAAAAAAAAAAAAAAAAAAAAAAAAAAAAAAAAAAAAAAAAAAAAAAAAAAAAAAAAAAAAAAAAAAAAAAAAAAAAAAAAAAAAAAAAAAAAAAAAAAAAAAAAAAAAAAAAAAAAAAAAAAAAAAAAAAAAAAAAAAAAAAAAAAAAAAAAAAAAAAAAAAAAAAAAAAAAAAAAAAAAAAAAAAAAAAAAAAAAAAAAAAAAAAAAAAAAAAAAAAAAAAAAAAAAAAAAAAAAAAAAAAAAAAAAAAAAAAAAAAAAAAAAAAAAAAAAAAAAAAAAAAAAAAAAAAAAAAAAAAAAAAAAAAAAAAAAAAAAAAAAAAAAAAAAAAAAAAAAAAAAAAAAAAAAAAAAAAAAAAAAAAAAAAAAAAAAAAAAAAAAAAAAAAAAAAAAAAAAAAAAAAAAAAAAAAAAAAAAAAAAAAAAAAAAAAAAAAAAAAAAAAAAAAAAAAAAAAAAAAAAAAAAAAAAAAAAAAAAAAAAAAAAAAAAAAAAAAAAAAAAAAAAAAAAAAAAAAAAAAAAAAAAAAAAAAAAAAAAAAAAAAAAAAAAAAAAAAAAAAAAAAAAAAAAAAAAAAAAAAAAAAAAAAAAAAAAAAAAAAAAAAAAAAAAAAAAAAAAAAAAAAAAAAAAAAAAAAAAAAAAAAAAAAAAAAAAAAAAAAAAAAAAAAAAAAAAAAAAAAAAAAAAAAAAAAAAAAAAAAAAAAAAAAAAAAAAAAAAAAAAAAAAAAAAAAAAAAAAAAAAAAAAAAAAAAAAAAAAAAAAAAAAAAAAAAAAAAAAAAAAAAAAAAAAAAAAAAAAAAAAAAAAAAAAAAAAAAAAAAAAAAAAAAAAAAAAAAAAAAAAAAAAAAAAAAAAAAAAAAAAAAAAAAAAAAAAAAAAAAAAAAAAAAAAAAAAAAAAAAAAAAAAAAAAAAAAAAAAAAAAAAAAAAAAAAAAAAAAAAAAAAAAAAAAAAAAAAAAAAAAAAAAAAAAAAAAAAAAAAAAAAAAAAAAAAAAAAAAAAAAAAAAAAAAAAAAAAAAAAAAAAAAAAAAAAAAAAAAAAAAAAAAAAAAAAAAAAAAAAAAAAAAAAAAAAAAAAAAAAAAAAAAAAAAAAAAAAAAAAAAAAAAAAAAAAAAAAAAAAAAAAAAAAAAAAAAAAAAAAAAAAAAAAAAAAAAAAAAAAAAAAAAAAAAAAAAAAAAAAAAAAAAAAAAAAAAAAAAAAAAAAAAAAAAAAAAAAAAAAAAAAAAAAAAAAAAAAAAAAAAAAAAAAAAAAAAAAAAAAAAAAAAAAAAAAAAAAAAAAAAAAAAAAAAAAAAAAAAAAAAAAAAAAAAAAAAAAAAAAAAAAAAAAAAAAAAAAAAAAAAAAAAAAAAAAAAAAAAAAAAAAAAAAAAAAAAAAAAAAAAAAAAAAAAAAAAAAAAAAAAAAAAAAAAAAAAAAAAAAAAAAAAAAAAAAAAAAAAAAAAAAAAAAAAAAAAAAAAAAAAAAAAAAAAAAAAAAAAAAAAAAAAAAAAAAAAAAAAAAAAAAAAAAAAAAAAAAAAAAAAAAAAAAAAAAAAAAAAAAAAAAAAAAAAAAAAAAAAAAAAAAAAAAAAAAAAAAAAAAAAAAAAAAAAAAAAAAAAAAAAAAAAAAAAAAAAAAAAAAAAAAAAAAAAAAAAAAAAAAAAAAAAAAAAAAAAAAAAAAAAAAAAAAAAAAAAAAAAAAAAAAAAAAAAAAAAAAAAAAAAAAAAAAAAAAAAAAAAAAAAAAAAAAAAAAAAAAAAAAAAAAAAAAAAAAAAAAAAAAAAAAAAAAAAAAAAAAAAAAAAAAAAAAAAAAAAAAAAAAAAAAAAAAAAAAAAAAAAAAAAAAAAAAAAAAAAAAAAAAAAAAAAAAAAAAAAAAAAAAAAAAAAAAAAAAAAAAAAAAAAAAAAAAAAAAAAAAAAAAAAAAAAAAAAAAAAAAAAAAAAAAAAAAAAAAAAAAAAAAAAAAAAAAAAAAAAAAAAAAAAAAAAAAAAAAAAAAAAAAAAAAAAAAAAAAAAAAAAAAAAAAAAAAAAAAAAAAAAAAAAAAAAAAAAAAAAAAAAAAAAAAAAAAAAAAAAAAAAAAAAAAAAAAAAAAAAAAAAAAAAAAAAAAAAAAAAAAAAAAAAAAAAAAAAAAAAAAAAAAAAAAAAAAAAAAAAAAAAAAAAAAAAAAAAAAAAAAAAAAAAAAAAAAAAAAAAAAAAAAAAAAAAAAAAAAAAAAAAAAAAAAAAAAAAAAAAAAAAAAAAAAAAAAAAAAAAAAAAAAAAAAAAAAAAAAAAAAAAAAAAAAAAAAAAAAAAAAAAAAAAAAAAAAAAAAAAAAAAAAAAAAAAAAAAAAAAAAAAAAAAAAAAAAAAAAAAAAAAAAAAAAAAAAAAAAAAAAAAAAAAAAAAAAAAAAAAAAAAAAAAAAAAAAAAAAAAAAAAAAAAAAAAAAAAAAAAAAAAAAAAAAAAAAAAAAAAAAAAAAAAAAAAAAAAAAAAAAAAAAAAAAAAAAAAAAAAAAAAAAAAAAAAAAAAAAAAAAAAAAAAAAAAAAAAAAAAAAAAAAAAAAAAAAAAAAAAAAAAAAAAAAAAAAAAAAAAAAAAAAAAAAAAAAAAAAAAAAAAAAAAAAAAAAAAAAAAAAAAAAAAAAAAAAAAAAAAAAAAAAAAAAAAAAAAAAAAAAAAAAAAAAAAAAAAAAAAAAAAAAAAAAAAAAAAAAAAAAAAAAAAAAAAAAAAAAAAAAAAAAAAAAAAAAAAAAAAAAAAAAAAAAAAAAAAAAAAAAAAAAAAAAAAAAAAAAAAAAAAAAAAAAAAAAAAAAAAAAAAAAAAAAAAAAAAAAAAAAAAAAAAAAAAAAAAAAAAAAAAAAAAAAAAAAAAAAAAAAAAAAAAAAAAAAAAAAAAAAAAAAAAAAAAAAAAAAAAAAAAAAAAAAAAAAAAAAAAAAAAAAAAAAAAAAAAAAAAAAAAAAAAAAAAAAAAAAAAAAAAAAAAAAAAAAAAAAAAAAAAAAAAAAAAAAAAAAAAAAAAAAAAAAAAAAAAAAAAAAAAAAAAAAAAAAAAAAAAAAAAAAAAAAAAAAAAAAAAAAAAAAAAAAAAAAAAAAAAAAAAAAAAAAAAAAAAAAAAAAAAAAAAAAAAAAAAAAAAAAAAAAAAAAAAAAAAAAAAAAAAAAAAAAAAAAAAAAAAAAAAAAAAAAAAAAAAAAAAAAAAAAAAAAAAAAAAAAAAAAAAAAAAAAAAAAAAAAAAAAAAAAAAAAAAAAAAAAAAAAAAAAAAAAAAAAAAAAAAAAAAAAAAAAAAAAAAAAAAAAAAAAAAAAAAAAAAAAAAAAAAAAAAAAAAAAAAAAAAAAAAAAAAAAAAAAAAAAAAAAAAAAAAAAAAAAAAAAAAAAAAAAAAAAAAAAAAAAAAAAAAAAAAAAAAAAAAAAAAAAAAAAAAAAAAAAAAAAAAAAAAAAAAAAAAAAAAAAAAAAAAAAAAAAAAAAAAAAAAAAAAAAAAAAAAAAAAAAAAAAAAAAAAAAAAAAAAAAAAAAAAAAAAAAAAAAAAAAAAAAAAAAAAAAAAAAAAAAAAAAAAAAAAAAAAAAAAAAAAAAAAAAAAAAAAAAAAAAAAAAAAAAAAAAAAAAAAAAAAAAAAAAAAAAAAAAAAAAAAAAAAAAAAAAAAAAAAAAAAAAAAAAAAAAAAAAAAAAAAAAAAAAAAAAAAAAAAAAAAAAAAAAAAAAAAAAAAAAAAAAAAAAAAAAAAAAAAAAAAAAAAAAAAAAAAAAAAAAAAAAAAAAAAAAAAAAAAAAAAAAAAAAAAAAAAAAAAAAAAAAAAAAAAAAAAAAAAAAAAAAAAAAAAAAAAAAAAAAAAAAAAAAAAAAAAAAAAAAAAAAAAAAAAAAAAAAAAAAAAAAAAAAAAAAAAAAAAAAAAAAAAAAAAAAAAAAAAAAAAAAAAAAAAAAAAAAAAAAAAAAAAAAAAAAAAAAAAAAAAAAAAAAAAAAAAAAAAAAAAAAAAAAAAAAAAAAAAAAAAAAAAAAAAAAAAAAAAAAAAAAAAAAAAAAAAAAAAAAAAAAAAAAAAAAAAAAAAAAAAAAAAAAAAAAAAAAAAAAAAAAAAAAAAAAAAAAAAAAAAAAAAAAAAAAAAAAAAAAAAAAAAAAAAAAAAAAAAAAAAAAAAAAAAAAAAAAAAAAAAAAAAAAAAAAAAAAAAAAAAAAAAAAAAAAAAAAAAAAAAAAAAAAAAAAAAAAAAAAAAAAAAAAAAAAAAAAAAAAAAAAAAAAAAAAAAAAAAAAAAAAAAAAAAAAAAAAAAAAAAAAAAAAAAAAAAAAAAAAAAAAAAAAAAAAAAAAAAAAAAAAAAAAAAAAAAAAAAAAAAAAAAAAAAAAAAAAAAAAAAAAAAAAAAAAAAAAAAAAAAAAAAAAAAAAAAAAAAAAAAAAAAAAAAAAAAAAAAAAAAAAAAAAAAAAAAAAAAAAAAAAAAAAAAAAAAAAAAAAAAAAAAAAAAAAAAAAAAAAAAAAAAAAAAAAAAAAAAAAAAAAAAAAAAAAAAAAAAAAAAAAAAAAAAAAAAAAAAAAAAAAAAAAAAAAAAAAAAAAAAAAAAAAAAAAAAAAAAAAAAAAAAAAAAAAAAAAAAAAAAAAAAAAAAAAAAAAAAAAAAAAAAAAAAAAAAAAAAAAAAAAAAAAAAAAAAAAAAAAAAAAAAAAAAAAAAAAAAAAAAAAAAAAAAAAAAAAAAAAAAAAAAAAAAAAAAAAAAAAAAAAAAAAAAAAAAAAAAAAAAAAAAAAAAAAAAAAAAAAAAAAAAAAAAAAAAAAAAAAAAAAAAAAAAAAAAAAAAAAAAAAAAAAAAAAAAAAAAAAAAAAAAAAAAAAAAAAAAAAAAAAAAAAAAAAAAAAAAAAAAAAAAAAAAAAAAAAAAAAAAAAAAAAAAAAAAAAAAAAAAAAAAAAAAAAAAAAAAAAAAAAAAAAAAAAAAAAAAAAAAAAAAAAAAAAAAAAAAAAAAAAAAAAAAAAAAAAAAAAAAAAAAAAAAAAAAAAAAAAAAAAAAAAAAAAAAAAAAAAAAAAAAAAAAAAAAAAAAAAAAAAAAAAAAAAAAAAAAAAAAAAAAAAAAAAAAAAAAAAAAAAAAAAAAAAAAAAAAAAAAAAAAAAAAAAAAAAAAAAAAAAAAAAAAAAAAAAAAAAAAAAAAAAAAAAAAAAAAAAAAAAAAAAAAAAAAAAAAAAAAAAAAAAAAAAAAAAAAAAAAAAAAAAAAAAAAAAAAAAAAAAAAAAAAAAAAAAAAAAAAAAAAAAAAAAAAAAAAAAAAAAAAAAAAAAAAAAAAAAAAAAAAAAAAAAAAAAAAAAAAAAAAAAAAAAAAAAAAAAAAAAAAAAAAAAAAAAAAAAAAAAAAAAAAAAAAAAAAAAAAAAAAAAAAAAAAAAAAAAAAAAAAAAAAAAAAAAAAAAAAAAAAAAAAAAAAAAAAAAAAAAAAAAAAAAAAAAAAAAAAAAAAAAAAAAAAAAAAAAAAAAAAAAAAAAAAAAAAAAAAAAAAAAAAAAAAAAAAAAAAAAAAAAAAAAAAAAAAAAAAAAAAAAAAAAAAAAAAAAAAAAAAAAAAAAAAAAAAAAAAAAAAAAAAAAAAAAAAAAAAAAAAAAAAAAAAAAAAAAAAAAAAAAAAAAAAAAAAAAAAAAAAAAAAAAAAAAAAAAAAAAAAAAAAAAAAAAAAAAAAAAAAAAAAAAAAAAAAAAAAAAAAAAAAAAAAAAAAAAAAAAAAAAAAAAAAAAAAAAAAAAAAAAAAAAAAAAAAAAAAAAAAAAAAAAAAAAAAAAAAAAAAAAAAAAAAAAAAAAAAAAAAAAAAAAAAAAAAAAAAAAAAAAAAAAAAAAAAAAAAAAAAAAAAAAAAAAAAAAAAAAAAAAAAAAAAAAAAAAAAAAAAAAAAAAAAAAAAAAAAAAAAAAAAAAAAAAAAAAAAAAAAAAAAAAAAAAAAAAAAAAAAAAAAAAAAAAAAAAAAAAAAAAAAAAAAAAAAAAAAAAAAAAAAAAAAAAAAAAAAAAAAAAAAAAAAAAAAAAAAAAAAAAAAAAAAAAAAAAAAAAAAAAAAAAAAAAAAAAAAAAAAAAAAAAAAAAAAAAAAAAAAAAAAAAAAAAAAAAAAAAAAAAAAAAAAAAAAAAAAAAAAAAAAAAAAAAAAAAAAAAAAAAAAAAAAAAAAAAAAAAAAAAAAAAAAAAAAAAAAAAAAAAAAAAAAAAAAAAAAAAAAAAAAAAAAAAAAAAAAAAAAAAAAAAAAAAAAAAAAAAAAAAAAAAAAAAAAAAAAAAAAAAAAAAAAAAAAAAAAAAAAAAAAAAAAAAAAAAAAAAAAAAAAAAAAAAAAAAAAAAAAAAAAAAAAAAAAAAAAAAAAAAAAAAAAAAAAAAAAAAAAAAAAAAAAAAAAAAAAAAAAAAAAAAAAAAAAAAAAAAAAAAAAAAAAAAAAAAAAAAAAAAAAAAAAAAAAAAAAAAAAAAAAAAAAAAAAAAAAAAAAAAAAAAAAAAAAAAAAAAAAAAAAAAAAAAAAAAAAAAAAAAAAAAAAAAAAAAAAAAAAAAAAAAAAAAAAAAAAAAAAAAAAAAAAAAAAAAAAAAAAAAAAAAAAAAAAAAAAAAAAAAAAAAAAAAAAAAAAAAAAAAAAAAAAAAAAAAAAAAAAAAAAAAAAAAAAAAAAAAAAAAAAAAAAAAAAAAAAAAAAAAAAAAAAAAAAAAAAAAAAAAAAAAAAAAAAAAAAAAAAAAAAAAAAAAAAAAAAAAAAAAAAAAAAAAAAAAAAAAAAAAAAAAAAAAAAAAAAAAAAAAAAAAAAAAAAAAAAAAAAAAAAAAAAAAAAAAAAAAAAAAAAAAAAAAAAAAAAAAAAAAAAAAAAAAAAAAAAAAAAAAAAAAAAAAAAAAAAAAAAAAAAAAAAAAAAAAAAAAAAAAAAAAAAAAAAAAAAAAAAAAAAAAAAAAAAAAAAAAAAAAAAAAAAAAAAAAAAAAAAAAAAAAAAAAAAAAAAAAAAAAAAAAAAAAAAAAAAAAAAAAAAAAAAAAAAAAAAAAAAAAAAAAAAAAAAAAAAAAAAAAAAAAAAAAAAAAAAAAAAAAAAAAAAAAAAAAAAAAAAAAAAAAAAAAAAAAAAAAAAAAAAAAAAAAAAAAAAAAAAAAAAAAAAAAAAAAAAAAAAAAAAAAAAAAAAAAAAAAAAAAAAAAAAAAAAAAAAAAAAAAAAAAAAAAAAAAAAAAAAAAAAAAAAAAAAAAAAAAAAAAAAAAAAAAAAAAAAAAAAAAAAAAAAAAAAAAAAAAAAAAAAAAAAAAAAAAAAAAAAAAAAAAAAAAAAAAAAAAAAAAAAAAAAAAAAAAAAAAAAAAAAAAAAAAAAAAAAAAAAAAAAAAAAAAAAAAAAAAAAAAAAAAAAAAAAAAAAAAAAAAAAAAAAAAAAAAAAAAAAAAAAAAAAAAAAAAAAAAAAAAAAAAAAAAAAAAAAAAAAAAAAAAAAAAAAAAAAAAAAAAAAAAAAAAAAAAAAAAAAAAAAAAAAAAAAAAAAAAAAAAAAAAAAAAAAAAAAAAAAAAAAAAAAAAAAAAAAAAAAAAAAAAAAAAAAAAAAAAAAAAAAAAAAAAAAAAAAAAAAAAAAAAAAAAAAAAAAAAAAAAAAAAAAAAAAAAAAAAAAAAAAAAAAAAAAAAAAAAAAAAAAAAAAAAAAAAAAAAAAAAAAAAAAAAAAAAAAAAAAAAAAAAAAAAAAAAAAAAAAAAAAAAAAAAAAAAAAAAAAAAAAAAAAAAAAAAAAAAAAAAAAAAAAAAAAAAAAAAAAAAAAAAAAAAAAAAAAAAAAAAAAAAAAAAAAAAAAAAAAAAAAAAAAAAAAAAAAAAAAAAAAAAAAAAAAAAAAAAAAAAAAAAAAAAAAAAAAAAAAAAAAAAAAAAAAAAAAAAAAAAAAAAAAAAAAAAAAAAAAAAAAAAAAAAAAAAAAAAAAAAAAAAAAAAAAAAAAAAAAAAAAAAAAAAAAAAAAAAAAAAAAAAAAAAAAAAAAAAAAAAAAAAAAAAAAAAAAAAAAAAAAAAAAAAAAAAAAAAAAAAAAAAAAAAAAAAAAAAAAAAAAAAAAAAAAAAAAAAAAAAAAAAAAAAAAAAAAAAAAAAAAAAAAAAAAAAAAAAAAAAAAAAAAAAAAAAAAAAAAAAAAAAAAAAAAAAAAAAAAAAAAAAAAAAAAAAAAAAAAAAAAAAAAAAAAAAAAAAAAAAAAAAAAAAAAAAAAAAAAAAAAAAAAAAAAAAAAAAAAAAAAAAAAAAAAAAAAAAAAAAAAAAAAAAAAAAAAAAAAAAAAAAAAAAAAAAAAAAAAAAAAAAAAAAAAAAAAAAAAAAAAAAAAAAAAAAAAAAAAAAAAAAAAAAAAAAAAAAAAAAAAAAAAAAAAAAAAAAAAAAAAAAAAAAAAAAAAAAAAAAAAAAAAAAAAAAAAAAAAAAAAAAAAAAAAAAAAAAAAAAAAAAAAAAAAAAAAAAAAAAAAAAAAAAAAAAAAAAAAAAAAAAAAAAAAAAAAAAAAAAAAAAAAAAAAAAAAAAAAAAAAAAAAAAAAAAAAAAAAAAAAAAAAAAAAAAAAAAAAAAAAAAAAAAAAAAAAAAAAAAAAAAAAAAAAAAAAAAAAAAAAAAAAAAAAAAAAAAAAAAAAAAAAAAAAAAAAAAAAAAAAAAAAAAAAAAAAAAAAAAAAAAAAAAAAAAAAAAAAAAAAAAAAAAAAAAAAAAAAAAAAAAAAAAAAAAAAAAAAAAAAAAAAAAAAAAAAAAAAAAAAAAAAAAAAAAAAAAAAAAAAAAAAAAAAAAAAAAAAAAAAAAAAAAAAAAAAAAAAAAAAAAAAAAAAAAAAAAAAAAAAAAAAAAAAAAAAAAAAAAAAAAAAAAAAAAAAAAAAAAAAAAAAAAAAAAAAAAAAAAAAAAAAAAAAAAAAAAAAAAAAAAAAAAAAAAAAAAAAAAAAAAAAAAAAAAAAAAAAAAAAAAAAAAAAAAAAAAAAAAAAAAAAAAAAAAAAAAAAAAAAAAAAAAAAAAAAAAAAAAAAAAAAAAAAAAAAAAAAAAAAAAAAAAAAAAAAAAAAAAAAAAAAAAAAAAAAAAAAAAAAAAAAAAAAAAAAAAAAAAAAAAAAAAAAAAAAAAAAAAAAAAAAAAAAAAAAAAAAAAAAAAAAAAAAAAAAAAAAAAAAAAAAAAAAAAAAAAAAAAAAAAAAAAAAAAAAAAAAAAAAAAAAAAAAAAAAAAAAAAAAAAAAAAAAAAAAAAAAAAAAAAAAAAAAAAAAAAAAAAAAAAAAAAAAAAAAAAAAAAAAAAAAAAAAAAAAAAAAAAAAAAAAAAAAAAAAAAAAAAAAAAAAAAAAAAAAAAAAAAAAAAAAAAAAAAAAAAAAAAAAAAAAAAAAAAAAAAAAAAAAAAAAAAAAAAAAAAAAAAAAAAAAAAAAAAAAAAAAAAAAAAAAAAAAAAAAAAAAAAAAAAAAAAAAAAAAAAAAAAAAAAAAAAAAAAAAAAAAAAAAAAAAAAAAAAAAAAAAAAAAAAAAAAAAAAAAAAAAAAAAAAAAAAAAAAAAAAAAAAAAAAAAAAAAAAAAAAAAAAAAAAAAAAAAAAAAAAAAAAAAAAAAAAAAAAAAAAAAAAAAAAAAAAAAAAAAAAAAAAAAAAAAAAAAAAAAAAAAAAAAAAAAAAAAAAAAAAAAAAAAAAAAAAAAAAAAAAAAAAAAAAAAAAAAAAAAAAAAAAAAAAAAAAAAAAAAAAAAAAAAAAAAAAAAAAAAAAAAAAAAAAAAAAAAAAAAAAAAAAAAAAAAAAAAAAAAAAAAAAAAAAAAAAAAAAAAAAAAAAAAAAAAAAAAAAAAAAAAAAAAAAAAAAAAAAAAAAAAAAAAAAAAAAAAAAAAAAAAAAAAAAAAAAAAAAAAAAAAAAAAAAAAAAAAAAAAAAAAAAAAAAAAAAAAAAAAAAAAAAAAAAAAAAAAAAAAAAAAAAAAAAAAAAAAAAAAAAAAAAAAAAAAAAAAAAAAAAAAAAAAAAAAAGAAAAAAAAAAAAAAAAAAAAAAAAAAAAAAAAAAAAAAAAAAAAAAAAAAAAAAAAAAAAAAAAAAAAAAAAAAAAAAAAAAAAAAAAAAAAAAAAAAAAAAAAAAAAAAAAAAAAAAAAAAAAAAAAAAAAAAAAAAAAAAAAAAAAAAAAAAAAAAAAAAAAAAAAAAAAAAAAAAAAAAAAAAAAAAAAAAAAAAAAAAAAAAAAAAAAAAAAAAAAAAAAAAAAAAAAAAAAAAAAAAAAAAAAAAAAAAAAAAAAAAAAAAAAAAAAAAAAAAAAAAAAAAAAAAAAAAAAAAAAAAAAAAAAAAAAAAAAAAAAAAAAAAAAAAAAAAAAAAAAAAAAAAAAAAAAAAAAAAAAAAAAAAAAAAAAAAAAAAAAAAAAAAAAAAAAAAAAAAAAAAAAAAAAAAAAAAAAAAAAAAAAAAAAAAAAAAAAAAAAAAAAAAAAAAAAAAAAAAAAAAAAAAAAAAAAAAAAAAAAAAAAAAAAAAAAAAAAAAAAAAAAAAAAAAAAAAAAAAAAAAAAAAAAAAAAAAAAAAAAAAAAAAAAAAAAAGAAAAAAAAAAAAAAAAAAAAAAAAAAAAAAAAAAAAAAAAAAAAAAAAAAAAAAAAAAAAAAAAAAAAAAAAAAAAAAAAAAAAAAAAAAAAAAAAAAAAAAAAAAGAAAAAAAAAAAAAAAAAAAAAAAAAAAAAAAAAAAAAAAAAAAAAAAAAAAAAAAAAAAAAAAAAAAAAAAAAAAAAAAAAAAAAAAAAAAAAAAAAAAAAAAAAAAAAAAAAAAAAAAAAAAAAAAAAAAAAAAAAAAAAAAAAAAAAAAAAAAAAAAAAAAAAAAAAAAAAAAAAAAAAAAAAAAAAAAAAAAAAAAAAAAAAAAAAAAAAAAAAAAAAAAAAAAAAAAAAAAAAAAAAAAAAAAAAAAAAAAAAAAAAAAAAAAAAAAAAAAAAAAAAAAAAAAAAAAAAAAAAAAAAAAAAAAAAAAAAAAAAAAAAAAAAAAAAAAAAAAAAAAAAAAAAAAAAAAAAAAAAAAAAAAAAAAAAAAAAAAAAAAAAAAAAAAAAAAAAAAAAAAAAAAAAAAAAAAAAAAAAAAAAAAAAAAAAAAAAAAAAAAAAAAAAAAAAAAAAAAAAAAAAAAAAAAAAAAAAAAAAAAAAAAAAAAAAAAAAAAAAAAAAAAAAAAAAAAAAAAAAAAAAAAAAAAAAAAAAAAAAAAAAAAAAAAAAAAAAAAAAAAAAAAAAAAAAAAAAAAAAAAAAAAAAAAAAAAGAAAAAAAAAAAAAAAAAAAAAAAAAAAAAAAAAAAAAAAAAAAAAAAAAAAAAAAAAAAAAAAAAAAAAAAAAAAAAAAAAAAAAAAAAAAAAAAAAAAAAAAAAAAAAAAAAAAAAAAAAAAAAAAAAAAAAAAAAAAAAAAAAAAAAAAAAAAAAA
>JACCHR010000083.1:32500-33988 GCA_013433145.1 Ascaris suum
AAAAAAAAAAAAAAAAAAAAAAAAAAAAAAAAAAAAAAAAAAAAAAAAAAAAAAAAAAAAAAAAAAAAAAAAAAAAAAAAAAAAAAAAAAAAAAAAAAAAAAAAAAAAAAAAAAAAAAAAAAAAAAAAAAAAAAAAAAAAAAAAAAAAAAAAAAAAAAAAAAAAAAAAAAAAAAAAAAAAAAAAAAAAAAAAAAAAAAAAAAAAAAAAAAAAAAAAAAAAAAAAAAAAAAAAAAAAAAAAAAAAAAAAAAAAAAAAAAAAAAAAAAAAAAAAAAAAAAAAAAAAAAAAAAAAAAAAAAAAAAAAAAAAAAAAAAAAAAAAAAAAAAAAAAAAAAAAAAAAAAAAAAAAAAAAAAAAAAAAAAAAAAAAAAAAAAAAAAAAAAAAAAAAAAAAAAAAAAAAAAAAAAAAAAAAAAAAAAAAAAAAAAAAAAAAAAAAAAAAAAAAAAAAAAAAAAAAAAAAAAAAAAAAAAAAAAAAAAAAAAAAAAAAATAAAAAAAAAAAAAAAAAAAAAAAAAAAAAAAAAAAAAAAAAAAAAAAAAAAAAAAAAAAAAAAAAAAAAAAAAAAAAAAAAAAAAAAAAAAAAAAAAAAAAAAAAAAAAAAAAAAAAAAAAAAAAAAAAAAAAAAAAAAAAAAAAAAAAAAAAAAAAAAAAAAAAAAAAAAAAAAAAAAAAAAAAAAAAAAAAAAAAAAAAAAAAAAAAAAAAAAAAAAAAAAAAAAAAAAAAAAAAAAAAAAAAAAAAAAAAAAAAAAAAAAAAAAAAAAAAAAAAAAAAAAAAAAAAAAAAAAAACAAAAAAAAAAAAAAAAAAAAAAAAAAAAAAAAAAAAAAAAAAAAAAAAAAAAAAAAAAAAAAAAAAAAAAAAAAAAAAAAAAAAAAAAAAAAAAAAAAAAAAAAAAAAAAAAAAAAAAAAAAAAAAAAAAAAAAAAAAAAAAAAAAAAAAAAAAAAAAAAAAAAAAAAAAAAAAAAAAAAAAAAAAAAAAAAAAAAAAAAAAAAAAAAAAAAAAAAAAAAAAAAAAAAAAAAAAAAAAAAAAAAAAAAAAAAAAAAAAAAAAAAAAAAAAAAAAAAAAAAAAAAAAAAAAAAAAAAAAAAAAAAAAAAAAAAAAAAAAAAAAAAAAAAAAAAAAAAAAAAAAAAAAAAAAAAAAAAAAAAAAAAAAAAAAAAAAAAAAAAAAAAAAAAAAAAAAAAAAAAAAAAAAAAAAAAAAAAAAAAAAAAAAAAAAAAAAAAAAAAAAAAAAAAAAAAAAAAAAAAAAAAAAAAAAAAAAAAAAAAAAAAAAAAAAAAAAAAAAAAAAAAAAAAAAAAAAAAAAAAAAAAAAAAAAAAAAAAAAAAAAAAAAAAAAAAAAAAAAAAAAAAAAAAAAAAAAAAAAAAAAAAAAAAAAAAAAAAAAAAAAAAAAAAAAAAAAAAAAAAAAAAAAAAAAAAAAAAAAAAAAAAAAAAAAAAAAAAAAAAAAAAAAAAAAAAAAAAAAAAAAAAAAAAAAAAAAAAAAAA
>JACCHR010000085.1:0-32878 GCA_013433145.1 Ascaris suum
TGTGTAGAAAAATGTGACATTATAACTTTTTGAAATTCCAGCCGGTATTTCTTTTGGGTGTAAACGGTCTTTTGATTTGTGATAGCTCGACGAGACCTCTCGATCGGTATAGGATTGTTGCCCATGGGCGAAATAGGGTCGAGAAAAAAATCCCCAAAAATCGCAATTTTCCGATCCAAAGGGGGTAGCACGTGGTGAAAATCGAAAAATATTTTTGTCTCGAATTTCGATAATTTTGCTACCAATCGATAGAGCTCGATGTGCTGAATAGGAATATGGTGTTTGTTGTGATTTGTTCGTGACTTTCCGGAAATATTAATGGGAGAATGGTGTGCACGAAAATAGTTCATATGGAGGGGGAGTGGCATAATTATTTCTTCTGCGTGGTTCTTTTATTTTTCCTTCTTTTATAAACTTTTCTTTTACTATGGTTCAGTTTGGTGGTTGATTTCTATGCGATTTGTTTCGTAGAAAAACTATTTATGTTGATGTTCTATTTTTATTTGCGATGAAATGTTTTCGGAATTTTTTTCTCCGGCATGCTTGCGCCTAGCGGGTAACGGTTTGTTTTTTCTGAAACACCATTAAAAGCTCTATCGATTGGTATATAGATTGTTGTATTTCGGGAGAAAAGTTTGAAACCGATTCCACCGGCCAGAAATTCTGATTTTTCGATTTTTGCGATTTTTGGGGTTTTCGTTCTCGCTGCTATTTCATTCTTTCCTTCTTTTATGAACTTTTCTTTACTATAGTTCAATTTGTGATTGATTTCTATGCGATTTGTTTCGTATAAAAAATTATTTAATTTTAATTTTCTGTAGTTATTTGCAATAGACGGTATTTCGGAATTTTTTTTTCTCCACTATGCTTGGCTTAGGGGCGTAATGGTTTCCCTTTTCTAAGACAACTTTTGATGCTCTATCGAATGGTGTATAGTTTGTTGTATTTCGATAGAAAAGTTGGAAACCGATTCCACCGGCCAGAAATTCTGAATTTTCGATTTTTGCGATTTTTTGGGGTTTTGGTTCTTCGTTGCTATTTCAGTTCCGTGTAAACGGTCTTTTGATTGCCATTAGCTTGACGAGACCTCTCGATTCGTATATCGGTTGTCGCCCTAGGGCAAATAGGGTCGAGAAAAAAATTCGCAAATATCGTAATTTTTCGATCCAAAGGGGGAGCACGTGGTGAAAATCGAAAAATATTTTTCTCTCCAATTTGGATAAATTTTATAAAAAACGATAGAGCTCGCACGTGCTGATCACGAATATACGTGTTTCTTTGGCGTTCGTTCTGGTTTCCCCGAAATATTAACGCGGAATGCTGAATACGGCGATGGCGATATCTCGGCTGCGGATGGGTCAATTTTGATGCGGTTTTGAGCGGGCGGCGTGGCGCGAGATGGGGAAACGAGCGATTTGTGTGGAGGCGTGTTTGCGCGCGGCGGAGCCGCGCGCGCGCGCGTCGCATGCGCCCGCCAACTGTCCCAAGTCATATCTCCGCTCCGGATGGCCCAATCTGGACGGGTTTTTTTTTATCCTGAAGCAAGGACATGTAGAAAAGAGTGAAATGTATAAGCCCGTGAAACTCGCGCTAGTCTATATAATACAGAAGATCGTAAGCTATTTTACCCTTTCGTTCACGTTATCTCAAGAACGCTTCGCCCGATTCGGCTCGTTTCTTCTTTAAAACTTTGGAAATTCCATGCTTACGGGGCCTATTCTTTTTGGTGGGTGTTGTGCACTTCTGTGGTGAGATATTGTGGGTAACATGGAACCGTGGCGAAATAGTACGCAAAAGTGAGAGGGACAGACAAGTGAAGTTATGCCTTTATAACTGCACCAATTCCGAACGGATGTGGATGGCGTTTTTTTTGTTGTAATCAGCATTCACTTTCCTGCCGAACGTGGTAGGACATTGGGGTGAATATGGGAAAAAAGAAGTGAAAAAGAGTGATTTCCTGTGATAATGCTTTAATTCTGTCATAGCTTCACTTGCACAATTCTGCTCGATTCACATTGTCACCAGCAATGATTGCGAAATTTGCAACAGCGTCTGTAGTTGAGTGGTTAGTGTGTCGGGATGTCGTGAAGTGCCATGGGAGTTCGTTGCCCACTCGTCTTCTTCCATTATTATCCTCCATTAAGTCGCATTTTTTCATTGCAACAACTACACCCCTATAAAAGGGAGGGCAAGCGGACTCAGTCCCTCTGCTGACCCGCTATTAGCACTGAATTAAAAAAATACATAGTTAATAAGTTCCCATCTCCACTTCTACCTCCGATGAATATAGTTTCGATTCATCTCTTCTTCGTGGATCTTCCAAATTTCACCAGTGTCACCTTTCTTTGGTAACTAATTTACAGATGTCGTTTTTTTCTCTCATTCTTGGAGTAGTGTTTACCTCCTCATACATAAACTGTACCATTGTGCTATTTGTGCACCATGCAAATCGTTTGCAGAGATCCATAACTTGTGGGGGCCAGTTTTCCCGTAACTTTTGGAAATAGGATTGCGCGAATAAATACAAGGAAATGTGAGACGGTCACAAAAACGATTTTACTCCCTTCCCATAGCCCCAACTGCACGCGGAAGGAAGCAGGGGGTTCAAGGGGGGCGGCAGCCCCCTTGTGCATCAATAATTCTTCTTCCAATGATGTTTATTTCATTACAAACGCGAAAGAAAGCAGGGGGTTCAAGGGGGGCGGCAGCCCCCCTTGTGCATCAATAATTCTTCTTCGAATGATGTTAATTTTGTTGTTAACGTTTCGAACGGTTAGAATAATATGTGCAGTGCAGAAGATAATCATCTGTTTTACCCTTTCGTTCACGTTACGCCGAAGGCGCAAGCTTTTTATATATGTATGCGTCTTCTATCTTTCTCAGCGCCCAAGACGCCAGTCTTTTTCTCGCGTCGTTGTGTTGTCTCTCCGAACGCCGAAGGCGCGAGTCGGTTTTCCACTTCTCCGTCTTCTATCCTGCCGAGCGCCGAAGGCGCGAGTCTGTTATCCACTTCTTCGTCTTTTGTCCTGCCGAACGCCGAAGGCGCGAGTTCGTTGTCCACTTCTTCGTATTCTATCCTTCCGAGCGCCGAAGGCGCGAGTCCGTTGTCCACTTCCTCGTCTTTTGTCCTGCCGAACGCCGAAGGCGCGAGTTCGTTGTCCACTTCTTCGTATTCTATCCTTCCGAGCGCCGAAGGCGCGAGTCCGTTGTCCACTTCCTCGTCTTTTGTCCTGCCGAGCGCCGAAGGCGCGAGTCCGTTGTCCACTTCTTCGTATTCTATCCTTCCGAGCGCCGAGGGCGCGAATCCCTTGTCGACTTCTTCGACTTTTGTCCTTCCGAGCGCCGAAGGCGCGAGTCCGTTGTCCACTTCTTCGTATTCTATCCTTCCGAGCGCCGAGGGCCGAGTCCGTTGTCCATTTCTTTGTCCTCTGTCGTGCCGAGCGCCGAAGGCGCGAGTCCGTTGTCCACTTCTTTGTATTCTATCCTTCCGAGCGCCGAGGGCGCGAGTCCGTTGTCCATTTCTTTGTCCTCTGTCGTGCCGAGCGCCGAAGGCGCGAGTCCGTTGTCCACTTCTTCGTATTCTATCCTTCCGAGCGCCGAGGGCGCGAGTCTGTTATCCATTTCTCCGTCTTCTATCCTACCGAGCGCCGACGGCGCGAGTCCGTTGTCCACTTCTTCGTATTCTATCCTTCCGAGCGCCGAGGGTGCGAGTCCGTTGTCCATTTCTTCGCCGTCCGTCTTTCCTTTATCCATTTCTCCGTCCTCTCTCGCGATGTGTGTGCGGTAGGCTTAGCCGCACGCGATCCCTATCTGTCCCTCCCCATATTCCTTCCTCTTCTGTGTTGTCGAGCGCCGAAGGCGCGAGCACGTTGTCCACTTCATGTTATCCATTTCTTCGTCTCCCTTACGGACGTGTGTGCGCGCGGCCCGCGCGGCGTTCCACGCTCCCCCTACCTGTCCCACATCATTTCTCCACTCCCGATGAACGAATCTGGGTGGATTTTTTTTTCTTCCTTTCCCTGGATCTCTAGAAAGGTGTGATTCGTGTAACTTTTTCACACAGCAGCTAGTTATATATATATACAGAAGATCGTAAGCATTTTTTTGCTTTCTGCTACGATAACTCATTTTTATTTGTTGCTAGAGGGGTGAAATTTGCAACGGGGGTTTTTTGGGTTGGTGAGATGAGCTGATTAGTTTTTGGTGAGGATCCGTGAGGGTAAACCGGAAAAAAAACGGTCGAAAGTTGTTTTCATGGTTAAGCATTTTTGCTTAAAACTTTTTTTGTATTTGTGCGAATTTGATTTTCTTTTTTTCGATTTGATAGTAGTAGTGGGGATGCATCGAAATGATGCTATGTGGATTTGTAAAAATTTTTCTGGATATAAAAAATTTTCTGGAATATGCTGGTGAAGTATGGAAAGTAATCCGGAATTGTTAATTTTAATGTGATATGGTTGCTGTTTGATGGAAATTTTTTTAGGACCTGTGTGTCATGTGGGGTTCTAGGTGATGTTGAAGAAAATGTGAGGATATTTATTGATCCGGAAGAGTTATCCGTTGTCAATCCGGAAAATATATTTTTGCCTATATCTCGCTTCTCGTTGTTCGAATTTCGATGGAATTTTTTTTATTATTCATGGTTCTTGGCTGTGTGTGTGATTCCATGAAAAAAATGCAGATTCGATGAAAAAAATTTGGCAAATTGCCAACTTCATTTTCACATCTCTTTTCCTGTTCGTGCTACGCTTTGCGATCAACTAATGATTTTCTTCTTATTGCATGCTGATTACAATGATATAAGTTTGGTTTTTTGAAAATCCATGGATTTCTGGATATTCTGGAATTTTTTTTGAAATGGGTATAAC
This sequence comes from Ascaris suum, assembly GCA_013433145.1. Taxonomy (NCBI): domain Eukaryota; kingdom Metazoa; phylum Nematoda; class Chromadorea; order Rhabditida; family Ascarididae; genus Ascaris; species Ascaris suum. The sequence goes on from JACCHR010000085.1 coordinate 4,869, forward strand.
TTTTTTCAAGAAAATCGTAGACGCGCGCACTCTGCGGCGTTTGACACCCCAGGCGATAAGCTTTCGAATGGCATATACCATGCTGGGGTGGGTTTTTTAGAAAACTGGGAAATTGCATTAGGCGGAGAAATAGTACGCAAAAACGAGAGAAGCAGACAAATTCGATTGGGGGGTGTAACTTTTTCCGTTTCTTTGGAATTTCCACGGGGTTTTTTCGATTTGGTGTGCAATTCTATTCTGTAGTTGGGTTATAAAGAGATTTGAGTGAAAAATTATTCGCGGGGCTAAAATCGTAATTTTAGGAAATTGTGATTTAATTGCTGTCATAGCTGCACCTGCAGATTCCCCTCTCACCCAGCAATGTCACTCGCACTCAACAGGCAGCCACCAAGCGACTGAATAGCCGAGTGGTTAGTGCGGTAGGGTGTGGCGTGAGGAGACCGGAGTTTGATGCCGGTCGTCGATTCGTTATTGCAATTTTTCCGTTTTTTCCAGGATTTTCACCTTCTCAGCTATTTTAGGCGTTAGGAGTAATTATTTCCAAGAAAAGGGAGGTATGCCGATGAAATGATTGAGTTATAGGAGCAGTTGTTGAGGATCAAAATTAATTTATGTAAAAATAAGTATTTCGGAATTTTTTTCTCCACCACAGTAAGCCTAGCGAGATATGGTTCGCTTTTTCTAATACAGCATTAAAAGCTCTATCGAATGGTATATAGTTTGTTGTATTTCGGGATAAAAGTTTGAAACCGATTCCACCGGCCAGAAATTCTCAAATTTCGATTTTTGCGATTTTTGGGGTTTTGGTTCTCGGCCGGTATTTCTTTTGGGTGTAAACGGTCTTTTGATTTGTGATTAGCTCGACGAGATCTCTTGATCGGTATATGGGTTGTCGCCCATGGGGAAAATAGTGGTCGAGAAAAAAATCCCCAAAAATCGCAATTTTTCGATCCAAAGGGGGTAGCACGTGGTGAAAATCGAAAATATTTTTTCTCTCCAATTTCGATAATTTTTGCAGCAAACGATAGATCTGGATGTGCTGATCACGAATATGTGTGTCTGTCGTGATTTATTTGTGATTATCAAGAAATATTAATGGGAGAATGGTGTGCACGAAAATAGTTCATATGGAGGGGGGAGTGGGCATAATTATTTCTTCTGCGTGGTTCTTTTATTTTTCCTTCTTTTATAAACTTTTCTTTTACTATGGTTCAGTTTGTGGTTGATTTCTATGCGATTTGTTTCGTAGAAAAACTATTTTATGTTGATGTTCTATTTTTATTTGCGATGAAATGTTTTCGGAATTTTTTTCTCCGCATGCTTGCGCCTAGCGGGTAACGGTTTGTTTTTTCTGAAACACCATTAAAAGCTCTATCGATTGGTATATAGATTGTTGTATTTCGGGAGAAAAGTTTGAAACCGATTCCACCGGCCAGAAATTCTGATTTTTCGATTTTTGCGATTTTTGGGGTTTTCGTTCTCGGCTGCTATTTCATTCTTTCCTTCTTTTATGAACTTTTCTTTTACTATAGTTCAATTTGTGATTGATTTCTATGCGATTTGTTTCGTATAAAAATTATTTAATTTTAATTTTCTGTAGTTATTTGCAATAGACGGTATTTCGGAATTTTTTTTTCTCCACTATGCTTGGCCTTAGGCGTAATGGTTTCCCTTTTCTAAGACAACTTTTGATGCTCTATCGAATGGTGTATAGTTTGTTGTATTTCGATAGAAAAGTTGGAAAACCGATTCCACCGGCCAGAAATTCTGAATTTTCGATTTTTGCGATTTTTGGGGTTTTGGTTCTTCGTTGCTATTTCAGTTCCGTGTAAACGGTCTTTTGATTTGCCATTAGCTTGACGAGACCTCTCGATTCGTATATCGGTTGTCGCCCTAGGGCAAATAGGGGTCGAGAAAAAAATTCGCAAATATCGTAATTTTTCGATCCAAAGGGGGTAGCACGTGGTGAAAATCGAAAAATATTTTTTCTCTCCAATTTGGATAAATTTTATAAAAAACGATAGAGCTCGACGTGCTGATCACGAATATACGTGTTTCTTTGGCGTTCGTTCTGGTTTTCCCGAAATATTAACGCGAGAATGCTGAATACGGCGATGGCGATATCTCGGCTGCGGATGGGTCAATTTTGATGCGGTTTTGAGCGGGCGGCGTGGCGCGAGATGGGGAAACGAGCGATTTGTGTGGAGGCGTGTTTGCGCGCGGCGGAGCCGCGCGCGCCGCGTCGCATGCGCCCGCCAACTGTCCCAAGTCATATCTCCGCTCCGGATGGCCCAATCTGGACGGGTTTTTTTTTATCCAGAAGCGTAGGACATGTAGAAAAGAGTGAAATGTATAAGCCCGTGAAACTCGCGCTAGTTATATATATATACAGAAGATCGTAAGCATTTTTTTGCTTTCTCCCACGATAACTCATTTTTGTTTGTTGCTAGAGGGGTGAAATTTGTAGGGGGGGTTTTTTGTGGTGGTGAGATGAGCTGATTAGTTTTTGGTGAGGATCCGGTGTGAGTAAACCGGAAAAAAACCGGCGCAAAGTGGTTTTCATAGTTAAGCATTTTTGCTTAAAACTTTTTTTGTATTTGTGCGAATTTGATTTTCTTTTTTTTGTTTGATAGTAGTGGTTGGGGTGCATCGAAATGACGATGTGTGGATTTGTAAAAATTTTTCTGGATATAAAAAATTTTCTGGAATATGCTGGTGAAGTATGGAAAGTAATCCGGAATTGTTAATTTTAATGTGATATGGTTGCTGTTTGATGGAAATTTTTTTAGGACCTGTGTGTCATGTGGGGTTCTAGGTGATGTTGAAGAAAATGTGAGGATATTTATTGATCCGGAAGAGTTATCCGTTGTCAATCCGGAAAATATATTTTTGCCTATATCTCGCTTCTCGTTGTTCGAATTTCGATGGAATTTTTTTTATTATTCATGGCTCTTGGCTGTGTGTGTTATTCCATGAAAAAAATCCAGATTCGATGAAAAAAATTTGGCAAATTGCCAACTTCATTTTTATATCTCTTTTCCTGTTCGTGCTACGCTTTTGCGATCAACTAACGATTTTCTTCTTATTGCATGTGGAATACAATGGTATAAGTTTGGTTTTTTGAAAATCCATGGATTTCTGGATATTCTGGAATTTTTCTTGAAATGGGTATAACTTTTTTCAAGAAAATCGTAGACGCGCGCACTCTGCGGCTTTTGACACCCCAGGTTATAAGCTTTCGAATGGTATATACCATGCTGGGGTGGGTTTTTTAGAAAACTGGGAAATTGCATTAGGCGGAGAAATAGTACGTGAAAGCGAGAGAAGCAGACAAACTCGATTAGGGGGGTGTAACTTTTTCCGTTTCTTTGGATTTCCACGGGGTTTTTTTCCATTTGGTGTGGAATTTTATTGTTTATTTGCATTGTAAAGAGATTTGAGTGAAAAATTAATCGCGGGGCTAAAAAACGCGATTTTAGGAAATTCTGATTTAATTGCTGTCATAGCTGCACCTGCAGATTCCCCTCTCACCCAGCAATGTCACTCGCACTCAACAGGCAGCCACCAAGCGACTGAATAGCCGAGTGGTTAGTGCGGTAGGGTGTGGCGTGAGGAGACCGGAGTTTGATGCCGGTCGTCGATTCGTTATTGCAATTTTTCCGTTTTTTTCCAGGATTTTCACCTTCTCAGCTATTTTAGGCGTTAGGAGTAATTATTTCCAAGAAAAGGGAGGTATGCCGATGAAATGATTGAGTCATAGGAGAAGTTTTTGAGGATTAAAATTAATTTATGTAAAAATAAGTATTTCGGAATTTTTTTTTCTCCACTATAGTAAGACCCAGCGAGATACGGTTCGCTTTTTCTGAAACAGCATTAAAAGCTCTATCGAATGGTATATAGTTTGTTGTATTTCGGGATAAAAGTTTGAAACCGATTCCACCTGTCAGAAATTCTCAAATTTCGATTTTTGCGATCTTTGGGGTTTTGGTTCTCGGCCGGTATTTCTTTTGGGTGTAAACGGTCTTTTGATTTGTCATTAGCTTGACGAGGCCTCTCGATCGATACATGGATTGTTGCCCTGGGGCGAATAGGGGTTGAGAAAAAAATTCCCCAAAAATCGCAATTTTTCGATCCAAAGGGGGTAGTACGTGGTGAAAATCGAAAAATATTTTTTCTCTCCAATTTCGATAATTTTGGTATCAATTGATAGATCTCGATGTGCTGATCACGAATATATGTGTTTCTTGGGCATTCGTTTTGGTTTTCCCGAAATATTAAACGGGGAATTGTGTGCACTAAATAGTTGATATTGGGGGGGGGGGGGGGGGGGAGAGTGGGCATAATTATTTCTTCTGCGTGGCGGTTTTATTTTTCCTTCTTTTATGAACTTTTCTTTTACTATAGTTTAGTTTGTGGCTGATTTCTATGCGATTTGTTTCGTACAAAAATTATTTTATCTTAATTTTCTGTACTTATTTGCGGTAGAACGGTTTTCGGAATTTTTTTCTCCACTATGCTTGCCCTTAGCGCGTAATGGTTTCCCTTTTCTAAGACAACTTTTGATGCTCTATCGACTGGTGTATGGTTTGTTGTATTTCGGGACAACAGTTGGAAACCGCTTCCACCGGCCAGAAATTCTGAAATTTCGATTTTTGCGATTTTTGGGGTTTTGGTTCTTCGTTGCTGTTTCATTTCGGTGTAAACGGTCTTTTGATTTGCCATTAGCTTGACGAGACCTCTCGATTCGTATATGGATTGTCGCCCTAGGGCAAATAGGGGTCGAGAAAAAAAATCCCCAAAAATCGCAATTTTTGCAACCAGAGGGGGTTGCACGTGGTGAAAATCGAAAAAATATTTTTTCTCTCCAATTTCGATAATTTTTACACCAAACGATAGAGCTCAACGTGCTGACCACGAATATATGTGTTTCTTTGGCGTTCGTTCTGGTTTTCCCGAAATATTAACGCGAGAATGCTGAATACGGCGATGGCGATATCTCGGCTGCGGATGGGTCAATTTTGATGCGGTTTTGAGCGGGCGGCGTGGCGTGAGATGGGGAAAACGAGCGATTTGTGTGGAGACGTGTTTGCGCGCGGCGCAGCCGCGCGCGCCGCGTCGCATGCGCCCGCCAACTGTCCCAGGTCATATCTCCCCCCAGATGGACGAATCTGGACGGGTTTTTTTTTATCCAGAAGCGTAGGACATGTAGAAAAGAGTGAAATGTATAGGCCCGTGAAACTCGCGCTAGTTATATATATATACAGAAGATCGTAAGCATTTTTTTGCTTTCTCCCACGATAACTCATTTTTGTTTGTTGCTAGAGGGGTGAAATTTGCAACGGGGGTTTTTTGTGGTGGTGAGATGAGCTGATTTGTTTTTGGTAAGGATCCGGTGAGGCTAAACCGGAAAAAAAACCGGCGCAAAGTGCTTTTCATGGTTAAGGATTTTTGCTTATAACTTTTTTCGTATTTATGGGATTTTGATTTTCTTTTTTCGATTTGATAGTAGTAGTGGGGATGCATCGAAATGATGCTATGTGGATTTGTAAAAATTTTTCTGGATATAAAAAATTTTCCGGAATATGTTCGTAAAGTATGGAAAGTAATCCGGAATTGTTAATTTTGATGTGATTTGTTTAGTGTTTGATGGAAATTTTTTTAGGACCTATGTGTTATGTAGGTATCTAAGTGTTGATGAAGAAAATGGGAGAATATTTGTTGATCCGGAAGAGTTAAGGATTGTCAATCCGGAAAATCTATTTTTGCCTATATCTCGCTTCTGGTTAGTTGGATTTGGATGGAAATTTTTTTGTTGTTCATGGCTCTTGACTGTGTGTGTTATTCCATGAAAAAAATCCAGATTCGATGAAAAAAATTTGGCAAATTGCCAACTTCATTTTTATATCTCTTTTCCTGTTCGTGCTACGCTTTTGCGATCAACTAACGATTTTCTTCTTATTTCATGCTGATTACAACGATATAAGTTTGGTTTTTTAAAAATCCATGGATTTCTGGATATTCTGGAATTTTTCTTGAAATGGGTATAACTTTTTTCAAGAAAACCGCAGACGCGCGCACTCTGCGGCTTTTGACACCCCAGGTTATAAGCTTTCGAATGGTATATACCATGCTCGGGTGGGTTTTTTAGAAAACTGGGAAATTGCATTAGGCGGAGAAATAGTACGTGAAAACGAGAGAAGCAGACAAACTCGATTGGGGGGGTGTAACTTTTTCGTTTCTTTCGTATCTCCACGGGGTTTTTTCCATTTGGTTGTGGAATTTTATTGCTTATTTGGATTGTAAAAGAGATTTGAGTGAAAAAGTAATGGCGGGGCTGAAAATCGTAATTTTAGGAAATTCTGATTTAATTGCTGTCATAGCTGCACCTGCAGATTCCCTCTCACCCAGCAATGTCACTCGCACTCAACAGGCAGCCACCAAGCGACTGAATAGCCGAGTGGTTAGTGCGGTTAGGGTGTGGCGTGAGGAGACCGGAGTTTGATGCCGGTCGTCGATTCGTTATTGCAATTTTTCGTTTTTTCCAGGATTTTCACCTTTCAGCTATTTTAGGCGTAGGAGTAATTATTTCCAAGAGAAAAGGGAGGTATGCCGATGAAATGATTGAGTTATAGCAGCAGTTGTTGAGGATCAAAATTAATTTATGTAAAAATAAATATTTCGGAATTTTTTTTCTCCTCTATAGTAAGACCTAGCGAGATATGGTCCGCTTTTTCTAATACAGCATTAAAAAGCTCTATCGAATGGTATATAGTTTGTGGTGTTTCGGGAGAAAAGTTGGAAACCGATTCCACCGGCAGAAATTCTGAATTTTCGATTTTTGCGATTTTTGGGGTTTTCGTTCTCGGCTGCTATTGCATTTGCGTGGAAACGGTCTTTTGATTTGTGATTAGCTTGACGAGATCTCTCGATCGGTACATGATTTGAATAGGGCAAACAGGGGTTGAGGCAAACAAGGGTCGAGAAAAAAATTAGCAAAAATCGTAATTTTTCCATCCAAAGGGGGGTAGCACGTGGTGAAAATGGAAAAAATATTTTTTCTCTCCAATTTCGATAACTTTGCTACCAATCGATAGATCTCGATGTGCTGATCACGAATATGTGTGTCTGTCGTGATTTGTTTGTGATTATCAAGAAATATTAATGGGAGAATGGTGTGCATGAAAATAGTTCATATGGGAGGGGGAAGTGGGTATAATTATTTCTTCTGCGTGGTTGTTTTATTTTTCCTTCTTTTACGAATTTTCTTTTATTATGGTTCACTTCGTGGTTGATTTCTATGCGATTTGTTTCGTATAAAAATTATTTAATTTTTAATTTTCTGTACTTATTTGCGGTAGAACGGTTTTCGGAATTTTTTTTCTCTCTATGCTTCCGCTTACCGCCTAATGGCTTGCTTTTTCTAATACAACTTTCGAAGCTCTATCGAACGGTGTATGTTTGTTGCGTTTCGGGATAAAGTTTGCAACCGATTCCACCGGCCAGAAATTCTGAATTTTCGATTTTTGCGATTTTTGGGGTTTTCGTTCTCGGCCGGTATTTCTTTTGGGTGTAAACGGTCTTTTGATTTGTGATTAGCTTGACGAGATCTCTCGATGGGGTGTATGAATTGTTGCCCTGGGGGGAATAGGGGTCGAGAAAAAAATTCGCAAAAATTGCAATTTTTGCAAACCAAAGGGGGTAGTACGTGGTGATAATCGAAAAATATTTTTTCTCTCAATTTCGATAATTTTGCTATCAAACGATAGAGTGGACGTGCTGATCACGAATATATGTGTTTCTTGGGCATTCGTTTTGGTTTTCCCGAAATATTAAAGGGGGAATTGTGTGCACTAAATAGTTCATATTGGGGGGGGGGGGGGGGAGAGGGTTGGGGGGAGTGGGCATAATTATTTCCTCTGCGTCGTTGTTTTATTTTTTCTTCTTTTACGAACTTTTCTTTTATTATGTTTTCAGTTTCTGATTCATTTCTGTGCGATTTGTTTCGTATAAAAATTATTTAATTTTAATTTTGTGTACTTATTTTGCGGTAGAACGGTTTTCGGAATTTTTTTTTCTCTCTATGCTTCCGCTTACCGCCTAATGGCTTGCTTTTTCTAATACAACTTTTGAAGGTCTATCGAATGGTGTATAGTTTGTTGTATTTCGGAACAAAAGTTGGGAATCGATTCCACCGGCCAGAAATTCTGACTTTTCGATTTTTGCGATTTTTTGGGGTTTTCGTTCTCGGCTGCTATTTCATTTGGGTGTAAAGGGTCTTTTGATTTGTGATTAGCTTGACGAGATCTCTCGATCGGTGTATGAATTGTTGCCCTGGGGGGAATAGGGTCGAGAAAAAAATTCGCAAAAATTGCAATTTTTGCAACAAAGGGGGTAGTACGTGGTGATAATCGAAAAATATTTTTTCTCTCCAATTTCGGTAATATTGCTACCAATCGATAGAGCTCGATGTGCTGATCACGAATGTGTGTGTTTGTTGTGATTTGTTCGTGACTTTCCGGAAATATTAATGGAGGAGGTGTGTGCAGGGAAATAGTTCATATGGGAGGGGGAAGGGGGTATAATTATTTCTTCTGCGTGGTTGTTTTATTTTTCCTTCTTTTACGAACTTTTCTTTTATTATGGTTCAGTTTGTGGTTGATTTCTATGCGATTTCTTTCGTATAAAAATTATTTAATTTTAATTTTCTGTAGTTATTTGCTATAGACGGTATTTCGGAATTTTTTTTTTCTCTCTATGCTTCCGCTTACCGCCTAATGGCTTGCTTTTTCTACTACAACTTTTGAAGCTCTATCGAATGGTGTATAGTTCGTTGTATTTGGGAACAAAACTTGAAAACCGATTCCACCGGCCAGAAATTCTGAATTTTCGATTTTTGCGATGTTTGGGGTTTTCGTTCTCGGCTGCTATTTCATTTGGGTGTAAACGGTCTTTTGATTTGTGATTAGCTTGACGAGATCTCTCGATCGGTGTATGAATTGTTGCCCTGGGGCGAATAGGGGTCGAGAAAAAAATTCGCAAAAATTGCAATTTTTGCAACCAGAGGGGGTAGTACGTGGTGAAAATCGAAAAATATTTTTTCTCTCCGATTTTGATAACTTTTACACCCATACGATAGATCTCGATGTGCTGATTACGAATATGTGTGTTTGTTGTGATTTGTTCGTGACTTTCCCGAAATATTAATGGGAGAATTGTGTGCACGAAAATAGTTCGCAAGTGTGAGAGAGGCAGACGCTCGCTTAACTATGTGACCGTCACTGCAGACGGTCAATCGGGAGAGAGCGTTCGCAGAATGGTTAATGCTCGAGGTGATATCTCGGCTGCGGATGGGTCAATTTTGATGCGGTTTTGAGCGGGCGACGTGGCGTGAGATGGGGAGGAAGCGAGCGATTTGTGTGGAGGGTGTTTGCGCGCGGCGCAGCCGCGCGCGCCGCGTCACAAGCGCCCGCCAACTGTCCCAAGCCATATCTCGCTCCGATGGCCCAATCTGGACGGGTTTTTTTTTATCCAGAAGCAGAGGACATGTAGAAAGAGTGAAATGTATAAGCCCGTGAAACTCGCGCTAGTTATATATATACAAGAAGATCGTAAGCATTTTTTTGCTTTCTCCACGATAACTCATTTTTGTTTGTTGATAGGGGGGTGAAATTTGCAACGGGGGTTTTTTTGTGGTGGTGAGATGAGCTGATTAGTTTTGGTCAGGATCCGTTGTGTGAGTAAACCGGAAAAAAACCGGCGCAAAGTGGTTTTCATGGTTAAGGATTTTTGCTTATTACTTTTTTTGTATTTATGGGATTTTGATTTTCTTTTTTCGATTTGATAGTAGTAGTTGGGGTGCATCCGAGTGATGCTATGTGGATTTGTAAAATTTTTCTGGATATAAAAAATTTTCCGGAATATGTTCGTAAAGTATGGAAAGTAATCCGGAATTGTTAATTTTGATGTGATTTGTTTAGTGTTTGATGGAAATTTTTTTAGGACCTATGTATTATGTAGGTATCTAAGTGTTGATGAAGAAAATGGGAGAATATTTGTTGATCCGGAAGAGTTAAGGATTGTCAATCCGGAAAATCTATTTTTGCCTATATCTCGCTTCTGGTTAGTTGGATTTGGATGGAATTTTTTTTATTATTCATGGCTCTTGACTGTGTGTGTTATTCATGAAATGAAATCCAGATTCGATGAAAAAAATTTGGCAAATTGCCAACTTCATTTTTATATCTCTTTTCCTGTTCGTGCTACGCTTTTGCGATCAACTAACGATTTTCTTCTTTTACATGCTGATTACAATAATATAAGTTTGGTTTTCGGAAAATCCATGGATTTCTGGATATTCTGGAATTTTTTTTGAAACGGGCACAACTTTTTTCAAGAAAATTGTAGACGCGCGCACTATGGGGCGTTCGATACCCCAGGTAATAAGCTTTCGAATGGTGTATACCATGCTGGGGTGGGTTTTCTAGAAAACTGGGAAATTGCATTGGGCGGAGAAATAGTACGTGAAAACGAGAGAAGCAGACAAACTCGATTGGGGGGGTGTAACTTTTTCAATTTTATTCCAATTTCCACGGTGTTTTTTTTCATTTGATGAGGAATTTTATTGTTTATTTGCATTGTAAAGAGATTTGAGTGAAAAATTAATCGCGGGGCTAAAAAACGCGATTTTAGGAAATTCTGATTTAATTGCTGTCATAGCTGCACCTGCAGATTCCCCTCTCACCCAGCAATGTCACTCGCACTCAACATGCAGGCAGCAAGCGACTGGATAGCCGAGTGGTTAGTGCGGTGGGGTTCGGTGTGGTGAGGACGGGGTTCGATGCCGGTCGTCGATTCGTTATTGCAATTTTTCCGTTTTTTCCAGGATTTTCGCCTTTCTAGCTATTTTAGGCGTTAGGAGTAATTATTTCCAATAAAATGGAGGTATGCCGATGAAATGATTGAGTTATAGCAGCAGTTGTTGAGGATTGAAATTAATTTATGTAAAAATAAGTATTTCGGAATTTTTTTCTCCACCATAGTAAGCCCTAGCGAGATATGGTTCGCTTTTTCTAATACAGCATTAAAAGCTCTATCGAATGGTATATAGTTTGTTGTATTTCGGGATAAAAGTTTGAAACCGATTCCACCGGCCAGAAATTCTCAAATTTCGATTTTTGCGATTTTTGGGGTTTTCGTGTTCTCGGCTGCTATTTCTTTGGGTGTAAACGGTCTTTTGATTTGTGATTAGCTCGACGAACCTCTCGATCGATATAGGATTGTTGCCCTGGGGCGAATAGGGGTCGAGAAAAAAATTCACAAAAATTGCATATGTTTTGCTACCAAAGGGGGTAGCACGTGGGAAAATCGAAAAATATTTTTCTCTCCATTTCGATAATTTTTGCAGCAAACGATAGAGCTCTCGATGTGCTGAATAGGATATGTGTGTCTGTCGTGGATTTGTTCGTGACTTTCCGGAAATATTAATGGAGAATGGTGTGCACGAAAATAGTTCATATGAGGGGGGAGTGGGCATAATTATTTCTTCTGCGTGGTTCTTTTATTTTTCCTTCTTTTATAAACTTTTCTTTTACTATGGTTCAGTTTGTGGTTGAATTTCTATGCGATTTGTTTCGTAGAAAAACTATTTTATGTTGATGTTCTATTTTTATTTGCGATGAAATGTTTTCGGAATTTTTTTCTCCGCATGCTTGCGCCTACGGTAACGGTTTTTTTTTTCTGAAACACCATTAAAAGCTCTATCGATTGGTATATAGATTGTTGTATTTCGGGAGAAAAGTTTGAAACCGCTTCCACCGCCCAGAAAGTCTGATTTTTCGATTTTTGCGATTTTTGGGGGTTTTCGTTCTCGCTGCTATTTCTTTCTTTCCTTTCTTTTGAACTTTTCTTTTTACTATAGTTCAATTTGTGATTGATTTTCTAGGATTTGTGTCGTATAAAAAATTATTTAATTTTAATTTTCTGTAGTATGTGCAATAGACGTTATTTCGGAATTTTTTTTTCTCCACTATGCTTGGCCTTAGGGCGTAATGGTTCCTTTTCTAAGACAACTTTTGATGCTCTATCGAATGGTGTAGTGTGTTGTATTTCGATAGAAAAGTGGGAAACCGATTCCACCGCCAGAAATTCTGAATTTTCGATTTTGAGATTTTGGGGTTTTGGTTTCTTCGTTGCTATTTCAGTTCCGTGTAAACGGTCTTTTGATTTGCCATTAGCTTGACGAGACCTCTCGATTCGTATATCGGTTGTCGCCCTAGGGCAAATAGGGTGAGGAGAAAAAAATTCGCAAATATCGTAATTTTTCGATCCAAAGGGGGTAGCACGTGGTGAAAATCGAAAAATTTTTTTTCTCTCCCAATTTGGATAAATTTTATAAAAAACGATAGAGCTCGACGTGCTGATCACGAATATACGTGTTTCTTGGGCGTTCGTTCGGTTTTCCCCGAAATATTAACGCGAGAAAATGCTGAATACGGCGATGGCGATATCTCGGCTGCGATGGGGTCAATTTTGATGCGGTTTGAGCGGGCGGCGTTGGCGCGAATGGGAAAACGAGCGATTTGTGTGGAGGCGTGTTTGCGCGCGGCGGAGCCGCGCGCGCCGCGTCGCATGCGCCCGCCAACTGTCCCAAGTCATATCTCCGCTCCGGATGGCCCAATCTGGACGGGTTTTTTTTTATCCTGAAGCAGAGGACATGTAGAAAAGAGTGAAATGTATAAGCCGTGAAACTCGCGCTAGTTATATATATATATACAGAAGATCGTAAGCATTTTTTTGCTTTCTGCTACGATAACTCATTTTTATTTGTTGCTAGAGGGGTGAAATTTGTAGGGGGGGTTTTTTGTGGTGGTGAGATGAGCTGATTAGTTTTTGGTGAGGATCCGGTGAGGGTAAACCGGAAAAAACCGGTCGAAAGTGGTTTTCATGGTTAAGCATTTTTGCTTAAAAACTTTTTTGTATTTATGGGATTTTGATTTTCTTTTTTCCGCTTGATAGTAGTAGTTGGGGTGCATCCGAGTGATGCTATGTGGATTTGTAAAAATTTTTCTGGATATAAAAAATTTTCCGGAATATGTTCGTAAAGTATGGAAAGTAATCCGGAATTGTTAATTTCTATGTGATTTGTTAGTGTTTGATGGAAATTTTTTTAGGACCTCTGTGTTATGTGGGATTCTAGATGCTGATGAAGAAAATTTGAGAATATTTGTCAATCCGGAAGAGTTATGGATTGTCAATCCGGAAAATCTATTTTTTGTCCATATCTCGCTTTTGGTTGTTCCAATTTCGATGGAATTTTTTTTGTTGTTCATGGCTCTTGACTGTGTGTGTGATTCCATGAAAGAAATCCAGATTCGATGAAAAAAATTTGGCAAATTGCCAACTTCATTTTTATATCTCTTTTCCTGTTCGTGCTACGCTTTTGCGATCAACTAATGATTTTCTTCTTATTGCATGGTGATTACAACGATATAAGTTTGGTTTTTTAAAAATCCATGGATTTCTGGATATTCTGGAATTTTTCTTGAAATGGGTATAACTTTTTTCAAGAAAATCGCAGACGCGCGCACTCTGCGGCTTTTGACACCCCAGGTTATAAGCTTTCGAATGGTATATACCGTGCTGGGGTGGGTTTTCTAGAAAACTGGGAAATTGCATTGTGCGGAGAAATAGTACGTGAAAGCGAGAGAAGCAGACAATTTGATTGGGGGGTGTAACTTTTTCCGTTTCTTCGGAATTTCCACGGGGTTTTTTCCATTTGATGTGGAATTTTATTCTGTATTTGGATTGTAAAGAGATTTGAGTGGAAAAGTAATGGCGGGGCTAAAAATCGTAATTTTAGGAAATTCTGATTTAATTGCTGTCATAGCTGCACCTGCTGATTCCCCTCTCACCCACTAATGTCACTCGCACTGAACGGCCAGCAACCAAGCGACTGAATAGCCGAGTGGTTAGTGCGGTGAGGTTCAGTGTGGTGAGACGGGGTTCGATGCCGTTGTCGATTCATTATTGCAATTTTTCCGTTTTTTTCCAGGATTTTCACCTTTCTAGCTGTTTTAGGGGTTAGGAGTAATTATTTCCAAGAAAAGCGAGGTATGCCGATGAAATGATTGAGTTATGGCAGCAGTTGTTGAGGATTAAAATTAATTTATGTAAAAATAAATATTTCGGAGTTTTTTTCTCCTCTATAGTAAGACCTAGCGAGATAGGGTTCGCTTTTTCTGAAACACCATTAAAAGCTCTATCGAATGGTATATAGTTTGTTGTATTTCGGGAGAAAAGTTTGAAACCGATTCCACCGGCAAGAAATTCTGAAATTTCGATTTTTGCGATTTTTGGATTTTCGTTCTCGGCTGCTATTTCATTTGGGTGTAAACGGTCTTTTGATTTGTGATTAGCTTGACGAGATCTCCCGATCGGTGTATGAATTGTTGCCCTGGGGCGAATAGGGGTCGAGAAAAAAATTCACAAAAATTGCAATTTTTGCAACCAAAGGGGGTAGCACGTGGTGAAAATCGAAAAATATTTTTTCTCTCCAATTTCGATAATTTTTGCAGCAAACGATAGATCTGGATGTGCTGATCACGAATATGTGTGTCTGTCGTGATTTATTTGTGATTATCAAGAAATATTAATGGGAGAATGGTGTGCATGAAAATAGTTCATATGGGAGGGGGAAGTGGGTATAATTATTTCTTCTGCGTGGTTGTTTTATTTTTCCTTCTTTTATAAACTTTTCTTTATTATAGTTTAGTTTGTGGCTGATTTCTATGCGATTTGTTTCGTACAAAAATTATTTAATTTTAATTTTCTGTGGTTATTTGCAATAGACGGTATTTCGGAATTTTTTTTTCTCCACTATGCTTGGCCTTAGGGCGTAATGGTTTCCCTTTGCTAAGACAACTTTTGATGCTCTATCGAATGGTATATAGTTTGTTGTATTTCGGGATAAAATTTTGAAAACCGATTCCACCGGCCAGAAATTCTGAATTTTCGATTTTTGCGATTTTTGGGGTTTTCGTTCTCGGCCGGTATTTCTTTTGGGTGTAAACGGTCTTTTGATTTGTGATTAGCTCGACGACACCTCTCGATTGGTGTATGGATTGTTGCCCTAGGGCAAATGGGGGTCGAGAAAAAAATTCGCAAAAATTGCAATTTTTGCAACCAGAGGGGGTAGTACGTGGTGAAAATCGAAAAATATTTTTTCTCTCCAATTTCGGTAATATTGCTACCAATCGATAGATCTCGATGTGCTGATCACGAATGTGTGTGTTTGTTGTGATTTGTTCGTGACTTTCCGGAAATATTAATGGGAGAATTGTGTGCAGGAAAATAGTTCGCAAGTGTGAGAGAGGCAGACGCTCGCTTAACTATGTGACCGTCACTGGCAGACGGTCAATCGAGAGCGTTCGCAGAATGGTTAATGCTCGAGGTGATATCTCGGCTGCGGATGGGGCAATTTTGATGCGGTTTTGAGCGGGCGGCGTGGCGTGAGGTGGGGAAACGAGCGATTTGTGTGGGGGCGTGTTTGCGCGCGGCTCAGCCGCGCGCGCCTCGTCGCATGCGCCCGCCAACTGTCGCAAGTCATATCTCCGCTCCGGATGGCCCAATCTGGACGGGTTTTTTTTTATCCAGAAGCGTAGGTTGTGTAGAAAAATGTGACATGTATAACTTCGTGAAATTCCAGCTAGTTATATATATATACAGAAGATCGTAAGCATTTTTTTGCTTTCTGCTACGATAACTCATTTTTATTTGTTGCTAGAGGGGTGAAATTTGCAACGGGGGTTTTTTGTGGTGGTGAGATGAGCTGATTAGTTTTTGGTGAGGATCCGGTGAGGGTAAACCGGAAAAAAACCGGTCGAAAGTTGTTTTCATGGTTAAGCATTTTTGCTTATAACTTTTTTCGCTTTTGTGGGATTTTGATTTTCTTTTTTTTGTTTGATAGTAGTAGTGGGGATGCATCCAAATGACGCTATGTGGATTTGTAAAAATTTTTCTGGATATAAAAAATTTTCTGGAATATGCTGGTGAAGTATGGAAAGTAATCCGGAATTGTTAATTTTAATGTGATATGGTTGCTGTTTGATGGAAATTTTTTTAGGACCTGTGTGTCATGTGGGGTTCTAGGTGATGTTGAAGAAAATGTGAGGATATTTATTGATCCGGAAGAGTTATCCGTTGTCAATCCGGAAAATATATTTTTGCCTATATCTCGCTTCTCGTTGTTCGAATTTCGATGGAATTTTTTTTATTATTCATGGTTCTTGGCTCTGTGTGTGATTCCATGAAAAAAATCCAGATTCGATGAAAAAAATTTGGCAAATTGCCAACTTCATTTTCACATCTCTTTTCCTGTTCGTGCTACGCTTTTGCGATCAACTAATGATTTTCTTCTTATTGCATGCTGATTACAATGATATAAGTTTGGTTTTTTTGAAAATCCTTGGATTTCTGGATATTTTGGAATTTTTTTTGAAATGGGTATAACTTTTTTCAAGAAAATCGTAGACGCGCGCACTCTGCGGCTTTTGACACCCCAGGTTATAAGCTTTCGAATGGTATATACCATGCTGGGGTGGGTTTTCTAGAAAACTGGGAAATTGCATTGTGCGGAGAAATAGTACGTGAAAGCGAGAGAAGCAGACAAACTCGATTAGGGGGGTGTAACTTTTTCAGTTTCTTTCGTATCTCCACGGGGTTTTTTCCATGTGGTGTGGAATTTTTATTGCCTATTTGGATTGTAAAGAGATTTGAGTGAAAAAGTAATGGCGGGGCTAAAAATCGCGATTTTAGGAATTTCTGATTTAATTGCTGTCATAGCTGCACCTGCACATTCCCCTCTCACCCAGCAATGTCACTAGCACTCAACATGCAGCCACCAAGCGACTAGATGGCCGAGTGGTTAGTGCGGTGAGGTTCAGTGTGGTGGGACCGGGGTTCGATGCCGGTCGCCGATTAACTGTTGCAATTTTTCCGTTTTTTCCAGGATTTTCACCTTCCTACCTATTTTAGGCGCTAGGAGTAATGATTTCCTACAAAAGGGAGGTATACCGATGAAATGACTGAGTTATAGCAGCAGTTGTTGAGGATCAAAATTAATTTATGTAAAAATAAATATTTCGGAATTTTTTTCTCCTCTATAGTAAGACCTAGCGAGATATTTTTCGCTTTTTCTAATACAGCATTAAAAGCTCTATCGAATGGTATATAGTTTGTTGTATTTCGGGATAAAAGTTTGAAACCGATTCCACCGCCCAGAAATTCTCAAATTTCGATTTTTGCGATTTTTGGGGTTTTCGTTCTCGGCCGGTATTTCTTTTGGGTGTAAACGGTCTTTTGATTTGTGATTAGCTTGACGAGATCTCTCGATTGGTGCATCGATTGTCGCCCATGGGAAACAGGGGTCGAGAAAAAAATTCGCGAAAATTGCAATTTTTTGCAACCAAAGGGGTAGTACGTGGGAAAATCGAAAAATATTTTTTCTCTCCAATTTCGATAATTTTTATACCAAAGGATAGAGCTCAATGTGTTGATCACGAATATCTGTGTTTCTTGGGCATTCGTTTTGGTTTTCCCGAAATGTTAAAGGGAGATTTGTGTGCACTAAATACTTTAAAATGGGGGGGGAGGGTTGGGGGAGTGGGCATAATTATTTCCTCTGCGTCGTTGTTTTATTTTTTTTCTTTTACGAAGTTTTCTTTTCTTATGTTTCAGTTTCTGATTCATTTCAGTGCGATTTGTTTCGTATAAAAATTATTTAACTTTAGTTTTCTGTACTTATTTGCGGTAGAACGGTATTCGGAATTTTTTTTTCTCTCTATGCTTCCGCTTACCGCCTAATGGCTTGTTTTTCTAATACAACTTTTGAAGCTCTATCGAATGGTGTATAGTTTGTTGTATTTCGGGACAAAAGTTGGAAACCGATTCCACCGGCCAGAAATTCTGAATTTTCGATTTTTGCGATTTTTGGGGTTTTGGTTCTTCGTTGCTATTTCATTTCGGTGTAAACGGACTTTTGATTTGTCATTAGCTCGACGAGACCTCTCGATTGGTATATGGGTTGTCGCCCATGGGGAAATAGTGGTCGAGAAAAAAATCCCCAAAAATCGCAATTTTTCGATCCAAAGGGGGTAGCACGTGGTGAAAATCGGAAAATATTTTTTGTCTCGAATTTCGATAATTTTTACACCAATCGATAGGTCTCGATGTGCTGATCACGAATATGTGTGCTTGTTGTGATTTGTTCGTGATTTTCAGAAAATATTAATGGGAGAATTGTGTGCACGAAAATAGTTCGCAAGTGTGAGAGAGGCAGACGCTCGCTTAACTATGTGACCACCACTGCCATATGGTCAGTCATCGAGAGCGTTCGCTGAATGGTTAATGCGGTGACGTCGGGATACGAGGTTTTTAAGTTGAAGTTCTTTTTTTTTTTTGCATAGATTCACATTTTGACAATTTCTTTTACTGGGTGCTGCACATCATCAGGGAGACGAACGGGCCAGCGAGCTGACGCTCACCTGTGCAGCATCCGATTAACATTTTCCAGCGTGATTTCGGCCCTTGTCTCCGATCACGTTGGCTGTTTCGATGAAAATGTTTATCCCTGAAGGTTTTGGCTGAAACGAGGGGGGGTCAAATTTTTGAATTTTCCATCTACTTCGCGTTGTTTTCGTTGTTGCCTATTGAATTTGTTTACCACCGTGACCACCCTTTCGGGATTTTCCGAAAAACCCATATTTCTCATAGCGCGAGACAGCGTAAAAGTCATGATTAAAAATAGCCGAAAAATTGAACGCTGAAAACACATATCATATCAATCAAATACTCCTCATCCTATCTCAACTATTAATTAAAATATACTCAATAATTTGAACATTATCTTTTATGTAAATAATTTAAATTCCTTATTTACCTATACAACACACTTGATAAACAGCGCCGCTTCAAATAATTTGAAAAAAAAACTTACCTTAGAAACCTGCAAGCCTGAAATCACGATTATACGGTATATATTTCGCCTACTAATTTCTTCCTATAATGTACCTGTCTCATAAATTTTTCCTCTAATGCTCTATCTGCCTAACAAGGATTATTAGCAGAAATCTAACTACTAAGGACGGATTTTAAAACAATGTTTCTTACGGTACATGATGCGGGTGGCGGCTGCAGAACGCTTCTAACCTACGGGGAATAGTTGTGTAAATGCGCAATGATGATAGTGAGCGTACGCGTGATAATGCTACATAAAGTTGCCCATGAGTAAATACGGGAGTACGCAAGATAATTCCCACCCGTTCAAATGTTTGCCCCTGGGATTTGTTAATGGTCATGCAAACGAAAGGCGGATTGGGAATTGCGTGCGCGTGAAACACACACCCCCATCGTGCGGACCACCGACATACTTTATGGGCAATTTTGTGAGCACTACCTGTTCACCGGCGTGCGTCCCCGTGAGGATCCTGCAGAGAAGTGTGATTGGCCTCAATTCTTCTACAACCATCCTCGTGCCATTGCACAGCCCTGCTTGAACGTCTACATTACGGAGCAGCATGACAACTGCACCCGTTTTTAAGAGCAATTCATAGGGTGGCATGCCAGGAGGGGTTGTGAAGTTGAGGTAATCATGCGCCATGAGGTCAACAATGCAGGTGGGGTCGTCTCGATCAATAACATCGCTGGCGAAATATTTGCGCGGCTCCTCTTCCGGATTCAGGCGGTTCAGCACGACTGCGTTGAGCTCATCGCAGTCGTCGTTACGCACGGTCAACAGAGCTCTGCTTGCAAGAGCGTGTACGCTACGAAGGCTGTCGGCATCGTAAAACCACGCAACAATCTCCTCCTCAGTGTCCATTACGCAACTCTTGGCATTTTTACGTATAGGCCACCCGTTTCCCTATCCTGCAGCTCACCGTTACCTAGGCGCTCGAGAAAAGTTATATATATATACAGAAGATCGTAAGCATTTTTTTGCTTTCTCCCACGATAACTCATTTTTATTTGTTGCTAGAGGGGTGAAATTTGTATATATACAGAAGATCACTAACATTTTTTTGCCTTTCTCCCACGATAACTCATTTTTGTTTGTTGCTAGAGGGGTGAAATTTGTAGGGGGGGTTTTTTGGGTTGGTGAGATGAGCTGATTAGTTTTTGGTGAGGATCCGGTGAGGGTAAACCGGAAAAAAAACCGGTCGAAAGTGGTTTTCATGGTTAAGCATTTTTGCTTATAACTTTTTTCGCTTTTGTGGGATTTTGATTTTCTTTTTTTTGTTTGATAGTAGTAGTGGGGATGCATCGAAATGATGCTATGTGGATTTGTAAAAATTTTTCTGGATATAAAAATTTTCTGGAATATGTTCGTAAAGTATGGAAAGTAATCCGGAATTGTTAATTTTGATGTGATATGTTTGCTGTTTGGTGGAAATTTTTTTTAGGACCTATGTATTATGTAGGTTTCTAAGTGTTGATGAAGAAAATGGGAGAATATTTGTTGATCCGGAAGAGTTATGGATTGTCAATCCGGAAAATCTATTTTAGCATATATCTCGCTTCCCGTTGTTCGAATTTCGATGGAATTTTTTTTATTATTCATGGTTCTTGGCTGTGTGTGTTATTCCATGAAAAAAATGCAGATTCGATGAAAAAAATTTGGCAAATTGCCAACTTCATTTTCAGATCTCTTTTCCTGTTCGTGCTACGCTTTTGCGATCAACTAATGATTTTCTTCTTATTGCATGCTGATTACAACGATATAAGTTTGGTTTTTTAAAAATCCATGCATTTCTGGATATTCTGGAATTTTTCTTGAAATGGGTATAACTTTTTTCAAGAAAATCGCAGACGCGCGCACTCTGCGGCTTTTGACACCCCAGGTTATAAGCTTTCGAATGGTATATACCGTGCTGGGATGGGTTTTCTAGAAAACTGGGAAATTGCATTGTGCGGAGAAATAGTACGTGAAAGCGAGAGAAGCAGACAAACTCGATTAGGGGGGTGTAACTTTTTCAGTTTCTTTCGTATCTCCACGGGGTTTTTTCCATTTGATGTGGAATTTTATTGCTTATTTGGATTGTAAAGAGATTTGAGTGAAAAATTATTCGCGGGGCTAAAAATCGCGATTTTAGGAAATTCTGATTTAATTGCTGTCATAGCTGCACCTGCAGATTCCCCTCTCACCCAGCAATGTCACTCGCACTCAACATGCAGCCACCAAGCGACTGGATAGCCGAGTGGTTAGTGCGTGGGGTTCAGTGTGGTGAGACCGGGTTCGATGGCGGTCGTCGATTCGTTATTTCAATTTTTCCGTTTTTTCCAGGATTTTCGCCTTTCTAGCTATTTTAGGCGTTAGGAGTAATTATTTCCAATAAAATGGAGGTATGCCGATGAAATGATTGAGTTATGGCAGCAGTTGTTGAGGATTGAAATTAATTTATGTAAAAATAAGTATTTCGGAATTTTTTTCTCCACCATAGTAAGCCCTAGCGAGATATGGTTCGCTTTTTCTAATACAGCATTAAAAGCTCTATCGAATGGTATATAGTTTGTTGTATTTCGGGATAAAAGTTTGAAACCGATTCCACCGGCCAGAAATTCTCAAATTTCGATTTTTGCGATTTTTGGGGTTTTGGTTCTCGGCCGGTATTTCTTTTGGGTGTAAACGGTCTTTTGATTTGTGATTAGCTCGACGAGATCTCTTGATCGGTATATGGGTTGTTCCCCTAGGGCAGATAGGGGTCGAGAAAAAAATCCCCAAAAATCGCAATTTTCCGATCCAAAGGGGGTAGCACGTGGTGAAAATCGGAAAATATTTTTTGTCTCGAATTTCGATAATTTTTATACCAAAGGATAGAGCTCAATGTGCTGATCACGAATATATGTGTTTCTTGGGCATTCGTTTTGGTTTTCCCGAAATATTAAACGGGGAATTGTGTGCACTAAATAGTTAATATTGGGGGGGGGGGGGGGGGAGAGGGTTGGGGAGTGGGCATAATTATTTCCTCTGCGTCGTTGTTTTATTTTTTCTTCTTTTTACGAACTTTTCTTTTATTATGTTTCAGTTTCTGATTCATTTCTGTGCGATTTGTTTCGTATAAAAATTTTTTATCTTAATTTTCTGTACTTATTTGCGGTAGAACGGTTTTCGGAATTTTTTTTTCTCTCTATGCTTCCGCTTACCGCCTAATGGCTTGCTTTTTCTAATACAACTTTTGAAGCTCTATCGAATGGTGTATAGTTTGTTGTATTTCGGGAGAAAAGTTGGAAACCGATTCCACCGGCCAGAAATTCTGAATTTTCGATTTTTGCGATTTTTAGGGTTTTCGTTCTCGGCTGCTATTGCATTTGCGTGGAAACGGTCTTTTGATTCGTGATTAGCTCGACGAGATCTCTTGATCGGTATATGGATTGTTCCCCTGGGGCAGATAGGGGTCGAGAAAAAATTCCCAAAAATCGCAATTTTTCGATCCAAAGGGGGTAGCACGTGGTGAAAATGGAAAAATATTTTTTCTCTCCAGTTTCGATAATTTTGCTACCAATCGATAGATCTCGATGTGCTGATCACGAATATGTGTGTCTGTCGTGATTTGTTTGTGATTATCAAGAATATTAATGGGAGAATGGTGTGCATGAAAATAGTTCATATGGGAGGGGAAGTGGGTATAATTATTTCTTCTGCGTGGTTGTTTTATTTTTCCTTCTTTTACGAACTTTTCTTTTATTATGGTTCAGTTTGTGGTTGATTTCTATGCGATTTGTTTCGTATAAAATTTATTTTATCTTAATTTTCTGTACTTATTTGCGGTAGAACGGTTTTCGGAATTTTTTTCTCCGCTATGCTTTGCCCTTAGCGCGTAATGGTTTCCTTTTCTAAGACAACTTTTGAAGCTCTATCGAATGGTATATAGTTTGTTCTTTTTGGGAACAAAAGTTGGAAACCGATTCCACCGGCCAGAATTTCTGAAATTTCGATTTTTGCGATTTTTGGGGTTTTCGTTCTCGGCCGCTATTCCTTTTGGGTGTAAAGGGTGTTTTGATTTGTCATTAGCTTGACGAGATCTCTCGATCGGTCTATGAATTGTTTCCCTAGGGCCAATGGGGGTCGAGAAAAAAATCGCAAAAATCGCAATTTTCGATCCAAAGGGGGTAGCACGTGGTGAAAATCTAAAAATATTTTTTCTCTCCAGTTTCGATAATTTTCATACCAAACGATAGATCTCGATGTGCTCATCACGAATGTGTGTGTTTGTAGTGATTTGTTCGTGACTTTCCGGAAATATTAATGGGAGAATGGTGTGCACAAAATAGTTCATATGGGGGGGGGGGGGGGGGGGGGGGAGGGGGCATAATTGTTTCTTATGCGTGATTGTTTATTTTTCCTTCTTTTATGAACTTCTCCTTTAGAATGTTTCAGTTTGTGATTCATTTCAGTGCGATTTGTTTCGTATAAAATTTTTTAATTTTAATTGTCTGTGGTTATTTGCAATAGACCGTTTTTCGGAATTTTTTTTTCCGCTATGCTTGCCCTTAGCGCGTAACGGTTTGCTTTTTCTAAGACAACTTTTGATGCTCTACCGAATGGTATATAGTTTGTTGCGTTTCGGGAGAAAAGTTTGAAACCGATTCCACCGGCCAGAAATTCTGAATTTTCGATTTTTGCGATTCTTGGGTTTTCGTTCTCGGCTGCTATTGCATTTGCGTGGAAACGGTCTTTTGATTTGTGATTAGCTTGACGAGACCTCTCGATCGATATATGGGTTGTCGCCCATGGGAAACAGGGGTCGAGAAAAAAATCCCCAAAGATCGCAATTTTTCGATCCAAAGGGGGGGTAGCACGTGGTGAAAATCGAAAAATATTTTTTGTCTCGAATTTCGATAATTTTTATACCAAAGGATAGAGCTCAATGTGCTGGTTACGAATATATGTGTTGTGTTGTGATTTGTTCGTGACTTTCTGGAAATATTAATGGGGAATGGTGTGCATGAAAATAGTTCATATGGGAGGGGGAAGTGGGTATAATTATTTCTTCTGCGTGGTTGTTTTTTATTTTTCCTTCTTTTACGAACTTTTCTTTTTTTATGGTTCAGTTTGTGGTTGATTTCTATGCGATTTGTTTCGTATAAAAATTATTTTATCTTAATTTTCTGTACTTATTTGCGGTAGAAGAACGGTTTTCGGAATTTTTTTCTCCGCTATGCTTGCCCTTAGCGCGTAATGCTTTCCTTTTTCTAAGACAACTTTTGAAGCTCTATCGAATGGTGTATAGTTTGTTGTATTTCGGGACAAAAGTTGGAAACCGATTCCACCGGCCAGAAATTCTGAATTTTCGATTTTTGCGACTTTTGGATTTTCGTTCTCGGCTGCTATTTCATTTCGGTGTAAACGGTCTTTTGATTTGTCATTAGCTCGACGAGATCTCTCGATCGGTATATGGATTGTTGCCCTAGGGGAAATAGGGGTCGAGAAAAAAATTACCAAAAATCGTAATTTTTCGATCCAAAGGGGGTAGCACGTGGTGAAAATCGAAAAATATTTTTTCTCTCCGATTTTGATAACTTTTATACCATACGATAGATCTCGATGTGCTGATTACGAATATGTGTGTTTGTTGTGATTTGTTCGTGACTTCCCGAAATATTAATGGGAGAATTGTGTGCACGAAAATAGTTCGCAAGTGTGAGAGAGGCAGACGCTCGCTTAACTATGTGACCGTCACTGCCAGACGGTCAATCGAGGAGAGCGTTCGCAGAATGGTTAATGCTCGAGGTGATATCTCGGCTGCGGATGGGTCAATTTTGATGCGGTTTTTGAGCGGGCGGCGTGGCGCGAGATGGGGAAACGAGCGATTTGTGTGGAGGCGTGTTTGCGCGCGGCGGAGCCGCGCGCGCCGCGTCGCATGCGCCCGCCAACTGTTGCAAGTCATATCTCCGCTCCGGATGGCCCAATCTGGACGGGTTTTTTTTTCTCCTGAAGCAGAGGACATGTAGAAAAGAGTGAAATGTATAAGCCCGTGGAACTCGCGCTAGTTATATATATATACAGAAGATCGTAAGCTTTTTTTGCTTTCTGCTACGATAACTCATTTTTATTTGTTGCTAGAGGGGTGAAATTTGCAACGGGGGTTTTTGTGGTGGTGAGATGAGCTGATTAGTTTTTGGTGAGGATCCGGTGTGAGTAAACCGGAAAAAAACCGGCGCAAAGTGGTTTTCATAGTTAAGCATTTTTGCTTAAAACTTTTTTGTATTTGTGCGAATTTGATTTTCTTTTTTTTGTTTGATAGTAGTGGTTGGGGTGCATCGAAATGACGATGTGTGGATTTGTAAAAATTTTTCCGGATATAAAAAATTTTCTGGAATATGCTGGTGAAGTATGGAAAGTAATCCGGAATTGTTAATTTTAATGTGATATGGTTGCTGTTTGATGGAAATTTTTTTAGGACCTGTGTGTCATGTGGGGTTCTAGGTGATGTTGAAGAAAATGTGAGGATATTTATTGATCCGGAAGTGTTATCCGTTGTCAATCCGGAAAATATATTTTTGCCTATATCTCGCTTCTCGTTGTTCGAATTCAATGAATTTTTTTTTATTATTCATGGTTCTTGGCTCTGTGTGTGATTCCATGAAAAAAATCCAGATTCGATGAAAAAAATTGGCAAATTGCCAACTTCATTTTCACATCTCTTTTCCTGTTCGTGCTACGCTTTTGCGATCAACTAATGATTTTCTTCTTATTGCATGCTGATTACAATGAATATAAGTTTGGTTTTTTGAAAATCCTTGGATTTCTGGATATTTTGGAATTTTTTTTTGAAATGGGTATAACTTTTTCAAGAAAATCGTAGACGCGGCGCGCACTCTGCGGCTTTTGACACCCCAGGTTATAAGCTTTCGAATGGTATATACCATGCTGGGGTGGGTTTTCTAGAAAACTGGTATATATATAACAGAAGATCGTAAGCATTTTTTTGCTTTCTGCTACGATAACTCATTTTTGTTTGTTGCTAGAGGGGTGAAATTTGTAGGGGGGGTTTTTTTGTGGTGGTGAGATGAGCTGATTAGTTTTTGGTGAGGATCCGGTGTGAGTAAAACCGGAAAAAAACCGGTCGAAAGTGGTTTTCATAGTTAAGCATTTTTGCTTATAACTTTTTTTGTATTTGTGCGAATTTGATTTTCTTTTTTTGTTTGATAGTAGTAGTGGGGATGCATCGAAATGATGCGATGTGGATTTGTAAAAATTTTTCTGGATGTAAAAAATTTTTCCGGAATATGCTGGTAAAGTATGGAAAGTAACCCGGAATTGTTAATTTTCTGTGTGATTTGTTTAGTGTTTGATGGAAATTTTTTTAGACCTATGTGTTATGTAGGTATCTAGGTTGTTTTTGAAAGAAAGTTTGAGAATATTTGTTGATCCGGAAGAGTTATGGATTTGTCAATGCGGAAAATCCTATTTTTGCCTATATCTCGCTTCTCGTTGTTCGAATTTCGATGGAATTTTTTTTATTATTCATGGTTCTTGGCTGTGTGGTTATTCCATGAAAAAATTGCAGATTCGATGAAAAAATTTTGGCAAATTGCCAACTTCATTTTCAGATCTCTTTTCCTGTTCGTGCTAAACGCTTTTGCGATCAACTAATGATTTTCTTCTTATTACATGCTGATTACAATGATATAAGTTTGGTTTTTTAAAAATCCAACGGATTTCTGGATATTCTGGAATTTTTCTTGAAATGGGTATAACTTTTTTTCAAGAAATTCGCAGACGCGCGCACTCTGCGGCTTTTGACACCCCAGGTTATAAGCTTTCGAATGGTATATACCGTGCTGGGTGGGGGTTTCTAGAAAACTGGGAAATTGCATTGTCGGAGAAATAGTACGTGAAAGCGAGAGAAGCAGACAAATTTGATTGGGGGGGTGTAACTTGTTCCGTTTCTTCGGAATTTCCACGGGTTTTTTCCATTTGGTGTGAATTTTTTTCTCTATTTCGGTTCTAAAGGGATTTGAGTGAAAAATTAATTGCGGGGCTAAAAATCGTGATTTTAGGAAATTGTGATTAATTGCTGTCGTAGCTGCACCTGCAGATTCCCCTCTCACCCAGCAATGTCACTCGCAATCAACAGGCAGCCACCAAGCGACTGAATAGCCGAGTGGTTAGTGCGGTAGGGTGTGGCGTGAGGAGACCGGAGTTGATGCCGGTCGTCGATTCGTTATGGCAATTTTTTCCGTTTTTTCCAGGATTTTCACCTTCTCAGCTATTTTAGGCGTTAGGAGTAATTATTTGCAAGAAAAGGGAGTATGCCGATGAAATGATTGAGTCATAGGAGAAGTTTTTGAGGATTAAAATTAATTTATGTAAAAATAAGTATTTCGAATTTTTTTTTCTCCACTATAGAAGACCCAGCGAGATACGGTTCGCTTTTTCTGAAACAGCATTAAAAGCTCTATCGAATGGTATATAGTTTGTTGTCTTTCGGGAGAAAATTGGAAACCGATTCCAACGGCCAGAAATCTGAATTTTCGATTTTTTGCGATTTTTGGGGTTTTGGTTCTCGGCCGGTATTTCTTTTGGGTGTAAACGGTCTTTTGATTTGTGATTACCTCGACGAGATCTCTCGATCGGTGTATGATTGTGGCCCTGGGGGAATAGGGGGGGAGAAAAAATTCGCAAAATTGCAATTTTTGCAACCAAAGGGGGTAGTACGTGGGATACGAAAAATATTTTTTCTCTTCCAATTTCGATAATTTTTATTCCAAACGATAGAGCTCGACGTGCTGACCAACGAATAAGTGTGTTTGTGGTGATTTCTTTGTGATTATCAGGAAATATTAATGGTGTGCATGAAATAGTTCATATGGGAGGGGGAAGTGGGTATAATTTTTTCTTCTGCGTGGTTGTTTTATTTTTCCTTCTTTTAACCAACTTTTCTTTTACTATAGTTGAATTTGTGATTGATTTCTATGCGATTTCTTTCGTATAAAAAAATTATTTTATGTATTTT
>JACCHR010000086.1:0-5000 GCA_013433145.1 Ascaris suum
ACCGCGATAAAACAGGATGCGCAGACGACGATAAAGAGCGGAGTGGTGATAGCAGAGGTTATGCAGAGACGCACAAGGAGCACATGTTTTGGGGGGCAGCTGTGCACCACACTCGCTCAGTGGGCAGCGCAACGCGAAAGCGCACCTTCTGCGGCCGCAATCAACACTTACCGTGCGATCGTTTAGTGCGCAATGGTTGCCGGTCGGTCGCGTTCTGAGCGAGGGGTATGCGGTCGAGCCCAACAGGCTGTCTTGTATTGCTGGATAGTGCAGCCCCGTCGACGAATGGCCACCGCCGTTCCGCAGCTGCAGCCCAGCGACCACCCGCTGGCTCTTACTACCTTCGCAAGACAGCGTTTGACATGATGCACCGTGAGTGCGATGACTAGTTGCGAGGTGTAGTGCGTGCAGCTTTGCACCGTGCGCGGCACTACTCTGTGCAATTGCGCGCATCTTCTGCATGCGAGCTTGCCATCGCAGCATTACTAGCCCGAATGCTGAAGGCGACTGGCATGAGAAGCGCCTGGTCAGTGTTCGAGTCGCCACTCGAGGGCTTTTTTCTCGAGCCGTGTCCTTGCAAGTTGCTCATCAGTGCGGCCAAATATCTCTTATCGCACGCTGCTATAGTTTTATTACTTGCATGCGATAAACGTAAATACTGCGTTTTTTTGCTTGTGTGCGTCTTGCTGTAATGTTGATGGTCGGTGATTAAGGATACTTTGCAGGCGTATCATCTCTCCCGCCGAAGTATTAGAACACGAGATATACCTCTTCAAAACGCCAATCGCAATGGAGAAGGTCATTGATTATGTTACTTTGGCAAAAAGTTGTACATAAAGCCGAGATAGTCGGCAACATTGAGTTTGCGAGGAGACGGGAACCAAAAAGGTGCTGGAGGTGGGGGATTCGCCACAGCGATCTCCCTCCTTTTTTTGAGAATCCACGGTGTGTTTTTTTTTAATCCACAGTGTTTTTAATGAATGATCATTCAGGAGCAGTTTTCTAGGAAGTTTGTAGCGTTGAAGCAACACGATAATTTTGCTGCCAACGAGTACGCCTCTCATTAGTGGCTATCGGTTTCGATCCTGGGCTTAGATTTAAGGCTTGGCAATGTGGCGCGTTGAAGCGACGCTAACCCTTTCGACGTCGATTAATATTTCGGAATTTTTGCATTCTCATGTCAAGTGAACGCTTTCTAGCGGCGCACTTGTCGAGCCCGCAGTTGGGCTGTTGAGCGCTATGGACTCCGAAATTGAGAATCTCATGAACTCTTAATCTGGTGCGTGAACCCGCTAATCTCTGGTGAAATTTCACTACATGGCTGTGACGTCATATTTCTAAGGTGTTACGTGAAGTGCTTTTCGAGGTGCAAAAATATTTGACACCGTCGCAATAAGATCATCGATGAACCAAGAACTGTCGCAGTAAGATCAAGAAAACATGGGCGATGAAGGTAGCATGGTGAATTCGCCTCAGAGGCTATGATGTTGTGGCGGATAGCGCGATGATAAGAAATAGTCAAGTTGCTTGAGGCGCATCAAAACATGCTTGAAATATATGCAAACGTTATCATTATTTTCAGCAAGCACTGTTTAATAGGAGAGAAGATGAAATGATGTCGCACTGCGTCGATTTCTCCTTCCGTCTCTCTCAATGTTCTATTAATTGCACTAAATTGTATCGCTAACTGGCTCTGTGACCTTGTTCCTATTAGCGTGTGAAATTTGATGGTCAAGTTTACCGAGTTATTTGATCCTGATTACTGCCTTTTGAAGTGTGTGTGTGTGTGTTATTAAGGGTGCACAATTGAAGTACTGTTGATAAAAAGACTGCTTTGGTGGGTCACTGCACTTAACCAGAAGTGGTGTGTTGATGAGCATATTATCTATGAATATTCCTATTGAAGGTAGATGAAGTAGGCCGGATCAGATCTGAAAAGTTTGTGTCTTTGAGTTGCGTGTCATTTGCTCTTCATGCTAGCCTTTTGCTTCATTGTGTTTGCTGTTTACAATCCATGTAAAGGCACCAGCTAATTGAATTGTACTCGAGGCGTGACGCAGTGTTCTGGATATCTTTTTCATCGAATGCAAAGTCAAGAAACAAATCCCCGGTTCCTGAAAGCTTTCCCGACATACATACTGCAGAAAAGAACCTTTCTCTGTTTATGTGGAAGTGAGAGGAGTTTGGAATGATATTAAGTATTATATGTGGGCATTCTTCCCACCTGCCCATAGCTACTGCATTCTTCCATACTATACTGTAGGAGGCGAGCAACGTTTCGAGATTTGAGGGAATGAACTTCATTCAAGCGGTAAAAAAGGACTGCAGAAGGAATTGAAAATCTTAGCAGTCTTGAGGGAAACTGAACAAATAAACCCAGTTTTTCGACGCCTTGCCATTTATTGGGCAGCAGGTTTAAGTCAGTCTTTTGGTTATTAATTTTTCCACACGAAGGGAGAGGGGAAAATTTGTGCGGGGGTGGGGGTGGGCCTTGCAGGATAGTGCTGTTGATTTGTTGCATTTAGACATGCGCTTGCCACTGTCGTGTCTGTGCCATGCGCGGTTGCATGATTTCACTCACTTTCTAAGCAGCTCTCCGTTTTCTGTGTTACACTCTACAATTCTTATGGTTGTTCTCTCGCTTTCTAATCATATTTCTTTTTCCGATCTTTGTCCACTTTTGCTTGCATCTTGCTTATGCTATTTTCCCCATTCCTTATCTCATTTTCCGACCAAACAGTAGGGTACTGCTGTTGGCCGTTCAACATGGGAAGCGATCCGGTGAGTGTGATCATTTGGAGCGATGAATAGGTTCTGGGGAAAAGAGCAGTTGAAAAACAAGGAAGTATTGTAGGAGATGTCGCCTCTACTGATGCATACAGATACATCTGCTGTGCCAATGGAGCCACTGGACGATATGGATGAAACGGCTTCCGAATCGCTAGATGGACTCGATCACACGCCTGGCAAGGTATCATTCATTTATTGCCCTCTGTTTCTTTTCGCTCAGAAACATCATCACATATCACGTCCAAGTCAGTCTTGTGGACGTCCACTCACGGTTTCGCTAAATTGCCGTTCACGTGGCTGAAATCAATAAATGGTGGGATGAAAGGGCATCTAGCGCCCATAAATAACTCGATACAGGATCCGGTTTCGCTGAAGCTTATCAGCCTGTCTTATTTGCATTTGATCATAGTGGAAGTAGATATGAAGGTCGATTTTTCGACTACGAAATAAAACTTTCAATAATACTCGTGCAGTCATTGAAGGAGATTAATCGTATCGTTTGATAAAGTATACTTTATAGACATTATATATGGATCAATCACAGGAGTTGGTTGCATGGTTAGCTGCCCAACCAAAATTGAATGCGCGATCGAAGAGTGGTTATATATTGTTCTCGGCTGAGATCCGTAAGCGTATAATGCAGGAAAATCCAGAGGCTGGTTTTGGTGAAGTGAGCAAAATCGTTGGCATTGAGGTTCGTTCGCTCTTATTTTATTTCTACTCATTTGATGGCGAGACAGTGGGAGCAGGCACTGCTTGAGCTTTTGATCTGTCTCTGCAAATCCTTCTTTTCATTTTCTTTATTTCTCGTTTGGATGGCACTGTACTTCACTGCATTATGGGTGAATGAAGTTGGTAGGGTTGTTCTTATGTTGTGAAGGAATGACATTGGGAGTACAATACGAAGGTGCTTTCATCTAAGGATATTTAATCCTTAGCGATACTCTCACAGCAGAAATGCAATGTGAACGAGCTGATAGAGGTGGATAGCGGGATTTATTTTAGTGGAAGAAACTAACGGAAGAGCAAAAGAAACAGTATGAAGTTCGTGCAGAATATATTGCTAGCGAAAGGGCGAAGCAGGAGGCTCGAGAACCAACTCACTCCCGACTTCAGGTTCATTTTTTGTTTTGTTCACTTGCTGTGCGCATCTATGTCCATCTCAGTTTCCGTTGCAGAAGTTTGTACTTTTTCGGAACTTGCATATGAGCATTACTTTCTGCTAGTTTTGCGGAGGAATGTATGACAGCGGAAGATTATTGATGTGTTTTTGGTTTTGTGCAAACGGGCGGAATGCATAAATGTGATTGGTAGTCGTTGTTTGCTCTTTTGAATATGGGTGTCCACAAGAATCTCGAGATCTGTTACTTCGAAACAGTCTAACATATAATTTAGCTTCTGCAATCATTTAGCCTTCTGCGTAATTGCGCTAAGAACTTCGTTTTAGCAAGTGTAGTATACTTTATTTGCATGTGATCAAATCGCCTTTCGAAAGTTATTTCACTTCTCGCCTCCCGCAGTGACACCTGTAAAGGAGTACAGGTGAACCTGTTAATTGTGTAGGTGAGAAGTTATGTTGTTTGTTACATTGTCTTGACCGAAGGTGAATAAAGCATTCTGCTTTGATTTACTTTATTTATTTTAATCAACAAAGCATTCATTACGAATAGATTTCTCGTCATATCACTACCACTTCCTGAAGCGTTTGTTGCCGTTAAAAGATGAAGAAAGAGAAGAGAGGGGATATGAGAGATAAATCTTGCCGTTCTTTTTTGTATGGAACAATGGCTAGTTCTGATCCGTCTCATGAAGGAGTTTAATCAAAAGGATTTCAGCCAGGTCAGATCCGTGTCTTCATGTGCAAGTGGCAATCATGCGACTTCCAGTTTGATAACACAGATGGTTTATACGACCATATTAAAACGTCGCATACCTCAAAAATCGGTAATTATTGCAACGCTTGTTACACTTTTTTGTTCCTTTCGTATTGTTAGCAGTTCAGTGTTTGTTTATTTCCGTTTAAAAAATTAGAAAACGCTTAATTTAGTATAAAAATGCTTACTTCATCAACCGAAGGTAAGGAAGAGGGAAAGAAATGAGAGGTAGGAAGGGATGATCACAAGTGGAAGTTCGACTTTGGGCTGAGATTGCGACGGGGCTTCAAGAGAGTGTTGCGAGAGAACAGGCAAGACAAAGGTTGAGTAGTTTTA
>JACCHR010000086.1:7500-20000 GCA_013433145.1 Ascaris suum
GGGGGGGGGGGGGGGGGGGGGGGGGGGGGGGGGGGGGGGGGGGGGGGGGGGGGGGGGGGGGGGGGGGGGGGGGGGGGGGGGGGGGGGGGGGGGGGGGGGGGGGGGGGGGGGGGGGGGGGGGGGGGGGGGGGGGGGGGGGGGGGGGGGGGGGGGGGGGGGGGGGGGGGGGGGGGGGGGGGGGGGGGGGGGGGGGGGGGGGGGGGGGGGGGGGGGGGGGGGGGGGGGGGGGGGGGGGGGGGGGGGGGGGGGGGGGGGGGGGGGGGGGGGGGGGGGGGGGGGGGGGGGGGGGGGGGGGGGGGGGGGGGGGGGGGGGGGGGGGGGGGGGGGGGGGGGGGGGGGGGGGGGGGGGGGGGGGGGGGGGGGGGGGGGGGGGGGGGGGGGGGGGGGGGGGGGGGGGGGGGGGGGGGGGGGGGGGGGGGGGGGGGGGGGGGGGGGGGGGGGGGGGGGGGGGGGGGGGGGGGGGGGGGGGGGGGGGGGGGGGGGGGGGGGGGGGGGGGGGGGGGGGGGGGGGGGGGGGGGGGGGGGGGGGGGGGGGGGGGGGGGGGGGGGGGGGGGGGGGGGGGGGGGGGGGGGGGGGGGGGGGGGGGGGGGGGGGGGGGGGGGGGGGGGGGGGGGGGGGGGGGGGGGGGGGGGGGGGGGGGGGGGGGGGGGGGGGGGGGGGGGGGGGGGGGGGGGGGGGGGGGGGGGGGGGGGGGGGGGGGGGGGGGGGGGGGGGGGGGGGGGGGGGGGGGGGGGGGGGGGGGGGGGGGGGGGGGGGGGGGGGGGGGGGGGGGGGGGGGGGGGGGGGGGGGGGGGGGGGGGGGGGGGGGGGGGGGGGGGGGGGGGGGGGGGGGGGGGGGGGGGGGGGGGGGGGGGGGGGGGGGGGGGGGGGGGGGGGGGGGGGGGGGGGGGGGGGGGGGGGGGGGGGGGGGGGGGGGGGGGGGGGGGGGGGGGGGGGGGGGGGGGGGGGGGGGGGGGGGGGGGGGGGGGGGGGGGGGGGGGGGGGGGGGGGGGGGGGGGGGGGGGGGGGGGGGGGGGGGGGGGGGGGGGGGGGGGGGGGGGGGGGGGGGGGGGGGGGGGGGGGGGGGGGGGGGGGGGGGGGGGGGGGGGGGGGGGGGGGGGGGGGGGGGGGGGGGGGGGGGGGGGGGGGGGGGGGGGGGGGGGGGGGGGGGGGGGGGGGGGGGGGGGGGGGGGGGGGGGGGGGGGGGGGGGGGGGGGGGGGGGGGGGGGGGGGGGGGGGGGGGGGGGGGGGGGGGGGGGGGGGGGGGGGGGGGGGGGGGGGGGGGGGGGGGGGGGGGGGGGGGGGGGGGGGGGGGGGGGGGGGGGGGGGGGGGGGGGGGGGGGGGGGGGGGGGGGGGGGGGGGGGGGGGGGGGGGGGGGGGGGGGGGGGGGGGGGGGGGGGGGGGGGGGGGGGGGGGGGGGGGGGGGGGGGGGGGGGGGGGGGGGGGGGGGGGGGGGGGGGGGGGGGGGGGGGGGGGGGGGGGGGGGGGGGGGGGGGGGGGGGGGGGGGGGGGGGGGGGGGGGGGGGGGGGGGGGGGGGGGGGGGGGGGGGGGGGGGGGGGGGGGGGGGGGGGGGGGGGGGGGGGGGGGGGGGGGGGGGGGGGGGGGGGGGGGGGGGGGGGGGGGGGGGGGGGGGGGGGGGGGGGGGGGGGGGGGGGGGGGGGGGGGGGGGGGGGGGGGGGGGGGGGGGGGGGGGGGGGGGGGGGGGGGGGGGGGGGGGGGGGGGGGGGGGGGGGGGGGGGGGGGGGGGGGGGGGGGGGGGGGGGGGGGGGGGGGGGGGGGGGGGGGGGGGGGGGGGGGGGGGGGGGGGGGGGGGGGGGGGGGGGGGGGGGGGGGGGGGGGGGGGGGGGGGGGGGGGGGGGGGGGGGGGGGGGGGGGGGGGGGGGGGGGGGGGGGGGGGGGGGGGGGGGGGGGGGGGGGGGGGGGGGGGGGGGGGGGGGGGGGGGGGGGGGGGGGGGGGGGGGGGGGGGGGGGGGGGGGGGGGGGGGGGGGGGGGGGGGGGGGGGGGGGGGGGGGGGGGGGGGGGGGGGGGGGGGGGGGGGGGGGGGGGGGGGGGGGGGGGGGGGGGGGGGGGGGGGGGGGGGGGGGGGGGGGGGGGGGGGGGGGGGGGGGGGGGGGGGGGGGGGGGGGGGGGGGGGGGGGGGGGGGGGGGGGGGGGGGGGGGGGGGGGGGGGGGGGGGGGGGGGGGGGGGGGGGGGGGGGGGGGGGGGGGGGGGGGGGGGGGGGGGGGGGGGGGGGGGGGGGGGGGGGGGGGGGGGGGGGGGGGGGGGGGGGGGGGGGGGGGGGGGGGGGGGGGGGGGGGGGGGGGGGGGGGGGGGGGGGGGGGGGGGGGGGGGGGGGGGGGGGGGGGGGGGGGGGGGGGGGGGGGTGGGGGGGGGGGGGGGGGGGGGGGGGGGGGGGGGGGGGGGGGGGGGGGGGGGGGGGGGGGGGGGGGGGGGGGGGGGGGGGGGGGGGGGGGGGGGGGGGGGGGGGGGGGGGGGGGGGGGGGGGGGGGGGGGGGGGGGGGGGGGGGGGGGGGGGGGGGGGGGGGGGGGGGGGGGGGGGGGGGGGGGGGGGGGGGGGGGGGGGGGGGGGGGGGGGGGGGGGGGGGGGGGGGGGGGGGGGGGGGGGGG
Organism: Ascaris suum; assembly: GCA_013433145.1. NCBI lineage: Eukaryota > Metazoa > Nematoda > Chromadorea > Rhabditida > Ascarididae > Ascaris > Ascaris suum. Next base: position 10,092 of record JACCHR010000086.1, read on the forward strand.
GGGGGGGGGGGGGGGGGGGGGGGGGGGGGGGGGGGGGGGGGGGGGGGGGGGGGGGGGGGGGGGGGGGGGGGGGGGGGGGGGGGGGGGGGGGGGGGGGGGGGGGGGGGGGGGGGGGGGGGGGGGGGGGGGGGGGGGGGGGGGGGGGGGGGGGGGGGGGGGGGGGGGGGGGGGGGGGGGGGGGGGGGGGGGGGGGGGGGGGGGGGGGGGGGGGGGGGGGGGGGGGGGGGGGGGGGGGGGGGGGGGGGGGGGGGGGGGGGGGGGGGGGGGGGGGGGGGGGGGGGGGGGGGGGGGGGGGGGGGGGGGGGGGGGGGGGGGGGGGGGGGGGGGGGGGGGGGGGGGGGGGGGGGGGGGGGGGGGGGGGGGGGGGGGGGGGGGGGGGGGGGGGGGGGGGGGGGGGGGGGGGGGGGGGGGGGGGGGGGGGGGGGGGGGGGGGGGGGGGGGGGGGGGGGGGGGGGGGGGGGGGGGGGGGGGGGGGGGGGGGGGGGGGGGGGGGGGGGGGGGGGGGGGGGGGGGGGGGGGGGGGGGGGGGGGGGGGGGGGGGGGGGGGGGGGGGGGGGGGGGGGGGGGGGGGGGGGGGGGGGGGGGGGGGGGGGGGGGGGGGGGGGGGGGGGGGGGGGGGGGGGGGGGGGGGGGGGGGGGGGGGGGGGGGGGGGGGGGGGGGGGGGGGGGGGGGGGGGGGGGGGGGGGGGGGGGGGGGGGGGGGGGGGGGGGGGGGGGGGGGGGGGGGGGGGGGGGGGGGGGGGGGGGGGGGGGGGGGGGGGGGGGGGGGGGGGGGGGGGGGGGGGGGGGGGGGGGGGGGGGGGGGGGGGGGGGGGGGGGGGGGGGGGGGGGGGGGGGGGGGGGGGGGGGGGGGGGGGGGGGGGGGGGGGGGGGGGGGGGGGGGGGGGGGGGGGGGGGGGGGGGGGGGGGGGGGGGGGGGGGGGGGGGGGGGGGGGGGGGGGGGGGGGGGGGGGGGGGGGGGGGGGGGGGGGGGGGGGGGGGGGGGGGGGGGGGGGGGGGGGGGGGGGGGGGGGGGGGGGGGGGGGGGGGGGGGGGGGGGGGGGGGGGGGGGGGGGGGGGGGGGGGGGGGGGGGGGGGGGGGGGGGGGGGGGGGGGGGGGGGGGGGGGGGGGGGGGGGGGGGGGGGGGGGGGGGGGGGGGGGGGGGGGGGGGGGGGGGGGGGGGGGGGGGGGGGGGGGGGGGGGGGGGGGGGGGGGGGGGGGGGGGGGGGGGGGGGGGGGGGGGGGGGGGGGGGGGGGGGGGGGGGGGGGGGGGGGGGGGGGGGGGGGGGGGGGGGGGGGGGGGGGGGGGGGGGGGGGGGGGGGGGGGGGGGGGGGGGGGGGGGGGGGGGGGGGGGGGGGGGGGGGGGGGGGGGGGGGGGGGGGGGGGGGGGGGGGGGGGGGGGGGGGGGGGGGGGGGGGGGGGGGGGGGGGGGGGGGGGGGGGGGGGGGGGGGGGGGGGGGGGGGGGGGGGGGGGGGGGGGGGGGGGGGGGGGGGGGGGGGGGGGGGGGGGGGGGGGGGGGGGGGGGGGGGGGGGGGGGGGGGGGGGGGGGGGGGGGGGGGGGGGGGGGGGGGGGGGGGGGGGGGGGGGGGGGGGGGGGGGGGGGGGGGGGGGGGGGGGGGGGGGGGGGGGGGGGGGGGGGGGGGGGGGGGGGGGGGGGGGGGGGGGGGGGGGGGGGGGGGGGGGGGGGGGGGGGGGGGGGGGGGGGGGGGGGGGGGGGGGGGGGGGGGGGGGGGGGGGGGGGGGGGGGGGGGGGGGGGGGGGGGGGGGGGGGGGGGGGGGGGGGGGGGGGGGGGGGGGGGGGGGGGGGGGGGGGGGGGGGGGGGGGGGGGGGGGGGGGGGGGGGGGGGGGGGGGGGGGGGGGGGGGGGGGGGGGGGGGGGGGGGGGGGGGGGGGGGGGGGGGGGGGGGGGGGGGGGGGGGGGGGGGGGGGGGGGGGGGGGGGGGGGGGGGGGGGGGGGGGGGGGGGGGGGGGGGGGGGGGGGGGGGGGGGGGGGGGGGGGGGGGGGGGGGGGGGGGGGGGGGGGGGGGGGGGGGGGGGGGGGGGGGGGGGGGGGGGGGGGGGGGGGGGGGGGGGGGGGGGGGGGGGGGGGGGGGGGGGGGGGGGGGGGGGGGGGGGGGGGGGGGGGGGGGGGGGGGGGGGGGGGGGGGGGGGGGGGGGGGGGGGGGGGGGGGGGGGGGGGGGGGGGGGGGGGGGGGGGGGGGGGGGGGGGGGGGGGGGGGGGGGGGGGGGGGGGGGGGGGGGGGGGGGGGGGGGGGGGGGGGGGGGGGGGGGGGGGGGGGGGGGGGGGGGGGGGGGGGGGGGGGGGGGGGGGGGGGGGGGGGGGGGGGGGGGGGGGGGGGGGGGGGGGGGGGGGGGGGGGGGGGGGGGGGGGGGGGGGGGGGGGGGGGGGGGGGGGGGGGGGGGGGGGGGGGGGGGGGGGGGGGGGGGGGGGGGGGGGGGGGGGGGGGGGGGGGGGGGGGGGGGGGGGGGGGGGGGGGGGGGGGGGGGGGGGGGGGGGGGGGGGGGGGGGGGGGGGGGGGGGGGGGGGGGGGGGGGGGGGGGGGGGGGGGGGGGGGGGGGGGGGGGGGGGGGGGGGGGGGGGGGGGGGGGGGGGGGGGGGGGGGGGGGGGGGGGGGGGGGGGGGGGGGGGGGGGGGGGGGGGGGGGGGGGGGGGGGGGGGGGGGGGGGGGGGGGGGGGGGGGGGGGGGGGGGGGGGGGGGGGGGGGGGGGGGGGGGGGGGGGGGGGGGGGGGGGGGGGGGGGGGGGGGGGGGGGGGGGGGGGGGGGGGGGGGGGGGGGGGGGGGGGGGGGGGGGGGGGGGGGGGGGGGGGGGGGGGGGGGGGGGGGGGGGGGGGGGGGGGGGGGGGGGGGGGGGGGGGGGGGGGGGGGGGGGGGGGGGGGGGGGGGGGGGGGGGGGGGGGGGGGGGGGGGGGGGGGGGGGGGGGGGGGGGGGGGGGGGGGGGGGGGGGGGGGGGGGGGGGGGGGGGGGGGGGGGGGGGGGGGGGGGGGGGGGGGGGGGGGGGGGGGGGGGGGGGGGGGGGGGGGGGGGGGGGGGGGGGGGGGGGGGGGGGGGGGGGGGGGGGGGGGGGGGGGGGGGGGGGGGGGGGGGGGGGGGGGGGGGGGGGGGGGGGGGGGGGGGGGGGGGGGGGGGGGGGGGGGGGGGGGGGGGGGGGGGGGGGGGGGGGGGGGGGGGGGGGGGGGGGGGGGGGGGGGGGGGGGGGGGGGGGGGGGGGGGGGGGGGGGGGGGGGGGGGGGGGGGGGGGGGGGGGGGGGGGGGGGGGGGGGGGGGGGGGGGGGGGGGGGGGGGGGGGGGGGGGGGGGGGGGGGGGGGGGGGGGGGGGGGGGGGGGGGGGGGGGGGGGGGGGGGGGGGGGGGGGGGGGGGGGGGGGGGGGGGGGGGGGGGGGGGGGGGGGGGGGGGGGGGGGGGGGGGGGGGGGGGGGGGGGGGGGGGGGGGGGGGGGGGGGGGGGGGGGGGGGGGGGGGGGGGGGGGGGGGGGGGGGGGGGGGGGGGGGGGGGGGGGGGGGGGGGGGGGGGGGGGGGGGGGGGGGGGGGGGGGGGGGGGGGGGGGGGGGGGGGGGGGGGGGGGGGGGGGGGGGGGGGGGGGGGGGGGGGGGGGGGGGGGGGGGGGGGGGGGGGGGGGGGGGGGGGGGGGGGGGGGGGGGGGGGGGGGGGGGGGGGGGGGGGGGGGGGGGGGGGGGGGGGGGGGGGGGGGGGGGGGGGGGGGGGGGGGGGGGGGGGGGGGGGGGGGGGGGGGGGGGGGGGGGGGGGGGGGGGGGGGGGGGGGGGGGGGGGGGGGGGGGGGGGGGGGGGGGGGGGGGGGGGGGGGGGGGGGGGGGGGGGGGGGGGGGGGGGGGGGGGGGGGGGGGGGGGGGGGGGGGGGGGGGGGGGGGGGGGGGGGGGGGGGGGGGGGGGGGGGGGGGGGGGGGGGGGGGGGGGGGGGGGGGGGGGGGGGGGGGGGGGGGGGGGGGGGGGGGGGGGGGGGGGGGGGGGGGGGGGGGGGGGGGGGGGGGGGGGGGGGGGGGGGGGGGGGGGGGGGGGGGGGGGGGGGGGGGGGGGGGGGGGGGGGGGGGGGGGGGGGGGGGGGGGGGGGGGGGGGGGGGGGGGGGGGGGGGGGGGGGGGGGGGGGGGGGGGGGGGGGGGGGGGGGGGGGGGGGGGGGGGGGGGGGGGGGGGGGGGGGGGGGGGGGGGGGGGGGGGGGGGGGGGGGGGGGGGGGGGGGGGGGGGGGGGGGGGGGGGGGGGGGGGGGGGGGGGGGGGGGGGGGGGGGGGGGGGGGGGGGGGGGGGGGGGGGGGGGGGGGGGGGGGGGGGGGGGGGGGGGGGGGGGGGGGGGGGGGGGGGGGGGGGGGGGGGGGGGGGGGGGGGGGTGGGGGGGGGGGGGGGGGGGGGGGGGGGGGGGGGGGGGGGGGGGGGGGGGGGGGGGGGGGGGGGGGGGGGGGGGGGGGGGGGGGGGGGGGGGGGGGGGGGGGGGGGGTGGGGGGGGGGGGGGGGGGGGGGGGGGGGGGGGGGGGGGGGGGGGGGGGGGGGGGGGGGGGGGGGGGGGGGGGGGGGGGGGGGGGGGGGGGGGGGGGGGGGGGGGGGGGGGGGGGGGGGGGGGGGGGGGGGGGGGGGGGGGGGTGGGGGGGGGGGGGGGGGGGGGGGGGGGGGGGGGGGGGGGGGGGGGGGGGGGGGGGGGGGGGGGGGGGGGGGGGGGGGGGGGGGGGGGGGGGGGGGGGTGGGGGGGGGGGGGGGGGGGGGGGGGGGGGGGGGGGGTGGGGGGGGGGGGGGGGGGGGGGGGGGGGGGGGGGGGGGGGGGGGGGGGGGGGGGGGGGGGGGGGGGGGGGGGGGGGGGGGGGGGGGGGGGGGGGGGGGGGGGGGGGGGGGGGGGGGGGGGGGGGGGGGGGGGGGGGGGGGGGGGGGGGGGGGGGGGGGTGGGGGGGGGGGGGGGGGGGGGGGGGGGGGGGGGGTGGGGGGGGGGGGGGGGGGGGGGGGGGGGGGGGGGGGGGGGGGGGGGGGGGGGGGGGGGGGGGGGGGGGGGGGGGGGGGGGGGGGGGGGGGGGGGGGGGGGGGGGGGGGGTGGGGGGGGGGGGGGGGGGGGGGGGGGGGGGGGGGGGGGGTGGGGGGGGGGGGGGGGGGGGGGGGGGGGGGGGGGGGGGGGGGGGGGGGGGGGGGGGGGGGGGGGGGGGGGGGGGGGTGGGGGGGGGGGGGGGGGGGGGGGGGGGGGGGGGGGGGGGGTGGGGGGGGGGGGGGGGGGGGGGGGGGGTGGGGGGGGGGGGGGGGGGGGGTGGGGGGGGGGGGGGGGGGGGGGGGGGGGGGGGGGGGGGGGGGGGGGGGGGGGGGGGGGGGGGGGGGGGGGGGGGGGGGGGGTGGGGGGGGGGGGGGGGGGGGGGGGGGGGGGGGGGGGGGGGGGGGGGGGGGGGGGGTGGGGGGGGGGGGGGGGGGGGGGGGGGGGGGGGGGGGGGGGGGGGGGGGGGGGGGGTGGGGGGGGGGGGGGGGGGGGTGGGGGGGGGGGGGGGGGGGGGGGGGGGGGGGGGGGGGGGGGGGGGGGGGGGGGGGGGGGGGGGGGGGGGGGGGGGGGGGGGGGGGGGGGGGGGGGGGGGGGGGGGGGGGGGGGGGGGGGGGGGGGGGGGGGGGGGGGGGGGGGTGGGGGGGGGGGGGGGGGGGGGGGGGGGGGGGGGGTGGGGGGGGGGGGGGGGGGGGGGGGGGGGGGGGGGGGGGGGGGGGGGGGGGGGGGGGGGGGGGGGGGGGGGGGGTGGGGGGGGGGGGGGGGGGGGGGGGGGGGGGGGGGGGGGGGGGGGGGGGGGGGGGGGGGTGGGGGGGGGGGGGGGGGGGGGGGGGGGGGGGGTGGGGGGGGGGGGGTGGGGGGGGGGGGGGGGGGGGGGGGGGGGGGGGGGGGGGGGGGGGGGGGGGGGGGGGGGGGGGGGGGGGGGGGGGGGGGGGGGGGGGGGGGGGGGGGGGGGGGGGGGGGGGGGGGGGGGGGGGGGGGGGGGGGGGGGGGGGGGGGGTGGGGGGGGGGGGGGGGGGGGGGGGGGGGGGGGGGGGGGGGGGGGGGTGGGGGGGGGGGGGGGGGGGGGGGGGGGGGGGGGGGGGGTGGGGGGGGGGGGGGGGGGGGGGGGGGGGGGTGGGGGGGGGGGGTGGGGGGGGGGGGGGGGGGGGGGGGGGGGGGGGGGGGGGGGGGGGGGGGGGGGGGGGGGGGGGGGGGGGGGGGGGGGGGGGGGGGGGGGGGGGGGGGGGGGGGGGGGGGGGTGGGGGGGGGGGGGGGGGGGGGGGGTGGGGGGGGGGGGGGGGGGGGGGGGTGGGGGGGGGGGGGGGGGGGGGGGGGGGGGGGGGGGGGGGGGGGGGGGGGGGGGGGGGTGGGGGGGGGGGGGGGGGGGGGGGGGGGGGGGGGGGTGGGGGGGGGGGGGGGGGGGGGGGGGGGGGGGGGGGGGGGGGGGGGGGGGGTGGGGGGGGGGGGGGGGGGGTGGGGGGGGGGGGGGGGGGGGGGGGGGGGGTGGGGGGGGGGGGGGGGGGGGGGGGGGGGGGGGGGGGGGGGGGGGGGGGGGGGGGGGGGGGGGGGGGGTGGGGGGGGGGGGGGGGGGGGGGGGGGGGGGGGGGGGGGGGGGGGGGGGGGGGGGGGGGGGGGGGGGGGGGGGGGGGGGGGGGGGGGGGGGGGGGGGGGGGGGGGGGGGGGGGGGGGGGGGGGGGGGGGGGGGGGGGGGGGGGGGGGGGGGGGGGGGGGGGGGGGGGGGGGGGGGGGGGGGGGGGGGGGGGGGGGGGGGGGGGGGGGGGGGGGGGGGGGGGGGGGGGGGGGGGGGGGGGGGGGGGGGGGGGGGGGGGGGGGGGGGGGGGGGGGGGGGGGGGGGGGGGGGGGGGGGGGGGGGGGGGGGGGGGGGGGGGGGGGGGGGGGGGGGGGGGGGGGGGGGGGGGGGGGGGGGGGGGGGGGGGGGGGGGGGGGGGGGGGGGGGGGGGGGGGGGGGGGGGGGGGGGGGGGGGGGGGGGGGGGGGGGGGGGGGGGGGGGGGGGGGGGGGGGGGGGGGGGGGGGGGGGGGGGGGGGGGGGGGGGGGGGGGGGGGGGGGGGGGGGGGGGGGGGGGGGGGGGGGGGGGGGGGGGGGGGGGGGGGGGGGGGGGGGGGGGGGGGGGGGGGGGGGGGGGGGGGGGGGGGGGGGGGGGGGGGGGGGGGGGGGGGGGGGGGGGGGGGGGGGGGGGGGGGGGGGGGGGGGGGGGGGGGGGGGGGGGGGGGGGGGGGGGGGGGGGGGGGGGGGGGGGGGGGGGGGGGGGGGGGGGGGGGGGGGGGGGGGGGGGGGGGGGGTGGGGGGGGGGGGGGGGGGGGGGGGGGGGGGGGGGGGGGGGGGGGGGGGGGGGGGGGGGGGGGGGGGGGGGGGGGGGGGGGGGGGGGGGGGGGGGGGGGGGGGGGGGGGGGGGGGGGGGGGGGGGGGGGGGGGGGGGGGGGGGGGGGGGGGGGGGGGGGGGGGGGGGGGGGGGGGGGGGGGGGGGGGGGGGGGGGGGGGGGGGGGGGGGGGGGGGGGGGGGGGGGGGGGGGGGGGGGGGGGGGGGGGGGGGGGGGGGGGGGGGGGGGGGGGGGGGGGGGGGGGGGGGGGGGGGGGGGGGGGGGGGGGGGGGGGGGGGGGGGGGGGGGGGGGGGGGGGGGGGGGGGGGGGGGGGGGGGGGGGGGGGGGGGGGGGGGGGGGGGGGGGGGGGGGGGGGGGGGGGGGGGGGGGGGGGGGGGGGGGGGGGGGGGGGGGGGGGGGGGGGGGGGGGGGGGGGGGGGGGGGGGGGGGGGGGGGGGGGGGGGGGGGGGGGGGGGGGGGGGGGGGGGGGGGGGGGGGGGGGGGGGGGGGGGGGGGGGGGGGGGGGGGGGGGGGGGGGGGGGGGGGGGGGGGGGGGGGGGGGGGGGGGGGGGGGGGGGGGGGGGGGGGGGGGGGGGGGGGGGGGGGGGGGGGGGGGGGGGGGGGGGGGGGGGGGGGGGGGGGGGGGGGGGGGGGGGGGGGGGGGGGGGGGGGGGGGGGGGGGGGGGGGGGGGGGGGGGGGGGGGGGGGGGGGGGGGGGGGGGGGGGGGGGGGGGGGGGGGGGGGGGGGGGGGGGGGGGGGGGGGGGGGGGGGGGGGGGGGGGGGGGGGGGGGGGGGGGGGGGGGGGGGGGGGGGGGGGGGGGGGGGGGGGGGGGGGGGGGGGGGGGGGGGGGGGGGGGGGGGGGGGGGGGGGGGGGGGGGGGGGGGGGGGGGGGGGGGGGGGGGGGGGGGGGGGGGGGGGGGGGGGGGGGGGGGGGGGGGGGGGGGGGGGGGGGGGGGGGGGGGGGGGGGGGGGGGGGGGGGGGGGGGGGGGGGGGGGGGGGGGGGGGGGGGGGGGGGGGGGGGGGGGGGGGGGGGGGGGGGGGGGGGGGGGGGGGGGGGGGGGGGGGGGGGGGGGGGGGGGGGGGGGGGGGGGGGGGGGGGGGGGGGGGGGGGGGGGGGGGGGGGGGGGGGGGGGGGGGGGTGGGGGGGGGGGGGGGGGGGGGGGGGGGGGGGGGGGGGGGGGGGGGGGGGGGGGTGGGGGGGGGGGGGGGGGGGGGGGGGGGGGGGGGGGGGGGGGGGGGGGGGGGGGGGGGGGGGGGGGGGGGGGGGGGGGGGGGGGGGGGGGGGGGGGGGGGGGGGGGGGGGGGGGGGGGGGGGGGGGGGGGGGGGGGGGGGGGGGGGGGGGGGGGGGGGGGGGGGGGGGGGGGGGGGGGGGGGGGGGGGGGGGGGGGGGGGGGGGGGGGGGGGGGGGGGGGGGGGGGGGGGGGGGGGGGGGGGGGGGGGGGGGGGGGGGGGGGGGGGGGGGGGGGGGGGGGGGGGGGGGGGGGGGGGGGGGGGGGGGGGGGGGGGGGGGGGGGGGGGGGGGGGGGGGGGGGGGGGGGGGGGGGGGGGGGGGGGGGGGGGGGGGGGGGGGGGGGGGGGGGGGGGGGGGGGGGGGGGGGGGGGGGGGGGGGGGGGGGGGGGGGGGGGGGGGGGGGGGGGGGGGGGGGGGGGGGGGGGGGGGGGGGGGGGGGGGGGGGGGGGGGGGGGGGGGGGGGGGGGGGGGGGGGGGGGGGGGGGGGGGGGGGGGGGGGGGGGGGGGGGGGGGGGGGGGGGGGGGGGGGGGGGGGGGGGGGGGGGGGGGGGGGGGGGGGGGGGGGGGGGGGGGGGGGGGGGGGGGGGGGGGGGGGGGGGGGGGGGGTGGGGGGGGGGGGGGGGGGGGGGGGGGGGGGGGGGGGGGGGGGGGGGGGGGGGGGGGGGGGGGGGGGGGGGGGGGGGGGGGGGGGGGGGGGGGGGGGGGGGGGGGGGGGGGGGGGGGGGGGGGGGGGGGGGGGGGGGGGGGGGGGGGGGGGGGGGGGGGGGGGGGGGGGGGGGGGGGGGGGGGGGGGGGGGGGGGGGGGGGGGGGGGGGGGGGGGGGGGGGGGGGGGGTGGGGGGGGGGGGGGGGGGGGGGGGGGGGGGGGGGGGGGGGGGGGGGGGGGGGGGGGGGGGGGGGGGGGGGGGGGGGGGGGGGGGGGGGGGGGGGGGGGGGGGGGGGGGGGGGGGGGGGGGGGGGGGGGGGGGGGGGGGGGGGGGGGGGGGGGGGGGGGGGGGGGGGGGGGGGGGGGGGGGGGGGGGGGGGGGGGGGGGGGGGGGGGGGGGGGGGGGGGGGGGGGGGGGGGGGGGGGGGGGGGTGGGGGGGGGGGGGGGGGGGGGGGGGGGGGGGGGGGGGGGGGGGGGGGGGGGGGGGGGGGGGGGGGGGGGGGGGGGGGGGGGGGGGGGGGGGGGGGGGGGGGGGGGGGGGGGGGGGGGGGGGGGGGGGGGGGGGGGGGGGGGGGGGGGGGGGGGGGGGGGGGGGGGGGGGGGGGGGGGGGGGGGGGGGGGGGGGGGGGGGGGGGGGGGGGGGGGGGGGGGGGGGGGGGGGGGGGGGGGGGGGGGGGGGGGGGGGGGGGGGGGGGGGGGGGGGGGGGGGGGGGGGGGGGGGGGGGGGGGGGGGGGGGGGGGGGGGGGGGGGGGGGGGGGGGGGGGGGGGGGGGGGGTGGGGGG
>JACCHR010000087.1:7500-20000 GCA_013433145.1 Ascaris suum
CCCCCCCCCCCCCCCCCCCCCCACCCCCCCCCCCCCCACCCCCCCCCCCCCCCCCCCCCCCCCCCCCCCCCCCCCCCCCCCCCCCCCCCCCCCCCCCCCCCCCCCCCCCCCCCACCCCCCCCCCCACCCCCCCCCCCCCCCCCCCCCCCCCCCCCCCCCCCCCCCCCCCCCCCCCCCCCCCCCCACCCCCCCCCCCCCCCCCCCCCCCCCCCCCCCCCCCCCCCCCCCCCCCCCCCCACCCCCCCCCCCCCCCCCCCCCCCCCCCACCCCCCCCCACCCCCCCCCCCCCCCCCCCCCCCCCCCCCCCCCCCCCCCCCCCCCCCCCCCCACCCCCCCCCCCCCCCCCCCCCCCCCCCCCCCCCCACCCCCCCCCCCCCCCCCCCCCCCCCCCCCCCCCCCCCCCCCCCCCCCCCCCCCCCCCCCCCCCCCCCCCCCCCCCCCCCCCCCCCCCCCCCCCCCCCCCCCCCCCCCCCCCCCCCCCCCCCCCCCCCCCCCCCCCCCCCCCCCCCCCCCCCCCCCCCCCCCCCCCCCCCCCCCCCCCCCCCCCCCCCCCCCCCCCCCCCCCCCCCCCCCCACCCCCCCCCCCCCCCCCCCCCCCCCCCCCCCCCCCCCCCCCCCCCCCCCCCCCCCCCCCCCCCCCCCCCCCCCCCCCCCCCCCCCCCCCCCCCCCCCCCCCCCCCCCCCCCCCCCCCCCCCCCCCCCCCCCCCCCCCCCCCCCCCCCCCCCCCCCCCCCCCCCCCCCCCCCCCCCCCCCCCCCCCCCCCCCCCCCCCCCCCCCCCCCCCCCCCCCCCCCCCCCCCCCCCCCCCCCCCCCCCACCCCCCCCCCCCCCCCCCCCCCCCCCCCCCCCCCCCCCCCCCCCCCCCCCCCCCCCCCCCCCCCCCCCCCCCCCCCCCCCCCCCCCCCCCCCCCCCCCCCCCCCCCCCCCCCCCCCCCCCCCCCACCCCCCCCCCCCCCCCCCCCCCCCCCCCCCCCCCCCCCCCCCCCCCCCCCCCCCACCCCCCCCCCCCCCCCCCCCCCCCCCCCCCCCCCCCCCCCCCCCCCCCCCCCCCCCCCCCCCCCCCCCCCCCCCCCCCCCCCCCCCCCCCCCCCCCCCCCCCCCCCCCCCCCCCCCCCCCCCCCCCCCCCCCCCCCCCCCCCCCCCCCCCCCCCCCCCCCCACCCCCCCCCCCCCCCCCCCCCCCCCCCCCCCCCCCCCCCCCCCCCCCCCCCCCCCCCCCCCCCCCCCCCCCCCCCCCCCCCCCCCCCCCCCCCCCCCCCCCCCCCCCCCCCCCCCCCCCCCCCCCCCCCCCCCCCCACCCCCCCCCCCCCCCCCCCCCCCCCCCCCCCCCCCCCCCCCCCCCCCCCCCCCCCACCCCCACCCCCCCCCCCCCCCCCCCCCCCCCCCCCCCCCCCCCCCCCCCCCCCCCCCCCCCCCCCCCCCCCCCCCCCCCACCCCCCCCCCCCCCCCCCCCCCCCCCCCCCCCCCCCCCCCCCCCCCCCCCCCCCCCCCCCCCCCCCCCCCCCCCCCCCCCCCCCCCCCCCCCCCCCCCCCCCCCCCCCCCCCCCCCCCCCCCCCCCCCCCCCCCCCCCCCCCCCCCCCCCCCCCCCCCCCCCCCCCCCCCCACCCCCCCCCCCCCCCCCCCCCCCCCCCCCCCCCCCCCCCCCCCCCCCCCCCCCCCCCCCCCCCCCCCCCCCCCCCCCCCCCCCCCCCCCCCCCCCCCCCCCCCCCACCCCCCCCCCCCCCCCCCCCCCCCCCCCCCCCCCCCCCCCCCCCCCCCCCCCCCCCCCCCCCCCCCCCCCCCCCCCCCCCCCCCCCCCCCCCCCCCCCCCCCCCCCCCCCCCCCCCCCCACCCCCCCCCCCCCCCCCCCCCCCCCCCCCCCCCCCCCCCCCCCCCCCCCCCCCCCCCCCCCCCCCCCCCCCCCCCCCCCCCCCCCCCCCCCCCCCCCCCCCCCCCCCCCCCCCCCCCCCCCCCCCCCCCCCCACCCCCCCCCCCCCCCCCCCCCCCCCCCCCCCCCCCCCCCCCCCCCCCCCCCCCCCCCCCCCCACCCCCCCCCCCCCCCCCCCCCCCCCCCCCCCCCCCCCCCCCCCCCCCCCCCCCCCCACCCCCCCCCCCCCCCCCCCCCCCCCCCCCCCCCCCCCCCCCCCCCCCCCCCCCCCCCCCCCCCCCCCCCTCCCCCCCCCCCCCCCCCCCCCCCCCCCCCCCCCCCCCCCCCCCCCCCCCCCCCCCCCCACCCCCCCCCCCCCCCCCCCCCCCCCCCCCCCCCCCGCCCCCCCCCCCCCCCCCCCCCCCCCCCCCCCCCCCCCCCCCCCCCCCCCCCCCCCCCCCCCCCCCCCCCCCCCCCCCCCCCCCCCCCCCCCCCCCCCCCCCCCCCCCCCCCCCCCCCCCCCCCCCCCCCCCCCCCCCCCCCCCCCCCCCCCCCCCCCCCCCCCCCCCCCCCCCCCCCCCCCCCCCCCCCCCCCCCCCCCCCCCCCCCCCCCCCCCCCCCCCCCCCCCCCCCCCCCCCCCCCCCCCCCCCCCCCCCCCCCCCCCCCCCCCCCCCCCCCCCCCCCCCCCCCCCCCCCCCCCCCCCCCCCCCCCCCCCCCCCCCCCCCCCCCCCCCCCCCCCCCCCCCCCCCCCCCCCCCCCCCCCCCCCCCCCCCCCCCCCCCCCCCCCCCCCCCCCCCCCCCCCCCCCCCCCCCCCACCCCCCCCCCCCCCCCCCCCCCCCCCCCCCCCCCCCCCCCCCCCCCCCCCCCCCCCCCCCCCCCCCCCCCCCCCCCCCCCCCCCCCCCCCCCCCCCCCCCCCCCCCCCCCCCCCCCCCCCACCCCCCCCCCCCCCCCCCCCCCCCCCCCCCCCCCCCCCCCCCCCCCCCCCCCCCCCACCCCCCCCCCCCCCCCCCCCCCCCCCCCCCCCCCCCCCCCCCCCCCCCCCCCCCCCCCCCCCCCCCCCCCCCCCCCCCCCCCCCCCCCCCCCCCCCCCCCCCCCCCCCCCCCCCCCCCCCCCCCCCCCCCCCCCCCCCCCCCCCCCCCCCCCCCCCCCCCCCCCCCCCCCCCCCCCCCCCCCCCCCCCCCCCCCCCCCCCCCCCCCCCCCCCCCCCCCCCCCCCCCCCCCCCCCCCCCCCCCCCCCCCCCCCCCCCCCCCCCCCCCCCCCCCCCCCCCCCCCACCCCCCCCCCCCCCCCCCCCCCCCCCCCCCCCCCCCCCCCCCCCCCCCCCCCCCCCCCCCCCCCCCCCCCCCCCCCCCCCCCCCCCCCCCCCCCCCCCCCCCCCCCCCCCCCCCCCCCCCCCCCCCCCCCCCCCCCCCCCCCCCACCCCCCCCCCCCCCCCCCCCCCCCCCCCCCCCCCCCCCCCCCCCCCCCCCCCCCCCCCCCCCCCCCCCCCCCCCCACCCCCCCCCCCCCCCCCCCCCCCCCCCCCCCCCCCCCCCCCCCCCCCCCCCCCCCCCCCCCCCCCCCCCCCCCCCCCCCCCCCCACCCCCCCCCCCCCCCCCCCCCCCCCCCCCCCCCCCCCCCCCCCCCCCCCCCCCCCCCCCCCCCCCCCCCCCCCCCCCCCCCCCCCCCCCCCCCCCCCCCCCCCCCCCCCCCCCCCCCCCCACCCCCCCCCCCCCCCCCCCCCCCCCCCCCCCCCCCCCCCCCCCCCCCCCCCCCCCCCCCCCCCCCCCCCCCCCCCCCCCCCCACCCCCCCCCCCCCCCCCCCCCCCCCCCCCCCCCCCCCCCCCCCCCCCCCCCCCCCCCCCCCCCCCCCCCCCCCCCCCCCCCCCCCCCCCCCCCCCCACCCCCCCCCCCCCCCCCCCCCCCCCCCCCCCCCCCCCCCCCCCCCCCCCCCCCCCCCCCCCCCCCCCCCCCCCCCCCCCCCCCCCCCCCCCCCCCCCCCCACCCCCCCCCCCCCCCCCCCCCCCCCCCCCCCCCCCCCCCCCCCCCCCCCCCCCCCCCCCCCCCCCCCCCCCCCCCCCCCCCCCCCCCCCCCCCCCCCCCCCCCCCCCCCCCCCCCCCCCCCCCCCCCCCCCCCCCCCCCCCCCCCCCCCCCCCCCCCCCCCCCCCCCCCCCCCCCCCCCCCCCCCCCCCCCCCCCCCCCCCCCCCCCCCCCCCCACCCCCCCCCCCCCCCCCCCCCCCCCCCCCCCCCCCCCCCCCCCCCCCCCCCCCCCCCCCACCCCCCCCCCCCCCCCCCCCCCCCCCCCCCCCCCCCCCCCCCCCCCCCCCCCCCCCCCCCCCCCCCCCCCCCCCCCCCCCCCCCCCCCCCCCCCCCCCCCCCCCCCCCCCCCCCCCCCCCCCCCCCCCCACCCCCCCCCCCCCCCCCCCCCCCCCCCCCCCCCCCCCCCCCCCCCCCCCCCCCCCCCCCCCCCCCCCCCCCCCCCCCCCCCCCCCCCCCCCCCCCCCCCCCCCCCCCCCCCCCCCCCCCCCCCCCCCCCCCCCCCCCCCCCCCCCCCCCCCCCCCCCCCCCCCCCCCCCCCCCCCCCCCCCCCACCCCCCCCCCCCCCCCCCCCCCCCCCCCCCCCCCCCCCCCCCCCCCCCCCCCCCCCCCCCCCCCCCCCCCCCCCCCCCCCCCCCCCCCCCCCCCCCCCCCCCCCCCCCCCCCCCCCCCCCCCCCCCCCCCCCCCCCCCCCCCCCCCCCCCCCCCCCCCCCCCCCCCCCCCCCCCCCCCCCCCCCCCCCCCCCCCCCCCCCCCCCCCCCCCCCCCCCCCCCCCCCCCCCCCCCCCCCCCCCCCCCCCCCCCCCCCCCCCCCCCCCCCCCCCCCCCCCCCCCCCCCCCCCCCCCCCCCCCCCCCCCCCCCCCCCCCCCCCCCCCCCCCCCCCCCCCCCCCCCCCCCCCCCCCCCCCCCCCCCCCCCCCCCCCCCCCCCCCCCCCCCCCCCCCCCCCCCCCCCCCCCCCCCCCCCCCCCCCCCCCCCCCCCCCCCCCCCCCCCCCCCCCCCCCCCCCCCCCCCCCCCCCCCCCCCCCCCCCCCCCCCCCCCCCCCCCCCCCCCCCCCCCCCCCCCCCCCCCCCCCCCCCCCCCCCCCCCCCCCCCCCCCCCCCCCCCCCCCCCCCCCCCCCCCCCCCCCCCCCCCCCCCCCCCCCCCCCCCCCCCCCCCCCCCCCCCCCCCCCCCCCCCCCCCCCCCCCCCCCCCCCCCACCCCCCCCCCCCCCCCCCCCCCCCCCCCCCCCCCCCCCCCCCCCCCCCCCCCCCCCCCCCCCCCCCCCCCCCCCCCCCCCCCCCCCCCCCCCCCCCCCCCCCCCCCCCCCCCCCCCCCCCCCCCCCCCCCCCCCCCCCCCCCCCCCCCCCCCCCCCCCCCCCCCCCCCCCCCCCCCCCCCCCCCCCCCCCCCCCCCCCCCCCCCCCCCCCCCCCCCCCCCCCCCCCCCCCCCCCCCCCCCCCCCCCCCCCCCCCCCCCCCCCCCCCCCCCCCCCCCCCCCCCCCCCCCCCCCCCCCCCCCCCCCCCCCCCCCCCCCCCCCCCCCCCCCCACCCCCCCCCCCCCCCCCCCCCCCCCCCCCCCCCCCCCCCCCCCCCCCCCCCCCCCCCCCCCCCCCCCCCCCCCCCCCCCCCCCCCCCCCCCCCCCCCCCCCCCCCCCCCCCCCCCCCCCCCCCCCCCCCCCCCCCCCCCCCCCCCCCCCCCCCCCCCCCCCCCCCCCCCCCCCCCCCCCCCCCCCCCCCCCCCCCCCCCCCCCCCCCCCCCCCCCCCCCCCCCCCCCCCCCCCCCCCCCCCCCCCCCCCCCCCCCCCCCCCCCCCCCCCCCCCCCCCCCCCCCCCCCCCCCCCCCCCCCCCCCCCCCCCCCCCCCCCCCCCCCCCCCCCCCCCCCCCCCCCCCCCCCCCCCCCCCCCCCCCCCCCCCCCCCCCCCCCCCCCCCCCCCCCCCCCCCCCCCCCCCCCCCCCCCCCCCCCCCCCCCCCCCCCCCCCCCCCCCCCCCCCCCCCCCCCCCCCCCCCCCACCCCCCCCCCCCCCCCCCCCCCCCCCCCCCCCCCCCCCCCCCCCCCCCCCCCCCCCCCCCCCCCCCCCCCCCCCCCCCCCCCCCCCCCCCCCCCCCCCCCCCCCCCCCCCCCCCCCCCCCCCCCCCCCCCCCCCCCCCCCCCCCCCCCCCCCCCCCCCCCCCCCCCCCCCCCCCCCCCCCCCCCCCCCCCCCCCCCCCCCCCCCCCCCCCCCCCCCCCCCCCCCCCCCCCCCCCCCCCCCCCCCCCCCCCCCCCCCCCCCCCCCCCCCCCCCCCCCACCCCCCCCCCCCCCCCCCCCCCCCCCCCCCCCCCCCCCCCCCCCCCCCCCCCCCCCCCCCCCCCCCCCCCCCCCCCCCCCCCCCCCCCCCCCCCCCCCCCCCCCCCCCCCCCCCCCCCCCCCCCCCCCCCCCCCCCCCCCCCCCCCCCCCCCCCCCCCCCCCCCCCCCCCCCCCCCCCCCCCCCCCCCCCCCCCCCCCCCCCCCCCCCCCCCCCCCCCCCCCCCCCCCCCCCCCCCCCCCCCCCCCCCCCCCCCCCCCCCCCCCCCCCCCCCCCCCCCCCCCCCCCCCCCCCCCCCCCCCCCCCCCCCCCCCCCCCCCCCCCCCCCCCCCCCCCCCCCCCCCCCCCCCCCCCCCCCCCCCCCCCCCCCCCCCCCCCCCCCCCCCCCCCCCCCCCCCCCCCCCCCCCCCCCCCCCCCCCCCCCCCCCCCCCCCCCCCCCCCCCCCCCCCCCCCCCCCCCCCCCCCCCCCCCCCCCCCCCCCCCCCCCCCCCCCCCCCCCCCCCCCCCCCCCCCCCCCCCCCCCCCCCCCCCCCCCCCCCCCCCCCCCCCCCCCCCCCCCCCCCCCCCCCCCCCCCCCCCCCCCCCCCCCCCCCCCCCCCCCCCCCCCCCCCCCCCCCCCCCCCCCCCCCCCCCCCACCCCCCCCCCCCCCCCCCCCCCCCCCCCCCCCCCCCCCCCCCCCCCCCCCCCCCCCCCCCCCCCCCCCCCCCCCCCCCCCCCCCCCCCCCCCCCCCCCCCCCCCCCCCCCCCCCCCCCCCCCCCCCCCCCCCCCCCCCCCCCCCCCCCCCCCCCCCCCCCCCCCCCCCCCCCCCCCCCCCCCCCCCCCCCCCCCCCCCCCCCCCCCCCCCCCCCCCCCCCCCCCCCCCCCCCCCCCCCCCCCCCCCCCCCCCCCCCCCCCCCCCCCCCCCCCCCCCCCCCCCCCCCCCCCCCCCCCCCCCCCCCCCCCCCCCCCCCCCCCCCCCCCCCCCCCCCCCCCCCCCCCCCCCCCCCCCCCCCCCCCCCCCCCCCCCCCCCCCCCCCCCCCCCCCCCCCCCCCCCCCCCCCCCCCCCCCCCCCCCCCCCCCCCCCCCCCCCCCCCCCCCCCCCCCCCCCCCCCCCCCCCCCCCCCCCCCCCCCCCCCCCCCCCCCCCCCCCCCCCCCCCCCCCCCCCCCCCACCCCCCCCCCCCCCCCCCCCCCCCCCCCCCCCCCCCCCCCCCCCCCCCCCCCCCCCCACCCCCCCCCCCCCCCCCCCCCCCCCCCCCCCCCCCCCCCCCCCCCCCCCCCCCCCCCCCCCCCCCCCCCCCCCCCCCCCCCCCCCCCCCCCCCCCCCCCCCCCCCCCCCCCCCCCCCCCCCCCCCCCCCCCCCCCCCCCCCCCCCCCCCCCCCCCCCCCCCCCCCCCCCCCCCCCCCCCCCCCCCCCCCCCCCCCCCCCCCCCCCCCCCCCCCCCCCCCCCCCCCCCCCCCCCCCCCCCCCCCCCCCCCCCCCCCCCCCCCCCCCCCCCCCCCCCCCCCCCCCCCCCCCCCCCCCCCCCCCCCCCCCCCCCCCCCCCCCCCCCCCCCCCCCCCCCCCCCCCCCCCCCCCCCCCCCCCCCCCCCCCCCCCCCCCCCCCCCCCCCCCCCCCCCCCCCCCCCCCCCCCCCCCCCCCCCCCCCCCCCCCCCCCCCCCCCCCCCCCCCCCCCCCCCCCCCCCCCCCCCCCCCCCCCCCCCCCCCCCCCCCCCCCCCCCCCCCCCCCCCCCCCCCCCCCCCCCCCCCCCCCCCCCCCCCCCCCCCCCCCCCCCCCCCCCCCCCCCCCCCCCCCCCCCCCCCCACCCCCCCCCCCCCCCCCCCCCCCCCCCCCCCCCCCCCCCCCCCCCCCCCCCCCCCCCCCCCCCCCCCCCCCCCCCCCCCCCCCCCCCCCCCCCCCCCCCCCCCCCCCCCCCCCCCCCCCCCCCCCCCCCCCCCCCCCCCCCCCCCCCCCCCCCCCCCCCCCCCCCCCCCCCCCCCCCCCCCCCCCCCCCCCCCCCCCCCCCCCCCCCCCCCCCCCCCCCCCACCCCCCCCCCCCCCCCCCCCCCCCCCCCCCCCCCCCCCCCCCCCCCCCCCCCCCCCCCCCCCCCCCCCCCCCCCCCCCCACCCCCCCCCCCCCCCCCCCCCCCCCCCCCCCCCCCCCCCCCCCCCCCCCCCCCCCCCCCCCCCCCCCCCCCCCCCCCCCCCCCCCCCCCCCCCCCCCCCCCCCCCCCCCCCCCCCCCCCCCACCCCCCCCCCCCCCCCCACCCCCCCCCCCCCCCCCCCCCCCCCCCCCCCCCCCCCCCCCCCCCCCCCCCCCCCCCCCCCCCCCCCCCCCCCCCCCCCCCCCCCCCCCCCCCCCCCCCCCCCCCCCCCCCCCCCCCCCCCCCCCCCCCCCCCCCCCCCCCCCCCCCCCCCCCCCCCCCCCCCCCCCCCCCCCCCCCCCCCCCCCCCCCCCCCCCCCCCCCCCCCCCCCCCCCCCCCCCCCCCCCCCCCCCCCCCCCCCCCCCCCCCCCCCCCCCCCCCCCCCCCCCCCCCCCCCCCCCCCCCCACCCCCCCCCCCCCCCCCCCCCCCCCCCCCCCCCCCCCCCCCCCCCCCCCCCCCCCCCCCCCCCCCCCCCCCCCCCCCCCCCCCCCCCCCCCCCCCCCCCCCCCCCCCCCCCCCCCCCCCCCCCCCCCCCCCCCCCCCCCCCCCCCCCCCCCCCCCCCCCCCCCCCCCCCCCCCCCCCCCCCCCCCCCCCCCCCCCCCCCCCCCCCCCCCCCCCCCCCCCCCCCCCCCCCCCCCCCCCCCCCCCCCCCCCCCCCCCCCCCCCCCCCCCCCCCCCCCCCCCCCCCCCCCCCCCCCCCCCCCCCCCCCCCCCCCCCCCCCCCCCCCCCCCCCCCCCCCCCCCCCCCCCCCCCCCCCCCCCCCCCCCCCCCCCCCCCCCCCCCCCCCCCCCCCCCCCCCCCCCCCCCCCCCCCCCCCCCCCCCCCCCCCCCCCCCCCCCCCCCCCCCCCCCCCCCCCCCCCCCCCCCCCCCCCCCCCCCCCCCCCCCCCCCCCCCCCCCCCCCCCCCCCCCCCCCCCCCCCCCCCCCCCCCCCCCCCCCCCCCCCCCCCCCCCCCCCCCCCCCCCCCCCCCCCCCCCCCCCCCCCCCCCCCCCCCCCCCCCCCCCCCCCCCCCCCCCCCCCCCCCCCCCCCCCCCCCCCCCCCCCCCCCCCCCCCCCCCCCCACCCCCCCCCCCCCCCCCCCCCCCCCCCCCCCCCCCCCCCCCCCCCCCCCCCCCCCCCCCCCCCCCCCCCCCCCCCCCCCCCCCCCCCCCCCCCCCCCCCCCCCCCCCCCCCCCCCCCCCCCCCCCCCCCCCCCCCCCCCCCCCCCCCCCCCCCCCCCCCCCCCCCCCCCCCCCCCCCCCCCCCCCCCCCCCCCCCCCCCCCCCCCCCCCCCCCCCCCCCCCCCCCCCCCCCCCCCCCCCCCCCCCCCCCCCCCCCCCCCCCCCCCCCCCCCCCCCCCCCCCCCCCCCCCCCCCCCCCCCCCCCCCCCCCCCCCCCCCCCCCCCCCCCCCCCCCCCCCCCCCCCCCCCCCCCCCCCCCCCCCCCCCCCCCCCCCCCCCCCCCCCCCCCCCCCCCCCCCCCCCCCCCCCCCCCCCCCCCCCCCCCCCCCCCCCCCCCCCCCCCCCCCCCCCCCCCCCCCCCCCCCCCCCCCCCCCCCCCCCCCCCCCCCCCCCCCCCCCCCCCCCCCCCCCCCCCCCCCCCCCCCCCCCCCCCCCCCCCCCCCCCCCCCCCCCCCCCCCCCCCCCCCCCCCCCCCCCCCCCCCCCCCCCCCCCCCCCCCCCCCCCCCCCCCCCCCCCCCCCCCCCCCCCCCCCCCCCCCCCCCCCCCCCCCCCCCCCCCCCCCCCCCCCCCCCCCCCCCCCCCCCCCCCCCCCCCCCCCCCCCCCCCCCCCACCCCCCCCCCCCCCCCCCCCCCCCCCCCCCCCCCCCCCCCCCCCCCCCACCCCCCCCCCCCCCCCCCCCCCCCCCCCCCCCCCCCCCCCCCCCCCCCCCCCCCCCCCCCCCCCCCCCCCCCCCCCCCCCCCCCCCCCCCCCCCCCCCCCCCCCCCCCCCCCCCCCCCCCCCCCCCCCCCCCCCCCCCCCCCCCCCCCCCCCCCCCCCCCCCCCCCCCCCCCCCCCCCCCCCCCCCCCCCCCCCCCCCCCCCCCCCCCCCCCCCCCCCCCCCCCCCCCCCCCCCCCCCCCCCCCCCCCCCCCCCCCCCCCCCCCCCCCCCCCCCCCCCCCCCCCCCCCCCCCCCCCCCCCCCCCCCCCCCCCCCCCCCCCCCCCCCCCCCCCCCCCCCCCCCCACCCCCCCCCCCCCCCCCCCCCCCCCCCCCCCCCCCCCCCCCCCCCCCCCCCCCCCCCCCCCCCCCCCCCCCCCCCCCCCCCCCCCCCCCCCCCCCCCCCCCCCCCCCCCCCCCCCCCCCCCCCCCCCCCCCCCCCCCCCCCCCCCCCCCCCCCCCCCCCCCCCCCCCCCCCCCCCCCCCCCCCCCCCCCCCCCCCCCCCCCCCCCCCCCCCCCCCCCCCCCCCCCCCCCCCCCCCCCCCCCCCCCCCCCCCCCCCCCCCCCCCCCCCCCCCCCCCCCCCCCCCCCCCCCCCCCCCCCCCCCCCCCCCCCCCCCCCCCCCCCCCCCCCCCCCCCCCCCCCCCCCCCCCCCCCCCCCCCCCCCCCCCCCCCCCCCCCCCCCCCCCCCCCCCCCCCCCCCCCCCCCCCCCCCCCCCCCCCCCCCCCCCCCCCCCCCCCCCCCCCCCCCCCCCCCCCCCCCCCCCCCCCCCCCCCCCCCCCCCCCCCCCCCCCCCCCCCCCCCCCCCCCCCCCCCCCCCCCCCCCCCCCCCCCCCCCCCCCCCCCCCCCCCCCCCCCCCCCCCCCCCCCCCCCCCCCCCCCCCCCCCCCCCCCCCCCCCCCCCCCCCCCCCCCCCCCCCCCCCCCCCCCCCCCCCCCCCCCCCCCCCCCCCCCCCCCCCCCCCCCCCCCCCCCCCCCCCCCCCCCCCCCCCCCCCCCCCCCCCCCCCCCCCCCCCCCCCCCCCCCCCCCCCCCCCCCCCCCCCCCCCCCCCCCCCCCCCCCCCCCCCCCCCCCCCCCCCCCCCCCCCCCCCCCCCCCCCCCCCCCCCCCCCCCCCCCCCCCCCCCCCCCCCCCCCCCCCCCCCCACCCCCCCCCCCCCCCCCCCCCCCCCCCCCCCCCCCCCCCCCCCCCCCCCCCCCCCCCCCCCCCCCCCCCCCCCCCCCCCCCCCCCCCCCCCCCCCCCCCCCCCCCCCCCCCCCCCCCCCCCCCCCCCCCCCCCCCCCCCCCCCCCCCCCCCCCCCCCCCCCCCCCCCCCCCCCCCCCCCCCCCCCCCCCCCCCCCCCCCCCCCCCCCCCCCCCCCCCCCCCCCCCCCCCCCCCCCCCACCCCCCCCCCCCCCCCC
This sequence comes from Ascaris suum, assembly GCA_013433145.1. Lineage (NCBI taxonomy): Eukaryota > Metazoa > Nematoda > Chromadorea > Rhabditida > Ascarididae > Ascaris > Ascaris suum. Next base: position 19,013 of record JACCHR010000087.1, read on the forward strand.
CCCCCCCCCCCCCCCCCCCCCCCCCCCCCCCCCCCCCCCCCCCCCCCCCCCCCCCCCCCCCCCCCCCCCCCCCCACCCCCCCCCCCCCCCCCCCCCCCCCCCCCCCCCCCCCCCCCCCCCCCCCCCCCCCCCCCCCCCCCCCCCCCCCCCCCCCCCCCCCCCCCCCCCCCCCCCCCCCCCCCCCCCCCCCCCCCCCCCCCCCCCCCCCCCCCCCCCCCCCCCCCCCCCCCCCCCCCCCCCCCCCCCCCCCCCCCCCCCCCCCCCCCCCCCCCCCCCCCCCCCCCCCCCCCCCCCCCCCCCCCCCCCCCCCCCCCCCCCCCCCCCCCCCCCCCCCCCCCCCCCCCCCCCCCCCCCCCCCCCCCCCCCCCCCCCCCCCCCCCCCCCCCCCCCCCCCCCCCCCCCCCCCCCCCCCCCCCCCCCCCCCCCCCCCCCCCCCCCCCCCCCCCCCCCCCCCCCCCCCCCCCCCCCCCCCCCCCCCACCCCCCCCCCCCCCCCCCCCCCCCCCCCCCCCCCCCCCCCCCCCCCCCCCCCCCCCCCCCCCCCCCCCCCCCCCCCCCCCCCCCCCCCCCCCCCCCCCCCCCCCCCCCCCCCCCCCCCCCCCCCCCCCCCCCCCCCCCCCCCCCCCCCCCCCCCCCCCCCCCCCCCCCCCCCCCCCCCCCCCCCCCCCCCCCCCCCCCCCCCCCCCCCCCCCCCCCCCCCCCCCCCCCCCCCCCCCCCCCCCCCCCCCCCCCCCCCCCCCCCCCCCCCCCCACCCCCCCCCCCCCCCCCCCCCCCCCCCCCCCCCCCCCCCCCCCCCCCCCCCCCCCCCCCCCCCCCCCCCCCCCCCCCCCCCCCCCCCCCCCCCCCCCCCCCCCCCCCCCCCCCCCCCCCCCCCCCCCCCCCCCCCCCCCCCCCCCCCCCCCCCCCCCCCCCCCCCCCCCCCCCCCCCCCCCCCCCCCCCCCCCCCCCCCCCCCCCCCCCCCCCCCCCCCCCCCCCCCCCCCCCCCCC